>OZ034805.1:59776000-60376000 GCA_964028335.1 Altica lythri | reverse complement strand
ATTGATGGTTCGAACATTATGTTTTTAAGGCTCTTGTGTTATAAAGTTTGCAACATAAGAATCCTTAAACTGTAATGTCGGTTGTTTGTGTAGAATAGGTAAATTAGTCAGTTAATATTTGCTGAGTTCCAAGTTTCTGAAAGCAGTATGATTATTCCAAAAAACATTTAAATCTAAAAGAATCGGTGAGCCAGATATTCGATGTTTTTTGGCCTGAACTTTTTTATATTTAATATTATAGATGAGATAATATTTCATATACCTACACATTTTTTTATCTGAGAGAAAATACCGTTGAAGAAAAATTTTATGGATGAAGTAATATTCTATATACCCACACACTTTCTATCTGAGAGAATGTACCGTTAAAAAAACATTAATATAATCTCTAGGGTTTTCCTACTTTCTTTTGTTTACAGTCCTGTATAAAAAGTGAAACAAATCAACCCTTAAAGGCAATTTTTCAGGAAGCGAAGCAGGAGACCCAAACCACCGCACCGGCTCAATTCTCCACATCTCATCCACTCCATCCATGGCCAGAGTGACAATCGGGCAATCTCTCTCTATCTAAACAGAACAACGACAAAGCGGTACGGAGACCTAAACAGCACACACAGAGAACAGAGCAACCCATGACTGAGGAAATCTTCCTGCTATCGATCCGTTCAAGCCTCACCGTTGCCCGGCAACCGGGAGTCAATCTGGCCAACACAGAGCCAAAAGAAGGATATTTTTTTATTTATTATCCTCCATTATCCCTTTCGGCTCGGCCAGGTTCGACTTCGGTCGAATGCCAGCGATTTCGTACAGTTACAAGGTTGCAAAACTGGAAGAATAAAACAAAAAATAGAACAGATTTTAACGTTATTATAAAATAAATATTCTGATCATTGTCATGTAATAAAACAGAATTCACTGCTCACACGTAAATGAATTAGCATGAATTTTATAGGATTTTAAATCTTAAGCATTTATATACAAATTAATAATAGAGTGCGATAATTGTTTAGCATTTTAAGCTACTAGCAAATCATATTAATAAATCCTTTATAATAGAAAAAAAAAGTAATATTTGTAAACAAGCTTAAAAGAGCTATTTGTGTAATAAGAGAGGAAAGTGCTACTTTTCCACTTGATATAACAAGAATACCCGTAAAAAGTTCGCTAAGCGCGGCAATATATTAAAAACGGATTTCTGCTCGAATTACGTACTAGAGTTTTTCTACAATTACATAGAATTACAAAAAATTAGTTTTTTATTATTTATTCATCATGATCAGCACTGCCGTTCAATCCTAGTGGATTATGGCAATGCCGAGGCGTATCGTAATCCGATTTTCCAGGTGGATTATTCCTGTTTTTAGTCTATTTCTTTATAGGACTGCATGTGTTTTTGCGACGTTGATTTTCTTTTTCCAATCTTTTCTGTTTCTGCATTTCGTGTTTTAATCTTTTATTTTCATTTCTTTTACGTCTTCCTCTATCTGGTGCAGCCATCTTAACATGGGTCTTCCTCTACTTCTTGGTCCTAGCGGTGTCCAGTTCGTGATTCTTTTTATCATGTCTATAGGTGTTCTTCTCATTATTCTAGTCGCCTTGCTTTTAAGTATCTTGCTATGTTCTCTCCTCTCATTTCTTCAACTTCTTTGTCTTCATTTTTATTTTCCCATCACTTGTTATGTTTGGTCCCAATATTGATTTCATTATTTTTTTTTCCACTATTCTTAGATCTTCTTCAACTTTTTTTGTTAGCGTTGTGGTTTCCATTGCATAGGAGATAACTAGTCTAATCAATGCCTTGTATACTTTGATTTTTGTGTTTCTTCTGAGGTGTGTGGATCTGGGTAGTTGTTTCCAAAAGCTTGCATACCCTTCTTGATCCGCTCCTGTATTCCCTCTTGCTGCTTTTCCCTATTGTTACTCCTAGATAGTTGAACTTGGTAACTTCTGCAAATTAATATTTTCCCGTTTTTATTAGTGCCCTTCCAGCATCTCCGTTCACTTTCATATATTTGGATTTGCTTTTATTAATTACTAATTCCACCTTTTTTGCTTCTGTATCCAAATTGTTTATCTTTTATAAAATCTCCCCTTTTCGCATAAGCGATAATTTGTGTTCCATTCATTATTATATTCTTTCCGTTTAGTTTTGCTACTCTTAGGACATGTTCTAATACTAGATTAAAGAGGGTGGGAGAGATTGGGTCGCCTTGTTTTACACCACTATTTATATTGACTTGGTCAGATATTGTTCCTTAAAATTTTATTTTTACTTTGGAGTTCTGTAGGCACATTTGCTATTATTTATCACGGCATGTTTATTTTGTGTTGCCTATATTGGCCTTTAACCTAAGGTGACGTTTATTGACAGATTTAAGATTTTGTTCTTTTAACAGTTTTCCCAAATAGCCGTTGTACTTAAATTTTCAATAAATGTAAACTGCCATGACTAGAATTTTATTTTTGTTTGATGTTAAAAATGAAAAACCTTTATGAAAGTGTTACAATAAAGTATGTAATCTATTCAATAAATATTTATTATTTTAATATGCTTCTAATTGATTTAAATATTAATAAATATTCAATTTGTTTAACAAATTTACTTTACATCTACATTACCTCACAGGTAATCTGTTATATCCATTTATTAAATACAATATGTTACCAAGTCGTCATCTCTCACTTTTCAAGAAATTTAAAACCGTCAAAACTAGCTCAATTTGAAGATTTTTTATAACAAAACAATACTGCTTGATATCATTATTTTAAAAGGAATCTATTTGTTAGATCTTAAATCAAAGTTTCTTAGTTTTTTCAAAATATCGTAAAAAAATTAGTATTGTTATTATGTGTCTACACAATCGTCTATAATACAATTCGTTGTTATTTTTCTGGAATCTTTAATCGTAGTTGGGAACATCCATTGTTTACATTTGATGTTATTGGTTCTCCTTTCTTTCCGATGTGTGTTCGGCTAGTGCCTTATCCTTATAGTTTACTTTATTCTTTCTTCGGGTGCCGGATGTTGGTTTTACTTAATATAGATTTATCTCAATCTTTTTTACCAAGACTTTTTAGTAGGTACATACAGTACAGAAATTTTATTCTGCTAAAGTTTCGTTTTGGTTTTTCCCGTTATACTGGTTGCCTATATACCGATACCGATATAAAATGTTTGTCATTTTTGCCAATAAATATGATTTCTGTCGAGGCGCGTAACCAAGGGTAACGGGTAAAAAGTAGCTTTTGCCACCGGGGTGGAAAGTTGCCACTTTCCACGCTGGTTAACAATTTTTAACTTTCCAACTGTTTTGTACTGTGGAAAACCGTCTATTTTTAAACGATTGTGAATAAACCATTTTTTACAAAAGCTTTATAAAAACGTATACAAGAGAAAAAAACATATTTTAGTCCTACTAATCCAACTATTCTGATTTTAAAATTTTACATTTTGAAATAAAAGTGTGTACAAAAAAATACTATAAATAATAATAATATACTTACTAAAAGTGCCGCGTAAAGAACCATGGCAACCAACCAAAGCAGTTAAGGTCAAACTTATTTAAGTATCTTTCAGTCCTGTTTTTAATAATCAAAACTAACAATTTTCCTCAAAAAAACCTTTATAAAAACGTACACAATAAGTGAAAATCAAAAATGTTTACAAAAAATACCTTATTAAAAAAATCACGACAACCAACGAAAGTACTTATTGTCAACTCGATTTAAGTATCTTTCCTTAAATATTTGTTGATATTTAGGTTGGCAACATTGCATTTTCGCGGTCGCACGCTGACAGCCAGGGAGATGATGAAATATGGGACACGTGGTTAGACTTGAAACGACGTCACTCGACGCCGGAATCGACGTCCCGGCGCCCGTATAATGTCGCATTAACGGACACCACGACTGGTGGGAAAAGGTTTCGCCATAAGCCGTTTTGGTACGACACTTATTGGAAAAATTAGCACGGGAATAAGGGAACAGAATATAAGTGATGATTAATTACATCTATTCTTTTAAGTCACGAAGGCATTTGGAAAGATTGGCGACAACATGAAAAATTTTTGAAGAAAGTACCAAAGGCATAGGAAATTTGAACTTATTAAAATCAATTTAAAACCATGAAATAAAAAAGTTAACTTGTATCCGAACCTGTTAAAACGCAGATATGTAGCCAAAATGCCATAAAATGGTCTACCGATGGTTCCAAGCCAGATATAGGAATAGGAGCAGAGGTTTTTGGACCTAGAGCCAAATATGTACTCAGAAGCCTGGGTGCATGTCCAAGCATTTTTCAAGCGGAAATCCGTGCTATTGAACGATTTGTAAAATTTAATGTTGAAAAGAACTATCGTAAACAAATGGTAATCATGTCAGATAGTCAAACAGCCATCAGAGCTCTGAATTTGCACACAATCAGTTCAAAGATGGTCTGGGCATGCCTAAGCAAACACATAAGAATAGAAGGAAACGAAATAACAAACAAGCAAAAGAAGGCGCTCCCATACTTGAGACCAGAACCATCTTGTTGAATCAACACAATCTTAGAAAAACTAAGAAATGGATAGAAAAATTTCCAAGTACTGGAATCGAAAACGCTCCTAGGGTACTTTAACCAGAAGAGATTTGTTAGCTGCCTAATCATTAGTAAGGAGAACCTCCGTATTATAAGAGAAATATTAACCAGAATGATATTAGTAGGGTTGAGGACAGGAAAAAGAATATTCAAAGCTATTAATAAATTGCCTACGTTTCGACGTTTATTTTAGTCTTTTTCAAGGCTAAAATATATGGTACATAGATGCTTTTACATAACAATAATAAAAACATGTTAAAATAAAAACATTATATCACAAAAAAAAGTGTGCGTGTAAGCTTTACGCGCGATTGAAGTAAAACTTTTTGACGTACGTATCGGAAAATAAATATTTACAATTCAATTATATTTATTGTCTATATACTTTACAACAAATGAGATGTTATATTTATATTATTCATTAGAAATAGGAATTTGAAAGTTATCATTATTTTTTATATATGAAATAATAGGTATATGATAACTAAAATGTGAAACATAGATTTTACTCTCTAAATACCATTAATGTATTTGAAACCGTTAAAAATTTTGAAGATTTCATAAATAAATTTTGAAAATTTAAACTCCTCCCATAGCTGAAATCACACCGTTACTTCCATCAGAATCTTCCGTTAGAATCTAACGTTAGAGTTACCCCTAGTCGCGCCTAAAGAAGTTTTGCTTCAATAATAGGTAAACAATATTAAAAATATACACACATTACGTTTAGAATGTGTGATTTTGTAGCTGTATCTACCTTATTGTAATACAACACAACACAAGAGCCTTCGATAGTTAGATTACCATTTCATTTTGTAGCATTTTATAGCATATTCCATAAAATTTAAAATCCTGAGTTGAGTTTGTTTTCTTCAGTTTTACGAAGGATCTGTTATTGCTGGTAAAAGATCAGCCATCCTGACTAGTGGTTTTATGTCCTTTATGGCTACCTAACCAAACCTAAAACATTTCGAATATTATTATTTTATGAACAAAAACGTGCAACATGCTTCTTTACTTAACATAAAGCTTCCCTGTAAACAATTATTTACTATCATAATATGTATGTATATAAACTGACTTAATCAAATCATATTGAATGTCGCTGTCTCGTCTTTTTTTCATTTTCATTTTTCTTCAAATCTTTCTGGCGCTGATAATATGCCCTTTGACGTTCACAATTTCTTTTTCTTTTTAGCTCTTTAAGTCTTTAAAACGAAAATAGCTAGGTATAAATAATAGGTATAAATAGTTAGGTATAAATAGTGTAATTACACACCAAAAATAAAATGTATGCATATATAATAGGTACTCACTCATTTTCATTCAATATTTTTTCATCACTTTCTTCAATAATAAATCCACTTTGTTTATTCATATTTAAAACAAACACTTTATACACAAATTTAAACTATTTATCACCAATGTATTTTGGTTGACAAGCTGTCAATTCATACAATTACAGATTTTATTTTATTTAATATAGTAGGCGGAATCGTGTTAGGTATTTTGTATCAGGTTTTGTTTCCGGTACGCGGTACATTAGAATGACGTCACGTCCGTTAGAATTACTGAGTTACCCCTATTCGCGCCTAAAGAAGTTTTACTTCAAAACAATTCAGAGGACACATGAAGAAACTAGGAAAACTAGGATTGGTAGATGAAGCAAAGTGCAGATTCTGTCAAGTACCTAAAGGATAAAACCTCAATACACATACTCTCAGAATGCACTTTATTACGTAATTCTTGGGACAGCAACCTAAGGTCATACGAAACAAAAGGAAAGACCTACTTAACTTAAAGCACAACGGTATCCTAAACTTTCTAAGAAAAATAGGATTAGAACAGCTGCTATAAGTCTGAGGAAACGTCAGAATGATAACAAGAAAAGGTCGACACAATAGATCTTATAGGTCGCAATTATATCTGTTAAGTACCCCTAATTTGTTCATACATACATACATTACTCTATCATATTAATTTCCTGCATTCACCTGATTATTTCCTTGAATTTATATTTGAAAACAGCATATTACGCACATGTTGAAATAATTATATCCAAACCAGTTTCGTATTAGTAGATTTATATCTACTATTCAGCTGGTTCGCAGGTCACGACTTCGGGAAAATTTCACTACAGTTTTTCGTTTTAGGTCCCCCTGACCTCAAAAACACCTTCCGTTCAAAAGTTTATATATATATATATATATATATATATATATATATATATATATCCAAAGATGATACATAAAGTATCTAGTGCCTTTCTGTCAAAAGTAATAATTTCAGTTTTGAACTGAAATGGTGTCGGTTAGAAATTTCTAACACTTTAACTAACACTGCGATATAAATAGATATAAATATCATTCAACCTATATCAGGGCAAAACCAAACTACAGACACGTGTTTCGCTCTTAGTTTGAGCTCATCAATTTAGTACAGGCTATGTCTCTCAAGTCACTAATCAAGAGACATCCCTGCTATAAATTGAACGATATCTATAGATGTCAAATTGCAAAACTGATAAACAGTCGCAAGTGGTTCCATCTTTACTCCAAAAATGGTATTACAGTGGTAGCTTTGCATCTTGTATATAACCTTAGGCAAGGTAAAATGACTTGAGAGACATAGCCTGTACTACACTGATGAGCTCAAACTAAGAGCGAAACACGTGTCTGTAGTTTGGTTTTGCCCTGATATAGGTTGAATGATATTTATATCTATTTATATCGCAGCATCCGAGGTGTCTTTTAAAGTGTTAGAAATTTCTAACCGACACCATTTCAGTTCAAAACTGAAATTATTACTTTTGACAGAAAGGCACTAGATACTTTATGTATCATCTTTGGACATTCTTAGACTGTCACAAAACGCTCTGTTCGTTTTATATTATATATATATATATATATATATATATATATATATATATATATATATATATATATATATATATGTATATATATGTATGTATGTATGTATGTATGTATGTTTAGTCCGATATAACGAAATCTGTGGACACGATAGCGGTCGCATTTCTTAACGGATCAAATTAAATTTGGTACCAAAATCAATCGTCCCAAAATCTCGGTCGAGTTCGTTAATAGGCCAAATCGGTAAGGCCGTTTGGGCGTGACATTAAATCAAAATGGAAAAAAATTCGTAACTTTTTTACTTCACCCTGTACAAAAAAATGTTAGGGGACTTTTTTGTTTGTCTTAAAGAGACCTACAACTTTTATCTAAAAAATTTTTTTCTTAAACGTATACTTTTAATATATTTAATTAATATAAATCTACTGATGCGCCTGGCTTACCAAGGGCCATTTTTTTTTATTTGCGTTATTTTCTTCCTTATTTTTGAATAGGTTAAATTTTTATTCTAAGGTTTCTGAATACTTCTTATTTTATATATGTGTATAATAATGTGCTTTAAATATCAGATTCTAATGATCTTTTTAATAATCACACTAATTTTATTTTGCCTGTTTTGTCCGGACTACATCGTCCGCTATAAACCGTCTATACTCAATATGAGCTATATATTTATGCAGGAGGGGAATAAGGTTAGCACAGTGATGGTTTTGACTATTTCACAACCAATGATGATGGCGCTTCTGCAAATAATGAACCCTTATGGGTTCTAGACCCTACAAAATTTTATTGGCAATACGCTTAACCTCTCTATTTGATGTCTTGAAACATATTTTTATTTCTTATATCGCTTATGTAACTCAGCAGCAACTTGTTGAAATAAATAGAAAAAATGTCACATTTCATACATAAGTTTAAGATCTACTATAGATGTAATTTTACAGGTTGAGACACAAAAACTAGTACAAAAAAGTAATTACTTAGTGCAATTAAAAAAACAAATAAGTAAGTTAGTTAATTTAATTTTTATTTTTCCACATTTTCTATGCGTCAACTCAAATTAGCATTTCTGAAAGTAGAGAGTTCTGAGTTCTCAGGTGACATACAGATTTATTTGTTGACTGTTTTAAATCGAATTATTATCTACCGTTTAAACAGGTATTAAGCAGGACATTCAGGAGGATTAAACTTGTACTCACTTCAATGAAAATGTTAATACACAAAAGTTTAATGGCTTGTAAAGCCCACCAGTATTTAAATTAATTGGGTTTTAATGAGCAGATTAGAATATTATTATTAATATATTTGATAAGATCACAATAAAAATGTAAATAAAAATGAATTGTAATGGGTATTCATAAAAACGTTTTTTTCTCTATTAATTATATGCAAAAGTGCCTTTTGATAGCATCTATTGTTAAAGAAGGCAATTTTTACTTATCTATATATACTTAATAAAACTGTAGAAGAATGTGAAAATGATTGTTTTTTAGTGGATCTGGATCTAGAAAATTGGAGAGGGGCAAGCAAGTGCTCTGCCGGCACTGAGGCCACAAATGACCCATTGTACATCATCCTACTGTGTGTAGAGATATCCACACCTCAGGCTGTCATCAGGCCTAAAGAATAAAGATTTAAAAAAGGTGAGAAGACTCCCGAGCAGAATTTACATGACATTGGATAGTGTAAGCCAGTACTCACCCAAAACATATCTTCTGATTTTAGAAAAAGCAGAAGAGTCATTCATTATTATACTCTACTGTTTCCTCTTTTTGTTCGCAACCTCTGCATAGGAGCGATTCGGCTAATTTCATTCTAAAGAGATGTTGCCGCAATTGGCAGTGACAAGTTAAGATTGCCACCGCTGTTCGGAGATTTTTTCTGGTCAAGGCCTTAAATTTTTTTGCTATTTCCTTGTCAGATCAGAAAACAACTCTCTGGACAGTCTACAGTGCTTTGCTTTATCTCAGCACTGTATAAAGTTTTGGTGAAAGTGCTGTTTAATAAGGTCCACGACGACCGACATTGTTAGCTTAATAGATGGGCGACGGCTAACATATTTGTAGCCCACAGCCCTTCTTGCTAAATTGTCCGCATTGCTGGTTCCAGATCCTTTGATCCAGCTCAGAGTGACCACGTGACCATTGAAGGCAAGCTTGTAGGCAATCCGTGTAGATAATTACATTCCTGCCTGTGTTGTTCGGACTGAACTACACTTGACAAGTTATCTATAGTCTAATTCAGTATTATGCTAAGACATCTAGAGTAAATTCCACAGCCAGCAGCTTGCTGCGTTTCTGATTCATCTGTATAGGCGCCAGAGCGTTCACTACGTTGGGGTCTGCAGTCTTATCTGTTAATATTTTGTAGGGTTTGTCAAAGACAAATCTTGGTAAGACGGCATCCGTGTCTGCCTGTAAGAGTGGTATCGCCACTAGCGATTCCCCCAACAGACTGTCCCTATCAATCGTTGTATTGCAAAAGTTTTAACACAGTTTAGATTTAATTAAGTAGTTAACCGTAAAACTGTAAGTTATTAATTGACCAAGGCATCAATGGATCCAAGATTATATACCAATAGATAAAACTAATTCAAAATTACAAACAATTTTTTGCTCAATAATTTTTGTTAGCTAGTACCTACAATTAACCAATTGTAAAACAGCAAACACTCGTATAAAACATATTAAAAAAATAATCCGTTTTAATATTAAAAATTTGTTATTTACAGCTCTTAACACTTTCACTGCGTTAGAAATATAATTGGATTCGCAATATGCGGAATTTTTATTTAATCTTAATCATATCAAAAGCTTCCTTATTTCTTACATAACGGTGCCTTGATCATAATCAGTCATTGATTGGTGAGTATTTCATGTATTTTTTGTAAGACGCACATGAGCGCTCTCCGCACATTTCGAAGTTTTATTGTTTATATGCGGTATACCCTGAGGGTCCTGGTTAATTTATATCATCTATTTTAACGAAAAAACACAAAAAAATTGCACAAAGCACAAATAAAACACAACTAATTAGCACAGAGTAGAAATAAATGTTAGGTTTGAAACTTTAGTATTTTGTAAACTACCTGTAAACTACATGCACACCTACGCCATCTAGGAGCGGTGTACTTATTTAAGAAACGAACAATGTAGAAATCTTTATTACATACTTAGAAATATGCGGCCAAAATTTTAAAACCTTGTGATGAGTGCGAGATATTGTATTAATTCATTTAAACCTATAAGACCCAGGACGCTCAAGCGCGCCCTCCGCATATAGCTTGACATAGCAAAGCCGCATATGTGCGCTTTCCGCATCGAAAGTGTTAATGGGACTGTTTGTAAGCCACCTTTTTTTGAATTCATTTAAAACAATTGTGAATAGTGAACATAATCGCGAACTAGTAACGGAACAATGCCAGTCTGGCTTCGGTAATCAACTCAAATATTGGGGAATTCATTTACGAGGGGTTATTGATGCAGTGGCGTTACTTGATATCATTTCAAATATTTTATAAGTATATAAATGTCTAACATAGTGGTAACAAGTCAGTGTATCTTAATACAATTAACACATACAATTATTTTTGTACTTAAATTTAATCTTTTGTGTATCTAAAGCATTACGAGTTCTGACAATTAAGTTTCGAGACTATGGCAATTACATATTTATTTGGCTACTTTTACAACTTTTGATTGTTCTCCATACCAATATACTCTCCATCTGTATTCCAACATCTCTCCATTCGAACTTTGCACTGTGCGAAGCAGTGCTGCTGGTCACTTTCCCACAGGCTGTTCTTTAGACTCGTGACGAGTTCCTTTCAAGCAAAAAGTAAGGTTTTGATTTTTGGGAACAGGTAGAAATCGCAGGATACTAAGTCTTGCTTCTTCCAAGACTGTAAACTGGTTTTGGCCTAAATAATCTTTGAGAGACAGCGCTTTATAAACCAAAGCGTTGTCTTGATGTAGAATCCAGTAGTTCTCTTACCCCATTTCGGACTTTTTTTGCAAATTTTCTTTCTGAGTATTCGTAAAACGTCTATATATTAGTACTGATTGACTGTTTGACCTTGTGGTACCCATTCCAGTTGGATTACATCGCGTATATTACAGAAAACAATAAATATCGTCATGAGTTTGGACTTGCTCATGCTAGCTTTATTGTCTGTTTGGAGACTTCCAGTGCATTGATTGCCTCTTCGATTCAGGGCCATATTGATAAAGTTTCTTCACAAATTATGACCACCCTTGACAAAAAGTTTAAGTGCCTTTCGATGCGTTCTAGTGTGTCAAAAAAAAAGATGCATCTTCTGTTCCTCTGTCAGGAGTTACGGCACAAACTGGCACACACTTACCTCATCAGTTTCTCATGCAACATTTTTCTTGCAGTTTTTTTCTTAATATTCACATCTTTAGCGATAGCTCTGATACTTAATCGACGATCTTTTCCAACTATTTCTCGAGTCACGTTTTGAATTCACAGACTACCTTACGCGCTCGTTTTCTTCAAATTTCTGTCTCCCCTCTTTGTAACGTTTGTACCTCTCAAAAACTCGGACAAGGTATTGACTATCATCCCCGTAAATCCTTTAAATTCACTCTTTGCTTAATTTTTTAACCTTTTTTCGGCGCGAGTAATATTTGCAAACTCTTTATTTGAGAAATACAACAGGACTGTGTTGCAGCTAATTGGAATTTGTTATTAGGGTCAAGGAGCAAAACTGCTCTCCTGCCATTCTTCTCGCTATGCAGATGTTCTTAAAAAAAGTCTTGAAATTTAATTGGCATATCAGTTTTGTAGGTATCAGCAAAAAAATAGTATGGTAGGAGCTACATAAAAACATTTATTTTTAAAAATTATAAAATATTTTTGAGATTTTTTGAAGAAATAAAGAATAGAAGTTTGTGTATTGACAAACTACAATAATAGAACAAAAAAAAAATTGAATTAAAATAAAAATCATTACAAAAATATACAAAAAACGACAATGTACATAAAATGAACCAAGATTGTACAGCAGAAGCAAATAGAATTATAAAATATGTAGATAAAATAAACATATATTACGTATAACTGCGTTTAAATTGATAATATCATGTCACGCCTATGTTTATAAAGTATGGTAAAGGGAAACCTGTGAGTATTGTCTCACATATGGGCTCCCTTCATTTGTTAACAACTGAAATAAGACTCATATCAGGATATCGTTATCGATTGTCATTGTTTGCTTCACGATATACCGATACCAAGCAGTTTTATTTACGCATATGAATAGCCAACTACTTACTGGGGTTATTATTGTTTTTATTGTAAGTATACAGCAGTAAAATATTCATTATATTGTATCATGTGACGTTACACGAAAAAAAATTATCATCATAAAATTTTCTTGTCCAGTAACAACTACTAATGAATGGGTAATTAGTAAGTTATAAAAAATTAAATATAAAAGTGTTTGTCTTAGAGTCTTCCTATATATCTTAAGAAAGTGCAAAACTTTTCAATAGCTCCAGTATATACAGATAAAATGTAGCACTTTGACAGCATATGCTGACTCTTCTTATTCACAGAATTCACATTTTGCTCCCTTTATTTTTTAAAAAGTTTCTTAATTTAACCTAATAAATTCTTTTAAGGTGCATTTTTTTATGTATATCAGATATACTCTTCTTTCGTTACAACATTCCATAACACAGCGATTCTCAAACTGTGCATGTTAAGTTGGCAATGCTACAACTGTCTTAAAACAACAGACTACACCTGTAAATGCGCTTCTCTATTTATCACCGCGCATCTTGCTTCGAAATAATTTGATGACGTTCGACATCTTTCGTGAAACATTATTATGAAGCGTAGTTGTCAGGTTTAACTTAGAAAGACATACCGCGTGTTGGTTCTACTTGCATATACGTCAAATGACGTCAATGCCATGTGAATCTTAATCCAGGTATACACCGAATGGATATACAGTGTTGCCTAATCTAATTTTAATTCTTTAGGTTGATTATTTAATTCTCACAATAAAACGTGGGGTGTAAAATTGTTTGAAATAAAATGGGGAAGCGTTAATTATGAGAGTTTGAGAACCGCTGCCATAGAAGAAGTAGTGTCCGTCTTACTGTGAATAGAACTTTCCAAACTGTGGATATTTACGTCCTGTATT
This sequence comes from Altica lythri, assembly GCA_964028335.1. Lineage (NCBI taxonomy): Eukaryota > Metazoa > Arthropoda > Insecta > Coleoptera > Chrysomelidae > Altica > Altica lythri. The sequence goes on along the minus strand of OZ034805.1, from coordinate 60,362,382 downwards.
AATATTATAACTTTATAGACTTTCGTTCCCATAAATTAATTTTCCTCTCCTAATTTTGCTGTTCGTGGCTTTTCATGCTGTTTCTAACACACATCATTTACTGTTTCAGACTTTGATGTTAATTTTATATGACTTTAATACTCTGTTCGTTACTTGTTCTAATTAGTTATTAAAAATTTCGACAAAACCCTTGTTACCAATAGATTTTCTTCAACCTTAGGTAGGAAAAATTTTCAGTAACATAATATTCCACTTAGTAATGTATTAATGTTTTTTAAGTGATGATTTTTAAATTCTTACACTTATATTTTACAATTTATATCCCTCTGTTTACTTTAAACCTCTTTAATAATGACAGTCTATAATATGAAATTTGTTTTGTATTGAATGCGTTACCAATAGAATCTTCAGACACAAATTTAACCTCAATTTTTTGTTGACATAAATCCAGAGTTTTATTGCAATACATCAAGTCGTCTATAAACAACGAACTTTTTAAATTAGCAAGTCGCTCGAAAATGGATCTTTGCCGAGAATATTTTCGAGCAATAGGTTTTTACATTTTTTGGAGAGGATTTTCCCAGCAAAAATGTCTCGCTGAAATGGTTTCTCCAATCTCAGCGACGAATCCAGGCTAGGTCCACCCACAACAGCAATCACACACCAAAACGTTGATGCGGTTCGTTAGCTAATTAAGGATGACCGCCGTGTAACATACCGGGAGATAGGGTCATCTTTGGGCATTTCAAAGTTCTCAAGCCAAATGAGCTGGGTGTTACGAAGTTGGTTTCACGTTAGATCCTTCATTTGCTCACAGATGAGCAAAAAAAGTTCAACAAAGGAAGTTTAAAAAACGTTAATAAAAACAAACTCCAATCCGCTGTGTGGGTGTTTCACGATGAGGAAAAACCAACAAAATTGGTGCGTTCTCAAAGTGAGCCAAAACAAATGGTCGCAACTTTTGTGTTAAAATCTAGTCATGTGGCAACAACTGTTTTAGAAGGTCGAAGAACGGTTACTTGCGATTGGTATATAAACGTTTGTTTACTAGAAGTTATCGCGAAACTCCAACTTCTGGACAATGCAAGTGCTCAGACGTGCTCCAAAAGATAATCGATTTTTGGAGCTTTAAAACATCGAATTGTTAAACCATCCACCACATAGGTCCAACCTAAGTCTCATCGACGTCTTCACGTTCCCAAAGAACAAGAATTCAATGCGTGCCGCGTGGGCAGCAATTCAAGTCGCTAGAAGAAGCCATAAATGCCTAAACTGGAATAACAGCCGATAAAAATATTTGTAAAACAGCAATTGCTCTACTTAACTATCGATATATTTAGTGAACTTTATAACTCGATAGTCTCTATCACTAAAGAATTGCCTTAACCGCCCTTAATTTCCCTATTAACAAACCTCAGATATAAACTTCAGAGTATTTAACGCTCTGATCGGCAAAAGCAAAACGAAACTTCAATAGTAGTTGGTGCATATTAACAATGGTCAATTACGATGTCCGCCCTCTACGCTTTTGTTGCATCGCAATAGACGCAAGAGGGCGGTATGGCAAGGGGTAGGTGGCCACGTGTACGACTTATGACGCATTTTGGACCAAACTGCCGCCCCTGAGAAAGTCCGATTCTATTTGACAAAGAACCGTCCGTTCCTCGTCATGTGAATCATTTTGTTAAAAGACAGTGTTGGCTTCCAGAAAACAATCACCGCTGACCAAAGAAATAAAAAAAAATGTGAGCCGTCACGGGACGCCTGGCAGATGTGAAACATCGACATTATTGTGTAAAAGTAATATGCAGAAAAGAACAGATTGTGATAGGAACTAAATATGTCATAATGATAAAATAAAATATTACGATTTTTTCCAGATAACGATGACTATTTATTGAATAAATTTAAAAAGTGATTTCGTTTAGCTTTTTATTTAATTGCCTTAAATTCAATAATCTTAAAAAAGGAAATTATTAAAACACAAATTTATATAGAAGTACGTTACTGTATTAATATAATTGTAGTTACTTCATAATTTTAGTACAAACAAAAAGCGATACTAAATAAAAAATAGGAAAATGATGAATTTAACTATGAATACAACTTTATCGTTGAATAACTTTTAAACGGTATTTAAATGGGAAATGTATTATGATTTAGGCACGGGTTAATGTGAATATTAAGGGCTGGTTAAGGTCTGATAATTTTTGATAGGTCATAATCTAAAAATTTGATGGGTGTTTGGAGAACAAAACCAAATCTGGGAAATAACGGACACCCCAATGTATATAGGTACTCACTCATTTTTATTCATATTTTTTCATCACTTTCTTTATTAACACTTTGTTTATTCATATTTAAAACTAAATACACAAATTTTACGCGGACAACTATATGACAACTATTCACCAACAATCAATTTTGATTGACTAGCTGTCAATTTTACAGGTCAGCAAAATATGTAGGTATATTATGTTGCCTATACAAACAAACATTTTTAGATATATAGAATAGATAGTAGGCGGAATCGAGTTAGGTTTTTATGAAACAATTCATACCCTGTCCCGCCAAATTTTTGAATCGATGAGCTTTTTCCCCCTATTGTTGGCGCGCCACCGTCGCGTCGCTCAAAACATGACACCAATTTCATATAAGATATCAGTACATCTCTTATCGATTATTATCGATGCGTTAGGTTTTTTACGTCATGACGTCACCGTCACCACGCGAGAAATCTGATTTACGTGCCGCTATAGATGTTTCACATCAAAATTTAGGAAGTAGAACTTTTATTACACCGAAATAGACAAATTATTATTATAATTATAAGTATCTTCCAATATTCTGGAAACTAGAATATAAACAATCATCCAGTAAATATATTTATTATTAAGTTCTTTACTTTTCCTTTGTTGGTACCTATATCTGTTGCGTACATTATGAATTTTGTTGTAAAAAATATAACATATCGTGGTTTGATTTGTGAGAAGAATCAATTTAAATAAATTTTGAACTCTGGAATAAAAACAACTAAAATGCCACGGGACAAAGTTAAAAAAATAAAATCAGTAGAAACAACACAAATCTTAGGGCTGAAGAGAAAGTAGAAAATAACTAGTATTGTAAATCCGATAACTACAATAACTAAGGACGGAAAGCATTGCTTTCTTAACGTTCTGTAGTACTAATCGATTAAACATACGTTTGAAGACATGCAATTACTTGTTATTAAGTGTAAGTGTAGTTCATACGTCTCAGAGATTCAGTCGCGCACCCCGTTATAAGAGTGCTTCCAGAAAAGTTAAACAAATTTGGCCCAGTCTTATACTCCAACATTGGGCTGCCTCTGGTAGAACTGGGGCCAATTCTGACGGACACGACTGGGCCAAGCTTGCATAAAGACACTTGCATTTGAAACTTAGTCCAATCTTATATTTGAAGCTTGGCTCATTCTTATATTTCAAGCTTGGCCCGGTCTTGATAACCAGATTGGGTCCCCAGTTTACATTCCCTAGTTAAACCGGAGACGGTCCAAAGCTGGTGTTCAAGCATGGACTAATGTTATACAAACTCGTACCAAGCTTAAGCCAAGGCTGGGCCCGTCGTCATTTCCTACCTGGGAAATGATTCACAGAAGAGTTAAAAAATAGCAACTACTTAATTTCTAAGATTAAATATTACACGAAACGTAAAATAAAAGAATGGTTCAGATAAAAACAATTTTTCTTTGCATTGTAAATTTTTGAATATTATTCATGATAGGTGGAAATACACCAAGAAGGTATAAGTTTTTTAAATGTGGGTTTGTTGTTTTGTTACGTAGGTAAGTAGTTGACAAGTATTATTCATAGTTTTACATAAATTATCCTGTCAAGTTTAAATCAAGGACTAGATAACAGTTTGGCCCGGAACCATTTGTCGGAGTTGCTGAAAGGCAGCCATTGAGAAATAGAGGCTAAAGAAGGCCCAGGAGTGGTGGGAAAAATCACCGGGCAAGCGACAAGCCAAAGTCTTCATAAAGGGACACTCGGCGAAGTTTACTGCAGAGCTGCTATCACAAAGGCGAAACGATGTCAGAATGACTGTCAGTCTCTTGACAGCACATTGTAGGCTCAAGAAACACATGAGTCAGTTGAACTTAGCAGATAAAGATATCTGTCGATATTGCCAAGAGGAGGAGGAGACCGCATTTCATGTCCTATGCCAATGCGAAGGCCTTGCAAGGACGCGGTTTCTAGTACTGGGAGAGGAGAAACCGGCTGCTCCAAGTTATGCGGAGTAGCCACTGTCAAGGCTATTAAGTCTCATTAAGAGGGCAGGGCTGGACAAGGTTCTCTAATCCTATTCTTGAGATAATGGGTGGTCACAATAGATCTGCAAAGCTCGCAGTGATACAGGCTAACAGCCAACCCAATAAACATCTAGATAACAGTTTAATCAAATAACTGTTATACAAAAACCCAAATTTATGCTGTTACTTTTTAAAACCTACCCTGGAATGTATTAAGACTAGTATGGGATGACCTAGGGAGATTTTTTACAGAAAAGAACCGGTAGGGGTTAAAACGGAAGGGTGACGTTTATTTAATATTTTTCTTTGTAGAAACGCGTGTACAACAGTTAATCTTAAAAGGAAACAAAAAAATTATATTTTGTAACCTGCTTTTTTTTTAACAAACGCCATAAACTTTGACGCTGTGTTTGGAGAACAATTTACAAATGAACCTTAACACATTTATTGGGTTAAGTGGAATTCGCAAAAAATTATACTGTTAAAATAATATAATGCCTTTTGTAACTTGTTTTTAGTAGTGAGTTAATGCAATTTTGTCACAGAACTGTTTAAATGTATTTAGATTTATTTTCAGGTTTATCTTTGACACAATACTTTATAATTTTTATCAACCTACCGGGTCCGGCACTCGAAGTGTAACCAACTTCAGACCGCTCGCGCAGCTGTCGCACGGGCCTCACCTGTGCGTCAAAGTTGCTAAATGATAGTTCGGAGTATTGTTCACAAGCACACAAGACCATTTTGTTAAAACTGAATGCGACAAAAAGAAATCATTGATGGATTTCAAACGTAGTAGTGTAATTGCTTTATATTTAGCTGGAAAATCACAACCAGCGATTGTTCATGAGCTTAAACACCTTGAAGTGAATAAAGTTTTCGTGGCAGAATCGCAAAACGTCATGGAGGTGGTCATCAAAAGACTGCAACGTCACGTGAGATGGTTGAAAAAGTCAAGAAGCGCCAAAGTGCCAATAAAATGGCAAAAGAACTGAAAATATCCGACCGCAGCATCCACCGCATACTGAAAAATGATCTCCGGGTCAAGCCTTACAAGATCCAAAAGGCGCATGACCTCACACCGGAGCAGCAACAAGTTAGACTTCAGTGAGCGAAGGAGTTGCTTCGCTTGGCCGAAAGCGGTAAATTTCCGAACATTGTGTTTTCTGATGAGAAAATTTTTCCAATTGAGCAATTCGTAAGCCCCCAAAACGATAGGGTTTACTTGTCCCATCGTTCATACAAGAATTTGAGTCATCGATTGGCCACCAGGAGGCAACACCCGCCACAGATAATGGTTTGGGCCGCTGTAACCGCAGATGGGCGCTCTCCAATCGTTTTCATCGAGCCTGGCGTCAAGGTAAATGCAGAATATTATCGGGAAAGTTTCTGAAGGTTGCTTTGCTGACGAACATTTCGGTGGCAGGGCATGGACGTTTTAACAGGACTCGGCACCGTCTAACAAAGCTCGAGTGAACCAAGAATGGCTAAAAAACAACGTTCCGAACTTCATAACGTCCACACAATGGCTCTCGAATTCACCAGACGCGAATCCAATGGATTATTCTCTTGCCATTTTGGAGAGCAAGGTCCGAACTAAAAGATCCCAACTAACAATTTTATATTTTATAAAAACTGTAAGAACGTTTACAAAACATGTTTTATAAAACATCTTTTATTGTAAGAACATTGTAAAAACGTTTATACAACCCTTATAAAGCCCAAAAAGGCGCAGGTTATAAAATATTTCTGCTGCTTAACAAGTTTTATAATGTTTGCGGTAGCTGTAATACAATAGTTATATAAACGTTTATACAGCTTTTAAAAAAATACTATAAAATCACTATAAAACCGTTTCATATATGCTTCATAATGCTTTCATGCTTTTATTTTATAAAACAAGTTTAGTGATACAGAAATGTCCATACGAACCAAAATATTTTTTAACTGTTTCGAAAAGAACTATTTTATTTTGTAAAGAGCGAAAACTTGCACAAGGCCATAACTTATTTTATTCACCTACATTTCAAAACAATAAACAGTTTAAACTTTGAAGTATTATTTAGTGGACACTTGGTACCAATTTTTAATACGCAGAGAACTTTACTGTAAAATATATAGTACATTTACATTGAAATTTACACGCGACGCTATATTTTGCATTATTTCGTTAAATGATTGCAAACACAAAAAATTTATTTTTTTATTTTTTTCTTATTTTCGTAATATATTGGTGAAATTTTATTAAGAATGATAATCAACATTGTTTTAAATCCAATTTTCCTTTATTATAAGTGATTAGAAAACAAAAAGTGAGTATGTCTAGGTTTTATCTAACTAAATCCAAAATGGACGACTTTAAAATGTCAATTAAATGGCTGCGTACCTATAAAATAATTTTGTTGCAAAAGCAACATTAATAAAATAATGAAGCTACCAGCAAGGACTGTATTTAAATTGATAAAGTAATCCTCATTTACAGAGGCGCATCTAAATAAAATCGGGTTATCATTTAATTTTTTTCTTTCTAGTTTATTTATACAATTAATTATAATTATTACTCAGAGAGCGAAATAATTCTTTTTTTTATTTTCTCAATCGTACCTATATGTTAATAATTCACACAACTTTTACCTTATCCCAAAATAACAAGTCTTTAAAATTTGTTAAATCATTATAATTAACATTTTTATCTACACATTCATTGGAATCAACAGAAGTTCTAACACTACTCAGAAAATTAGAACTTAAAATGTTTTGAAAGTTGGTTTTTACTTTTCAGCGAAAATAACCACTTCGTTTTACTTTTTTCCAGGCACTAATTTTTGAAGCAGACTTTTTTTGTATACAAAGACGAACGTACAAATAGATATAAACATAGAAATAAAATAAAATATCGCGTTCTGAGTGTTACAGTTATTTTATTATGCTTTTATAAATGTACATTATGAAATCTATTTACTTTTATTAAAACTATCTTATCCCACAGCGACTTTATAAAAGATTCATACACGATATGTTTAAAGCTCTTATAAAATAGTTTTTTAAAAGTTTTTGTAAAAACAATTTGATTTTATTAAAGATGTATTTTCTATAAAACTGTAATAAAACCGTTCTATTAATATTTTTAAAAACTTCTACAAAGCTGCTTTATAATTGTCCCTAAAGAAATAAATATGTTTTAAAAGATTAACACATTCAACCGTTATAAATCAATTTAGTTGTATAGGATATAATGCTTTGAAGGATTGTTTTATAAACGTTTATAAAACAATTTTATTGCGATGTTGTAAGATATTTTATAATTTTGTTTTAAGAACGTTCTTACTGTTAAATTATAAAACTAAATAGTCCCGACGACCAAATAGTTGTTAAGACGGCATTTAAAAAACAATTTTGAATTTCTACAGCAGCTAAAAAACTATAATAAAACAGAATCGCTCTAATGACTAAAGGTTATAAAACCAAATTGTTAGTTGGGATACACCAGTCTCGAGGCGCTGAAGAAAGCCATTGTCCGCGAGTGGGCCAAAATACCTGCAAGTCACATTCAGACAGCTTGCGATTCGTTTTTAAACCGTCTCAAGGCAATAGTCAAGGCAAAAGGTGGCCATATTGAGCAAAAGTGAATCGATTCTGAATTTTGTATTATTTTCACACATTTTGTACTTTGAATTAAATGAGAGTAATTGTCCAAACTGAATTTATGACCTTTTTAATTGGTTACACTTCGAATGCCGGACCCTGTACTTTATTTTTTTAGGTGTCCAACTTTTTATAATACTTACTTCGAAGAAAAATTATAACAGCAATGGAATACCGATCTCATCTAATTCTTATCTTTAAAATGAAAAAATTGTTCATTTCGTGATTTATTATTCTAACTGGTGCGTAAATTTTGGCAGACATAGTGATATCAATCCCACATATTTCATGTATCATATATCAGTTCCTAATCAAATTACTATCTCTACAATAAATTTGTATAGGGGAATCTCTCCCAATCCCTTTTCACTTACTGTTAATTTTTCTCAATAAACGTAACATATCCTATTGATTCCATCAGTTTATATTTTAATCAATAGTAGTTTTGTGAGAAAAATGGCTCCTTCGAGTAAAGTAATAAACGAAAAATTATGTAAGTCATATTTGATGGTTGCATTATAGATAAATATTGATATAACGATCAAAATAATAAACTATCTAACCACATTTATAGATTACTCAACTGGGAAATCTTCTATATGGAAAATTTCAATTCTAGGTGCAGTAAAAGATTAATGTTTTAAAAACTTCTCAAGTTAGGATTTAAAAAAAATATGGTAACCTGATACACTTTGACTATTAAACAGATCAATAAAAAAAGAAAATTATTTAGCAGGTATACGTGAATTTGTACTGAATAAAATAAATATTTAATTCAGTACTATTTCTCTCTTGCTAATTTACTTACAAAGTGCTTTTGTTTTTGTATGTATGCATTTATTATGAGCCAATTAGGGGTAACAGATACACCTGTAACCTATAAGACCTATTGTGTCCCCTTTTTTCTTGCCATAATTCTGATGTTTCCTTAGATTCATAGCACTCTTCTATAGTCCTATCTTCTTTAAAAAGTTTAGGATATCGTTGAGCTTCAAGTTAGGAAGATCTTTCTCTTCTATTTCATATGACTCTAGATATCTGACCATGGAATTACGTAATGCAATGCATTCTGAGTGTATTTGTATTAAAATTTTATCCTCTACCTCACAGAATCTGCACTTTGCTTCATCTACCAATCTTAGTTTCGTCATGTGTCCTCTTAATCGGCAGTGCCCGGTTAATATTCCTGTTATCATACAGAGGTTCTTCTTACTAAGGTTTAGACAGCTAGTTTTCCAGGAGCGTTTTTGATTATCTTAGTCCTTCTAGATCGTTCCAGTACTTGAATTTTTCTCTATCCATTTCTTTTCTTAGTTTTTCTAAGATTGTACTACTGCTGATTTTACAAGATGGTTCTGGTCCAAAGTACCGGATTTCTGCAGCCTCTTGGTTTTACTATGGAACTACTAACAAAGGTAAACGTCGATCATTACTTAAGTCCCAAGTGATCTTATAACACCGAATTCCATAATTTGGAAAAATTACAAAAAAAATTGAATCTCCATCGATTGGTGTTTGACTTTTGTACAACAAAGTTGTCTGCATGCTCAATACTTTATATACTTCTTTCAGCTCACATGTCTTTCATCTTCCGCATCCGGTGGGATATTATTTTCTCCATTAAACTTTGCGATCTAAGTCACATGTAAACAGATTTTATCTGTATTTACCTTATGCGTACAGAGCACATTTATAAGTTCAACTTTACTTAAATAACATATCAGTTATGATTTTGTTTCTACTCTTCTTTTTTAAATGATGGATTTGGAATTGGAAGATTCAATTTTTCTCCAGATACTGATTCTTATTAGTTCATTCTGACTTATATTGAGCTGTAATCAGTTCAATTTCAATTAACACACACCTATGTTGTTTCTGTATTTAAACAATATTTATATTGAGATTAAGAATAAATTTACTACGGATGACCCATATATATTGAGATGAAATATGATTCTATGATATATATTATAATATGTAAAATTAAAATATAAAATGATTAAAAAGAATATTCTTGATCCCAGGAAAGAGTTCAAAGCTTTAATATTTGTATAATTTAATTTCATTTTCCAGTATATTAAAAATTATTCTCTTCATTCCTAAAAAAAGAAAGGAAAATAAAATAAGAAAGATGAATTAAAACTTAAATATTAAGATACATTCGTTGGTTTAAAATAATTTAATTAATCGAATAAATAATTGAATATTTACTTTTAACAGATTGTGTATAAATTTTCACTTCCATAATTTCCATATTTATTAATTTCATAATATTCATATTTGTCATTTATAAAGTTAATAAGAAATGAGAAATTCTATAAAATTTAATTTGTATTAAAATACAGTAGAAAATAAAATTTATAATTTTTGTTAGAAATCTAGTATGTAGGGTTATAATGCAGATTTGCGAAATAATGTTATAAATCTAGTATGTATGGTGGTAGAAATTGTTGAATAATTAAGATAAGTTATCTAGGTGGCTGATTTGTTTGATTTGTATAGAACCAAGTTTGTTTTGAAAAAACTGATATGATTTAGATTGTTAGCGATAGTTTTTTGTTAGTTTGTTGATTTTGTCGATTGTTTCTCTTTCCCTTGGTCTGTCGAAGCAAATGGTTGTAATAAATGTTCTGGAGTATTAAAATTGAGTTTTTTCATTAAAAAATAAGTTTTAAGAGATTTGAGTGATATAATATTGGTATTAAAGTTGAATAGAAGGATTTTGTACGAGTTTGGTAAGAAGAAAGATTATTTAAAGTTATTTTAAAAGATTGAAAAAGTCGAAGAGAAGAGATATTGTATTAGAAAGAATATTTATCATTGTTAAGAAGAGAAGTATTAAAATAAGTGCTTACCAGTTTTAATTAAAGCAGTTTTTCTCAAGAATTAAAGAAAATTCGTCATTTATATGGTTTGAGCAGTATTTATATGGTAGAAGACTTGAAGAAGTGGATTAGCTGGAGTTACACGGTATTTTAATCCAAAAATAAATAATTGTGTATTTAATTTCTTGTAGTATAAACTATATTCATTTTCACTTTCATAAATAAAAAATAATTTTTCACATCACTAGATTTAAAAATATTTAGAATTTCTTATTTTCATTTTAGAATTTTATTAAAACAATTACTTTTCACATTCACAGTTATTAGATATTAAATAGAATTTTTAAGGTTATGTGTTCAGTTTAAAATCGATTATCCACGCATCTTTTCTTACCATTGGCGTTCCAAATAAAGTATTAAATTAAAATTCTATTTATACTAAAATTAAGAGTTAAATTTCAATAATTAGTTTTTCTAAATTTTAAACTCTGCTCTGAAGGTAAGAGTAGCACGGGCAATATAAAATATAAAATATATATTTGGAATCATATAAAAAAGTCATTTACCTTAATTAAAATATTTTATTAAAAGTTTAAATTTAATTAAAAAGGAAAAATTTTAAATTATAGCATATATACCTACTTAAAAATCAAATACTTAGCAAGTTATATATGTTATAATATATTTCTCCCCTTTTAAAAGAATTCGTTTAATATACCCTTTTTAATATTTATGTACAGTCATCGAAGCCGCTAATGAACCTTAACGAAACGAAATTTTCATGTGGGCTATGAATTAAAAAATTAAGCACTGTTTGTCGAAAATGACCGATAAAACTTTAATCCAATTATATTAATGACTGGAATTGAGTAATAAATTTTAAAAATTGGTGCTTGCATCAAATGAATATAATGTTTTTATTAATTAGTAACACAATATAAAGACAAACGCTTTTTTAAATATAGAAATATCTACAAATATATATTTGCTTATGTACGTATTCTTATTTATTAAGATATATAACTGACATGTATTTTATGTCTGTCTTTATTGTTCATACACAAAAACTAGTAAAGGGGCAAGCCGGAACTGTTAAGTATTACAAAAGGGGTTAAGTCTCAAGAACAACAATGTCGAATCAATCAAATTCAAATTAATAACGCTTTTTGTTAGGAACTAAGGACGCAAGTCGACGGTTAGGGAAGCTCTACCGGTAATTTTATAAAAAGATTGATGAGTTTAAAACTGATGCTCCTCAATTTGCATTATTTGCAAGTTAATAACGGGCAAAAAATAAGCATTAAAATCGTATTTGATGAGTCAAGAAAAACATATTGATTTTTACTAATGTAAGAAGTGTACATATATATTTATTATAAATTAAATCTGTCGAAGACTCTGTTGTCCAGCTTTAACGCAAAAATGCAAAAACTAAAAAATGAATTTTGATAAAAATTTCTTTGTTATATAGCTATTAGACCTCGGCAATATATAAACTATAAAGTTATATTTTGTTATAATGCAAAGTGTGCATTATTTAGTTCTATGAATTCCAATAGATGGCGGTGTAAGTTAATTTATTGAAACAACTCTATACTATCGTTTAAAATCTGAATTGCGAAGAAACTTGTAGATAGCATTTTCTTGCTATTTTTAAGACAGTTAAAAAGATTATTGAGTTTTTTCTTTTTCCGGATGTAATAATGAGTATTCAAATATGAGTTACGATAAATTGTTGACAGTCTTGAAAACATGTTAAAAATCGTGTTAACCACTCTACCCAAAACCCGATTCTATAACTACAATCTTTCTCCTCCTCAGCTCTAAATCAGAGAAAGTCGTCTCTGCCATATTTATGAATGTCCAAAAGGCCTGCGACAAGGTTTGGCACGCTGGCCTTAATAGAAAGCTAATTGACATCCAATTCCCCATCCCAGCCATAAAACTTATTCACTCATATCTTTCCAACAGAATTATTCAACGTTGGAACGTTGGAAATGCAATCTCCGATCCATTCACTCCCCTTTTAGGAGTTCCACAAGAATCAATCCTAGCCCCAACCCTATATACCATCTACGCCAGCGATATTCCTCCTCTGAAAAATAACCAGCTCTACGCCGACGACACGGCCTTATACACCTCCGCGTCGTCAACTAAAGCCCTTAATCGAAAAACTCAAAGACTGCTGGACCAGTTCTCCAACTGGCGCAGCAGATGGAGATTAGCTCCAAATCCAAACAAAACACAAACCATCATCTTTAGACATCCTAACCTCGGTCAACGAGAAAATCTCTCTTTCGACTATATCAACCTGTCACTATGGAGGGAACAGCTTGTCCCTCATATTTAGGTGACCTACCTGGGTATTCAATTTACTCGAACACTCAGGTGGAATGCCGATGTTGAGCTTACACTCAACAAAATGAGAAGACGAGCGTCCCTCCTAGGTGCTCTGGGTGGTAGAATCGGCAGAAGTGACACCAAAACCCTCCTACACACATATAAAACCTTTATCAGACCTCTTGTCAAGTACAAGTCCGTGCCATACTCTGCTATTCCTCAGAAACTTCTACATTCCATCGATGCCACAGAGAGAGCTATCTTACAGAAAGTGAAAAACCTATACTACCTCTATCCAAGTCACCATGTCTACAATAACACAAAAATAATGCCTCTCCCTTCTCGTTTTCAGACAACATCGATATGTTGTCCGAACTCTGCAGGGAACTAACACCGTTGCCCAGAGGACCCTCCATACACACTGGAATGGAGGACTCCATTTGTATCTTTCTTTTATTGTTGGAAATGAGTTTGATAAAAGAAAAATGTTTAGAGCCCTAAATTTGCAAAATCCGGTCCAGTTCATACAAATTTAAAATGGTTCTCAACAAAAATTGTTCAAACCCAACAACGTGCGAAACATTTCGAACTGAGTATTTGTAAAGGTGGGTATTTAATTTGTAATAACATCATTTTTCATGATTCTTGTTAGGTGACCAATACTGAATTTTATTGTTTTCTACCTGAAAATTAAAATATATATTTTTAACCTACATCATCGTAACTCGATATAAAATATTCAAAAAAGGAATTTATGCATTTAATATGACCCCAATGCCATTACTCTAAATAAAGATAACTGTAACGTTCACTGAATGTGTGGAATAACGAGCGAATCCATATTTAAAATCTGGAATGTTCGTGCATTGGCAATTTTCAACTCCCTATGGTTTTCATAACACCGCAAAGGTTAAACAGCTCTGCTGAAAAATACCGATTCCCGAAATTCCATTAAATCCTGCCGCGAAAGGAAGTTCCGCTTTAATAAATTCAACAACGTGCTACAGAAAAAAAGAGAGTAAGTTGCTTTTAAGTTTTGTAATTCTTGTGTTTGTAAAAAGGGAAAAATATGTCTAGTTCTGTGATGTAGTGTGAAAGGTATTTTGGTATAACATACCAAAGGTTTTGCATGCGGCTACAAGAGAAAAAATGTGTTCAAAACACTTAGTAATCTTGTTGCGACTTTGACAGAAAAAAAAAGATATTTTACAGAAAATATAACAGAAAAGACCAAACAAGAGCTGTATTCAAAATGGACTAACACAAGAATAGTATTTATTTTTAGTTATTAGCTAATGAAAATAAATTGCCGAGATAAGATATTCATGTAGACAAAATTCCTGCTTTTTTATACTAAACGGCTATTAGTTGCAAAATGATCTGTTTTCGAGACAGTATATGGTTAGTATGACATTTAGGTTACCAATTTATCATATCCAAAGAAAGATGGGCCATAAGAAACTTAAAAATATTCTGGATTTGGTAAAGCGTTATAAATAGCAAAGACTCTGTTCGGAAAAAAGTGCTAGTGCTAAAAACCTCCCTTCAAAGCTTGAACATGTAATCCCTTAACTGTACGGCGTGGTTTAGAATGAAGATATCAAATAAACCTTATAGGTTATTGTGTTAAATTTGGTAATTTCAAATAATATCACCACGCTCTCTTCAATTCTGTAGGGAACGAAGCATTAATTGAAATATATTTACTTCTTTTATTGGGGAGCTTTTGCCACTAAAAGAAGTAAATATATATAGTTGATGCCACAATGAAGTTATAGACAATATAGTTATAGATATCCAACCTTTAGCTCTACGCGAGAGCTATGGATTCAGACCAGGCAGGGGCACGCAGGATTTAATTCTTAGAACGCTTAAATCTAAGACAATAAAACACATGAAAGAAACCTATCTATGTTTTGTAGACCTACAAAATGCTTTGGATAATGCACCCATAGAAAAAATTTGGCCGGATTGGAAGAGATAGGAGTGCCCCAATAACTGTATATTAAAAAAATGTTGAAGGAAGCGTTCGCGGAGTCAGTGTGGGAATAACACATTTGCAAACAGTGGAGGTTAGTGAGATGATTTACGCTGATGACCTTGTACTTTCGTTAGGACTGAAGTCCAGTTACAACGCATCTTAAATAAATGGAAGTCTGTGCTCGATGAATACGGTTTCACAATCAACACAGTAAAACAGAGGTACTCTTTTAGAGGCCAAGAACTACAAAAGTAAAGGACCTACAAGAGAACGAGCCCAAAATCCCATGCTTTTTCTTATGAAGGTCCGAAAAGCGAATTTTGTTACCGTTCAAGGTCGTCTGACGTCATAGCCCCACCCGGCCCCACCCACTTTCACTTTTAACCTGATTGCTTGGTTCTGATTGGCTGACAGACTCCGCCCTTTAATTGCTTATTAATGACTTGTTAATTACTAGTGCCCCATTGCTTCGTTCTGATTGGCTGTCTGACTCCGCCTCTTAATTATTATTAATGACTTGTTAATTACTCGTGCCCCATTGCTTGGTTCTGATTGGTTGACAATCTCCGACCCTTAATTACTTAATAATTAGAAATGCCCCATTGCTTGGTTCTGATTGGTTGACAATCTCCGACCCTTAATTACTTAATAATTAGAAATGCCCCATTGCTTCGTTCTGATTGGTTGACAATCTCCAATCCTTAATTACTTAATAATTAGAAATCCCCCATTGCTTGGTTCTGATTGGTTGACTGCTAGCAGACAACTGTCAATTTTCGAGTGGCCTTTGACGTTTGGCGCAAGCAGCCAACCCTCTTTTCTTCTTTTTGTATATTTTCGAATTTTTTCGCGCTTTGCTGACATCGTACCAACTTTACATGCTACCAACTTTACAGTGCTACCAACTTTTGACCTTTTACATTCGACGCAAGCAGCCAATTCTTCTTTTTGTATATTTTTGAATTTTTTTTCGCACTTCGCTGTCATCGTACCAACTTTACATGCTACCAACTTTACAGTGCTACCAACTTTTGTCACAAATGCCCCATTGCTTGATTCTGATTGGTTGACAATCTCCGACCCTTAATTACTTAATTACAAGTGCCCCATTATCCGCTTCCGATTGTTTATTATTTAATAAACCCCACCCATTTTGTATTTATTTAATTATTTTTTGATGTTTACTACCCCCATTGCTTCGTTCTGATTGATGATTATTTAATTAGCCCCACAACTATTATTATGAAATAATTACATTATAATAAAAATATATAATTGATAAATATTTAATAAACCCCACCCATAATTTGATATTGAGTAGCCATGTTTGAAATAATTAATATTAAGAGTAATATATTGATAAGCATTATACCACTATTAAAAATCATTAGGGTGATTATAGGATTAAAGAATAAAAAAATATAATAATAAGAAGTTTGTTTTATTAAAAAATATATATTTAAAATGGTAAGACAACATTTTTTAACCAATTATTTAAACAATTTACATTATGTTGAGTACACATATATTTTCCATAAGCGTGGTTGAAACATTGAGTGAATACAGGTTGAAAGACGTCAGTACAACAGGGGGTTCCATCATATTTTGTAACATCGTAAATATTTGTCGAAATTCCAAGTTCTCGACATTTGGTTTCTAAAAAATTTAGTTTTTGACTACCTCTGACGTATATGCAGTCTGCTGAATTTAATAAATATTTTTCCAGTATGTTATTAATTTCATTATATTCAATATCACCAGAGTCGTATTTTATTCCATGAACATATTTTTCAACATAATTATTAGTTCTCTTATCCTTAGAACTCAATGTGTGGAAGGGTACTGGTGGTTTAAACAGAAAACTAGTAATATGTTTTCCAATCAGTATAGACAATTCTTTCGGATAAAATATATCCTCAAAGATAATTCCTTGAATATCTACAAGTGCTATTCTCATGATGCCTTCTATGAAACTGAAAATTTGTATAAAAGTTTCGTTTTATATTAAGCTTTAAGGCTGGATAAGTGGGGTTTCAATCTAATATTTCTCCTTTTAAACAATCACTTTTAATCTTCTTATCTATATGATAGGTTTATATAAAAATTTTGATTGATTCCGGATTGATTAAATATTATTCCCATCTGTTTGAAATCGATCTAAAATCATATATAAGAAAAAACATTATTATAATAAAAAATTATTAAAGTAACTTTTAGACTCACCTATATAATATCCAACTCAAAAAATTTATATTATTGTCAAAACAGTTTGTAGAATTATTTCATCCATATATCTCTCATCCATTATCAGAATGCATTTTATATATTACATCTTCATCTTTTAATACATAGTCGTACGTAAATTTCTATCCAATTTGGTCTTAAAAATATTTTCAAAACAGTTTGTAGAATTATTTTATCCATATATCTCTCATCTATTATCAGACTGCATTTTATATATTCCATCTTCATTTTTAATCCATAGTCGTACGTAAATTTCTATCCAATTTGATCAAACTTCATAATATCAGACACGCTTATACATACTAATTTATATAAAACAAGTAGTTTTATTATATTACAATTATACTAAATTATGATAAAAAAAAAAGAAAACAATTTTATGTAAATAATTTAAATTTAAAATAATAATTTTGAACTCTATAAACAATCCATTACTTGATCATCATCATAAACATTTATTTTAGGGTTAATAGAGTAATGCCCCCATGGTAATGTCTCATCTTTCCCTGGTATCAGATATCTTTTATCATCATCAGAGCTGAGAGCAATTTTCTTTTGTTCTATTGAAAAGACTTTATGATGTTTCGATTGTATGAGATTCTGTGAAGTGGTCTTACTTCTAGATGTTTCTAAACATTCAATATAGTCATTAAAAGTTATACTATTTTTTACTATCGACATTTTAACCCCCTTTGCTTTTTTGGTTACACCATAATTCATAACATTTTTTTCAATCTCATCATCATCATATTCTTCGTCTTTTAATTTTGCCCTCAGTTTTTGCACCTCATCTTCTGAGATGGCCACTTTCATAGTATATAATTTTGATCTCAGTCCTACATAATCAGTCATAATGCATCCATTATTTTCATCTTTCATCATACCTAAAACTTTCTTATTTAGTTGCGGTATTCCATACACATTATTTGTAGGATAGTCTGAAGTATCAAAGTATTTCTCACAATCATTCTTTATAATTTGATAAGGATCTTTTCCTCGTATCTCTAATAAAACGGAATCTGTATCACTGTAGCAAGTAGAGCAGTTTTCTCCAAATCGTGTTTGTAAATAATCATATTGAAAGCTATATATTGTAGTCTTTGCAAGATCCAAAATTGTTTGCCCTACATATATAGGTTTATTTAGATAAACCTCAATTTTTTTCATCTCTATCGCCACCAAATTTTCGTCAAATATTATACAATTCTTAAATTCAGGCTTAGATATATATGATTGAGCTCCATAACGACCCTCCCATTCGGTAAGAAGTTTTACATCAACCCTTTTTCTTACATTCTCCATAGTTTTACCGAAAACAGCATTGTTCATTAATTTGAATAAATTCTTCTCAAATTCGTTTTTAGCTTTTTTTCTAAGCTCCGTATTTAAATCAATATACGGTTTCAACCAAGGAGACTGTTTAAATTTTAATACTCTGTGTATTTTCGTTAATTTCAAGCCATGTTCTAAAGCTTGTTTTAGTGATCGATAGTGTATGATATATTTCTCTTTATTATAAAGTGTAGCCATAAGTTTAGTACTCTCTTTTAACTTTGCAGGAGGCTTCATAGTCTTAGGGTTGATATGTTCTGGACAGAAAGGTATATCTTTATGCTTATCATGTAAATCATGTGGATACTCTAAATCAACTTCAAGCATGTAACCTACATTATTATCATCAGCAATTGTAGTGACATCAATATTTGAATCCACCCACTCAAATTCTCCATATGGAAGAGCTTGACTCATAGCCCAACCATACTGATTGTTGACATCAAAATACATTAAATAGTTTTCCGGTTTTGCAGGATTATAATTCAACATATATTTATTGTTTGCATGAACCCTTCTTTTAGAGCAGACTTGACTGAGACCACCTCGAATGCCTCGCTCTACAAACAAAAACATATCCATATCAGTAAGAAGTTCTAACTCCTGTTTCGTAAACTTTAACATAGCATCCCAAGTAAATCCGGGTAGCGTAAAATAGTGGGCTGGATCTAGATCATACGTCTTAAGACAGCTCGATCTAAACTGTTCAAAGACATCTGCTAGGAGTAGAATGTCTGTTTTCATATATAAGTCTACATAATCACCTAGAGTTTTACAGTTAAACGAAGACCATACTTGTTGTGCTCTTTTATACATACGGCGGGGGCAAGCTTTATTATCTAATTTGTTATAAAAAGCATCTTGATGAGGTAAACAGGATTCACTAAAACGATCAAAACTATTGATGTAATCATATGGCATCACACCTTTCTTTGTTAACAAATTAAACTTATCTTCAGGTATGTTATTAAACTGAGACCTCAGATTTGTAAATTTTGTTAAAGAAGATGATAATTTATCTAAGGATGATGCCATAAATCTAAAACTATCAATGAATCTAAAGTGAATTCGAGCTTCATCAATATGCTTCGTAAACGAAATATATTTTTCTTTAGTGAGAGGCAGTAAGTCTATAGATCCTTTCATTCGGGTTGCAATATCTTTTATCACGAAATGTGCGTCATAACCACTCAAATTGTGAAAGATTACCGGGATTGTGTGCGTGTCTTGATAATTAACATTACACTCATTATGTGAAGCTCCACGGTAATTATTTTCAGAAATTAAGTAATTATAATCTCTCACTTTTTTCTCGCCAACTTTAAAGGGTTGTTCACAAATATGACAGCGGGTGGATGCTTGAAAATCACTCTCTTGTTGAGGAGTCATGTGTATATTATACGGACATAGATATATAGTAGAGACATCCTCAGCAAGTTGATTCATTTCATCAGCAAACCACTGCATACAATCGGATCCTCGATATGAACGGTAGAATGATAGATTGTTATCATAAGAAGATTTAAAATAATATCCTACTGCTGCTGGAATATGTTTTTGATAAGCAGTCTTTTCTGCACAAGGCTTTAAAATACTCTCTAAATCTGCATATACAGCAAAGGGGGCTTTTATTTTGTTTTTAAAATCCTTAAATTTAAGCATCTTTTTGCTATCTGTAGGCATTTTGGTGGCGGTATCATTTCTTTTAATGCAGTCTACTATGTGTTTACTTAGCTTATCTTCCGAACGGAAGTAGTGTAAACATCTATCACAAAAGTACTTTTGACCATTTTCATTACTGAGTTGTTTAGACAAAAGTCGTGAAAGATTCTTTATCCAAACGTAATGATATTTAGTAGACTCTTTGTCATACTGATCTTGTATTAGAAGCAGATTTACATGCTTATCTTTCTTTTCCGCTGTTAAATATGTAGGGAGGGTCGAAAATTGTTTATTATACTTTTTTAGGATATAAACATTGATAGAAATGTTATTCATTTTTTCAAAATTTGGAATCTGCTTGATAGTTATAGGAAACTGAATACCTTTAAGTTTTAATACCTCAGAATAATGTGGGTATTTATTTGTTCTTTGCGGATTATTATTAACAGGATACAAAGCTGATGTAATTGCCCATGCAAAGCAGGCTTGATCATCATTTTTAACATTAATGCATGCTTCTTTTCTTTTAATTTGAGGTGGTAGTTCAATATATGATGATCCAAGTTGTGGAACAAATTTATTAATATTTACGCCCAAGTTTACTACTCTTTTTAACGACCACCCGCTATCACGTTCCTGGAATTCTTCCAGGTCTTTTAGAATAAGTTTTGTCACATTATCATCAAACCAGTTATTTAAATTTGTATCTCTATAGATGGGGCAGTTAGCTGTGGTGAAATATTTATATTCAGTTATGATCTGTAGGCCTCTATATATCTCAAATTCACCACAAAAAACTGTGTTCACTTTAACAGACTCATCTTTCTTGAGTGCGTTACCAATTCTACGTTTGAAGAGTGTCTTACAATCGACAAGAAATGCTATAGGATCTTTATGTTTAAGGTTTGAAATGACTCCAGTTCGAATTCTAGACTTAAAAGCTGAAGTCAAATCATCCCATTCTACTTTTTTAATTCCAGACTCTTTTGCCCTAGTCATAATTCCAGATCCTCTCTTTTTTGTTAATTTAATCTGAGATCTTAACGATTTAACATTTCTTAAACAAGCCTCTAGGTGTTGTCTTTCGCCCATGGAAGTAGCATTTTTAATATCTTTATTTATCTTTCTGACAGCCTTTGTACATTCCAGCAACCCCTCCTCCACTGTTTTACCATCATAGGTAATACTTATAAATCCTAAAATAGCTGTTATATGTTGAATAAGATCAGTAATTATTGACATAATGCTAAATTTTAAATAGTTAGATAGAAAAAAAAGAAATTTAATTATGTGTCTGATATAAAGTAGGTAACTACACTGCAAGAGAAATATTAAATAATTAATTTTTAAAAATAATAATGGTAAAATATTATAATGAAATTTAAAAAAAAAAATATATTAGTAAAAAAAAAAAACATTAATTTGAAATTCAATATGATACAAAATAATCCATATAAACAGTTATAGCTATTTAAAATTATTTAATAAAAAAACTTACCAAAAAATTTTATACACACACTTCAATTATCACTTTTCGCAGACTATTAAAATCAACCAACTTCTATGAAATCTTTGACAATAAAGACTCTCATACTGTTAACACCATATTTTAAATAGTTTTTTCAATCATAATTAGAAAATATGAAATATAAAGTCATTAATTTACGTTTAAGTATTTAACAATAAATATATTAACGGAAATTTATTAATTTTTAAAGTGTTACAGATAAAAAAAATATAATCGACTCTTAATCGATACTTAATATTCTAAATTTCCCATTACCAAAATTAAATAGTAAAAATTTCTCCAAATACTTTATATATAATTTGTCATATTCGACTCTAAATCGATACTTAATATACTAAATTTCACATTACCAAAATTAAATAGTAAAAATTTCCTCGAGTACTTTATATATAATTTGTCATATACTTTATATTCTAACTTTCCCATTAAAAATTAATTAGTAAAAATTCCTACAAAGTACTTTATATATAATTTGCCCTATACTAAAATTTCCCTAAAATTATTTACTTTATATTTATTTTTTCTTGTAAATTAGATTTTAATATAAAGAGTGGGTATAAATATAAGCGAAATATTCAATTTTATTAAGTTAGTTCCAGTTGTTTCTTGAAGTGCTATTACCTATAATTATTACAGTAAGTCTACTATTCTATACTCTTTATACATGATTTTTTATTAATTTATTCACTTATTTATTTATTTATTTATTTATTTATTTATTTATTTATTTATTATACATTTTATCAGTTATATATATGCGTCTACTATTCTATATCCTTTAGGTATACATGATTTTTTATTAATTTATTGACTTATTTATTTATTATACATTTTATCTGTTTTTTATATATAATGAGCTTTACGATATTTATATACTTACAATTTTATTTATTTCTTATAGATGGATTTTTCTAAAATAAACAAATCGTCTGTTTTATCGCAAAAGAAACCTGTGGTGAAGTTATCCTCCTTGGAGGTGGGCACATCATATCAAATATTAGATGCAAAAATTGTGAAATCAAACTATGGGAAAACTGTACTTTTAGAAATGTTGGATATGGTTGTTTTTCTACCAGAACGTGTGGTTGAAGATTATACACCATTCATGGAAGAATTTAAAAGCCAAAAATATGGCTTGGTGTTCCACGGGTTAGTGGACACCGGAAAACCGAAGCCTGCGGCTTCATTTGAAGTTATAGAAGTATAAAATATTAAATATATTTTTTAATAATTGTAAAATTGTTTTATTATTAATAACCACATTTTTTTTATTATTTTTTTATTATAAAAAAGTATAATATTTACATAGGTAATATAACACATTTAAATTAGGTATTTATATTATACTCTTGATTACCTCCGTAAGAGGGTAATATTCCATTAAACAGTCATGAATAATGATGCAATATACTTTTGTATCTTTTGGAAAACCATTGTTAGCTTCAATTTCTAATTTTATATCGACAGTTGAAGATTTCATTCCATCTTCTTGTTTTGAACAATCTATTACAAATAAGGCATGATCTTTAAATGCTTGATAATCTAAAAGTGATCGTCTCTCAGTCGAATATGAATAACTAGGATAAAATTCAGTGTAGTTATAATGAGCTGCAGCATAATCATTTTTCTCAAAGTCCAGTTGCATTCTTTCATTAGGCCAATATTCACCATTAAGAGATACTCGAACACTTGATATATTAACATTATCAAAAATTGTTGAATCCTTTTCTTTTCTATTGCGCCTCTCAGTTTGAAATGTTACTATAACATAACGCGGTTTTTCAATTGATGAGCTTGTTTTAACATTCCAGATTTCTCTTCTTGCACCGTCTTTAATTGAGGGTAGTTCATTAAGATCCCACTTTCTGAATGGAATATATATTGGTATATTATTTTTAATAGGTTCCATCAATTTAATTTTAATTTCATCATTGGGAAACACATGTTTCACTTTCAGTTCCATACTATTTATAATAATCTTAACAGTTGTTGTAGTTGCGGTACTACCAGCACCTACCTCATTTACAATAATACTATCATTATCGTAACTAGCTCGTACGAGACGAAATGTTTGTCTCCCATAAGCTATTGTTGTATAATCATTAAAAATGTTGAAAATATGTTTAAGAGGAATCAACAAACTAAAAGATTTATCATCTTCATTTAAGAACGGATGGTTAGGAAAATTCCATCCAGCAATACTCATAAATCTTGCATAATCACTGCGATAGCATAGCATACTACGTACGGCGCTAACAATTCCGGGATCTCTCACTGTTTCAATTTCTTTTGAACTTTCACTATATGAACAGGAATCGAATAGAAATACCCCAAAATTGGGAGCTAGATGTACGTTTCCACCTCCAACTATATCTAATCTACCTTTAATTTCTAATAAAGATTCATGTAGAGCAAAAAACGAATCAGCTTGATTTATTACAAACTCTACGACATCATTGTTATTAAATGATTTCACATATGGAGTGTACGATCTAAATTCTTCTTTTCTAATCGAATCATCATACTTTGGTTCACGATGTAGATCAAAAATGGGGTCAACTTTAAGTCGCTTAGATTCAACTTCAGATCGTATATATTTACGGTTTACCATATTTAACTTTAAGTCCAATCGATTGTAAAAAATCTCTGTTTACTCTAGTTAGTTTACGATGCTTGCAAGATCTAGATAAAACTGATGATTTTTTAGTTGGAACCGTCCTTTTATGTTCTATAATGAGACCCATTTATCGTTCTTGTAAAACTAGATGAAGGGTGCTTCTTTCTCCGCGAAAGTTAACAGGTCTTAAATCTTGATCAGACACCCTTACAATGATGTGAGTAAAGGACCTACAAGAGAACGAGCCCAAAATCCCATGCTTTTTCTTATGAAGGTCCGAAAAGCGAATTTTGTTACCGTTCAAGGTCGTTTGACGTCATAGCCCCACCCGGCCCCACCCACTTTCACTTTTAACCTGATTGCTTGGTTCTGATTGGCTGACAGACTCCGCCCTTTAATTGCTTATTAATGACTTGTTAATTACTAGTGCCCCATTGCTTCGTTCTGATTGGCTGTCTGACTCCGCCTCTTAATTATTATTAATGACTTGTTAATTACTCGTGCCCCATTGCTTGGTTCTGATTGGTTGACAATCTCCGACCCTTAATTACTTAATAATTAGAAATGCCCCATTGCTTGGTTCTGATTGGTTGACAATCTCCGACCCTTAATTACTTAATAATTAGAAATGCCCCATTGCTTCGTTCTGATTGGTTGACAATCTCCAATCCTTAATTACTTAATAATTAGAAATCCCCCATTGCTTGGTTCTGATTGGTTGACTGCTAGCAGACAACTGTCAATTTTCGAGTGGCCTTTGACGTTTGGCGCAAGCAGCCAACCCTCTTTTCTTCTTTTTGTATATTTTCGAATTTTTTCGCGCTTTGCTGACATCGTACCAACTTTACATGCTACCAACTTTACAGTGCTACCAACTTTTGACCTTTTACATTCGACGCAAGCAGCCAATTCTTCTTTTTGTATATTTTTGAATTTTTTTTCGCACTTCGCTGTCATCGTACCAACTTTACATGCTACCAACTTTACAGTGCTACCAACTTTTGTCACAAATGCCCCATTGCTTGATTCTGATTGGTTGACAATCTCCGACCCTTAATTACTTAATTACAAGTGCCCCATTATCCGCTTCCGATTGTTTATTATTTAATAAACCCCACCCATAATTTGATATCGAGTAGCCATTGTTTTAAATAATTAATATTAAGAGTAATATATTGATAAGCATTATAACACTATTAAAAATCATTAGGGTGATTATAGGATTAAATAATAAAAAAATATAATAATAAGAAGTTTGTTTTATTAAAAAATATATACATATATTTAAAATGGTAATACAACAGTTTTAAACTAATTATTTATTTCTACTTAATAATTAAATGTGTTTATAGACATATTATACATAATCTAAGTCGTTTAATACTTTTGCTTTATAGAAAAACATGTATTCTCTTAAAGCTGTAACTAATAAACAATCAGTACACATTTCACAAAATTTTTTTAGAACTTCAAATAAAGTGAAATTATTATTATTAATATTATTATGAAAAAGAGTCTTAATTATATCTAACACATGATAATAATAACTACAAAAGTTTATACTGTCCAATAGTGAGACGTGATATGATAATAAATTTTGATCAGCTTCCAAAATTTGTTTTATATCTTCCTCATTTAAATGAAATTCAACATCATGCTTTCTAACACTTAGCAGTTTTATACCATCATATACAACTTGAGTAATAATGCAGTAATCACCACATTGAAATGTTATAGGAATGTGCTGATCCAATGTATCACTTATAAAGAAATCATTCACATTATTATTCAATAATTCTATTAGAATGCTCCATTCAATAATACTAAACGATATTTTAGATGTGTGATAATATTGCGATAAAGTTATAGCTGAACTGAATGATCTGGCTGGTGATATTCCAACTTTTATCACATAACTTCCAATAGGAAATGATGTTTGTAATAAATTATAATGCTCCAGTTTAGCTGCAGTTTCATATCTTTCTAAAATTTCATCGATTTGATCATTATACTCTTGACCTACTGATGAGGATGTTGATGCACTAAAATAACCTTCACTACTCATATTTAAACAAAATATTGATCACAACTATGATTTATTATATTTTAATCATACTATTTATAATACCAACCCCACTACAATTACTTTTTATAGAACAGCATCATTATAATGTCATTACAAAATAAATCATTAAAAATATTTTTATAAGATTATTAAAAAACATCATTATAAGACTATTAACAAGTTATAACAGGTCAACATGTTCAATCCAAGAATTATGTTTATTATCAAAACCAAGCCACTTAACAAATATTTTGTTTCCCTTTCTTTTTAATATTTTTTCTACTAGATAGATGTCTGCATTATTTGTTTTCTGTAATTCCTGTTCATAGAAAGCCCCTTTAATCGGATTTCCCTGTATATCCTCCAACAAATAAGTTGTAGGATTAGTAATATTAACTTTTATGATTTTAAAAACTTCTGTGGTCCAATTAGGAGTATAACCTTTTTCAAAAATATGTTTAGCCTTCGATATTCGCACCAGATCACCTATTTTATATTTTCTTGGTCCTGATGTTTTTATATAATTAAAACGATCATGTAAAATCGTTTTTTCATTTAGCTTATTTATTTCAGATGGTCTAAATTTAATTGTAGAATGTATCGTATTGTTGTATTCTTTAGTAATTTGAGGTAATACATTAATCCATTTATAATTACCATGTAAACTAAAATATTTGTATAATTTTGATTTCAAAGTTCTTATAACTCTTTCAGCTATCGCAGCTTTCTTGACAGTATATGTACTATAATGGTTGATATCATACTTTCTCATTAAATCTTGAAATTTAACGTTATAAAATTCAGTTCCCTGATCAGTTTGCAGGTTTTTAGGATAACGTTTTGAATGTTTCAATATACTTGCAAAAGCCTTTGTAATTTCTTCTCCAGTTTTAGTTTTTAAAGCTACTGTCCAAAGATATTTAGACAAGCAATCAATGACTATCATTATCATTTTATAACCCTTATTACTATTAGCATAAGGTCTCATTTCCGCAAGATCCATTTGCCATAAGTCATCTAATCCTTTGAGAATTATTTTTCGACGAGGATAATTTTTACGAGCAGGTTTGTGAAGCTCGTTAACTAATTGAAGCTTCTCTTTCGTCGTCATGATAATGACTAATACGAT
This sequence comes from Altica lythri, assembly GCA_964028335.1. NCBI lineage: Eukaryota > Metazoa > Arthropoda > Insecta > Coleoptera > Chrysomelidae > Altica > Altica lythri. The sequence goes on along the minus strand of OZ034805.1, from coordinate 60,334,720 downwards.
AGATGAATATATTATTTAGTGTTTAATTTTAGATTTAATATCATAAATTTCCTTAAATACATCATTAATTTTCATATCATGTAATTGTAACATATCAGAGGTTTCTCTAAATTTTTGTAGCCATATTTCTATTTGATTATTAATTTTACTTATCTCATATTCAACTTTATGTCTGCTAGTATTCTGTTCATCCTTATATTTGTTTAGCTCCCGTATTAATTCACCATGTAGTTTTGCTAAATCAATATTGTAAAGTGTATTTGCATCATCTACGTATTTCTTTGTTGCCATATGTTTTTCAGAAGTAGGAGGATGTCTTGAAATAAAGTTTTCAATTGAATCTATTTTGTTTTTTATAGATAAAATTTTAATTGATATTTGATCTTGTAGTTTTGGTAAATCTTCATTATACAGCTGATTTTTTAGAGATAATAAACCAAGCCTAAATTCTCCTTTTAATTGTTTTAATCCAATTATTTGACTTTGATGACTACGTCCAAACTTATCAAGACTCATTATGAAAATGATCACACTACAACGTTACATTAGTATATAATATCTGCTTCCCGTAATTCATTAATGATGGAAACAATTTCATTAGAATGAGATGTATTACCAGCTTCTTTCGAAGCATAGAGTAATTGCAATCTTTCACATAATTCATTTGGATCATCCCAATACACATATTCTACAGGATCATCATTATATGTTAAATACATTCCATTACCTAAAGTCTTAGATGTATACATAGGTTTTATAATATACTTATACTTAAATGTCGAACTATTTTTTAAATATCCTCGCTTATTTCTATGTACATTTGTTGCTTCTAATAAGAGTTTGTAATTTTCTAAATCTTTAGAAGTGTAGTCTTGAGGTGCATCATAGAAAAGTAATTCATATAGTTCAGGTGATCCTGAAACATATCCTTCTTTTGTGAAAACTGCTCCCGTTTTAGTATCAAAGTTGATATTTTCTGCTCCAAGAAACCATTTAGATGTCGATATATCATATGTTGGACCATATACTTTATCTATTTTATCATCATTTTGCCAAAATTCTTTTAAATATTTTAGAACTCCTTGTGGATATTGCTCGAGGTACTCATTTAAAACAGTTTCTGGAATATCTTTATCATCTAATTCTTCCGATACTTCCGCGTTATCCTCAACCTCATTCTCAACATCACTATTATCACCTGCTACATGTTTAAGTTCTAGAAATGATATGTTTTTATTCTCATGTTTTTCTTTTTTAATATTAGGTTTTTTTTCATGTTTACAATAACTTAGATTAGCTGTCGATTGATTTAAAAATTTTGATGATTTAGCGATATCCTCCAACGGTTTTGATATAGGTTGAAAAAGCTTATTTAACGTTTCATCTTCTTCTGTTCTATTAAGTTTTAATGCAAGATATTTTTTTCTAATATCTTTGGTTAGTTGAGCTATTTTTCTTTTTCGGGCAGCTTCCAAACTATTCAACATTTTGTTGTAGACTGATTAATATTATTCAAAGCTTAAATTTTAATATATTTATCAAAACCCTTACGATAGCGACCGTTATTTAGAGGGAACTCCTTAACAATAACCATCATACCATGTTTTTCATTCCAACACTGTGAACATATGTTTTTAAATTGATCAAAATTCATATCTGGTGATACATGTCCATCGAATATATGTTTAAGATTTAATTCATCTTGTTTGAATATTACAATCATGTTACAATTATCTCTTATTAGCACTTTCGGTATTTTAGAAAAGGTCTGACAAAGATATGCAACATCAATATTTTTATGTCGACACATAGAAAAATATTCACGAATTTTTTGTTGTTTGTCACATGCAACGTCATCAAAGATGAAAACTGAATTAGATTTCGCATCACTAACATTTATGATTTCATCATTATCTCTAAACGGAAAATATTCAACACCTTTCACATTATTTAATACTTCTGCTAATAACTGATATTTAGGTTGATAGAGCGATTTAGAATATACATAAACGTTTTGAAACTTTATCCCATTTGGATTAAAGAGTAATGACATCATTGCGTTTGTTTTACCACATCCTGATGGACCGCATATGATAATACGAAGAGTATTTGGTAGCAATTTGCTATGTTTACTTTCTTCACATTTTATATTAAAATCTAAGTTATCCACAGGTAGCGACTGTACTTGTCGAATGATTTTCATTTTGTGTTAAAATATATAGCACGTTTTTTAATAAATATATGTTTATTGAAAACAAAACAGTTAGTTCTCATGCTACTGTTTAAAGGTGAGGGTCTAGTAAATAACTTAATAAACAAACTTCCCTTCGAAGCACATTTATTGGGTGGTTATCAGTATTGTGGACGTAAGTATTATAAAAAAAAATGTTTAATTTTTATTAACATTTTTTTGTTTTTTTTAGCTGGAACAAAACTACAAAAACGTCTATTACGTGGAGATCCTGGTATTAATCCATTAGATGTTGCTTGTAAAGAGCATGATATTGCATATTCAGGCGATAATACAATAGCGGAGAGGCATAAGGCTGATCAAATTCTAGAAAATAAAGCTTGGGAACGTGTCAAAAATAAGAACGCGAGTTTAGGTGAACGAGCAAACGCATTATTAGTTACAGGTGTAATGAAAGCTAAGCGAAAACTAGGTATGGGTATTAAACGAAAAATTTCTTTTAAACGTGGAATTATAGATAAAATTAAAAAATCCTTAATACCTAACCTAACATTAAAAAAGACTATTCAAAATGCATTAAAATTTGCTAAAAAGACTGTTTCAAAAGCTGGAAAAAAGAATATTCGAGTACCTAGAATTATACCGTTTGAGAGCAAGATGGGAGGTTTTTTGCCGTTGATTCCTATATTAACAGCTTTAAGTGCGATAGGGACAATAGCAGGAGGAAGTTCAGCTATAGCAAAAACTATAATTGATGCTAAAAACGCTCAAAAGAAACTTGATGAAGATCATCGTCACAACAAAGCTATGGAGTCTATAGGAAAGGGATTGTATTTAAAGAAAAATATCAAAGGAGGCTACGGCTTGTATCTGAAGAAAGAAAAAAAAAACTTCCAATAAAGCTACCCAATAGACCACTAACTAACATCGATTTAATTAATTATGCAAAGAAATTAAAAATACCATATTTTCGTGGTGTTTTTATGCGAGATAGTCTTCCAATTAACGGATCTAGAAGATGCGAGTGTTCAATTGTTAATTTAGATATATCGCAAAATGCTGGAACACATTGGGTAGCTTATAAAAAGATAAATAACAACGTAGAGTATTTTGATTCATTTGGTAATTTGAAGCCGATGAAAGAGCTTGTTAAATATTTTGGTTCAGGTGTTAGAATTTTCTACAACAATAATCAATATCAAACATATAATCAAATTAATTGTGGACATCTGTGTTTGGAATTTTTATATAATGGCAGCTTACTTATCCAAAGAGGCACTTAATATCATTGAAATACTTATGGAAAATATTTCACCTTCAGTTTGGTATAAACTGCCATGTGAAATACGTGAGGATTTAAAAGAATATTTACCATGCAGTATAGATCCGGATTGTCATGAATGGTCAGATGTTTGTGGAAATATGACGTCAAAATGTCTATTTTGTTTTATATGTTATAAATAAATTTAATGATTAGCATATTAGTCTATTATTTAAATCATAACATTTTCTGATAATGGTTAGTCATGTCGCAACTTTTAACCTTAACGAGTACCAATAACGAGTTCTCTTTTACACCGTCAACACCTCTTGTACTTAATCCATATAAAAGTTACTATTTAGCAGTGCTAGGGTTTCATTCCTACAATTCAATACCTAATATTGATGGTGAAAAATTTTACTACTTCGAGTACGACAATTTAGAACAACTTAGAGAAAGAGAAATACTTCTACCTGTAGGTTGTTACGAGATTAGTGATATAGCTGCTTATATAAAAAAACAATTGATGTTAAAAAAAAACATTGCTGAAGAAGATTTTTTCTTAGAACCAAATAATAATACCCTTCAGTGCGAAATTTATAGTAAACTATATGAAATCTCTTTTGAAAAGACTGATAGTCTTGCTAATCTCCTAGGATTTTCTAATAAAATATTAGAACCTGGAATAGTTCATTCTTCAGATCTACCTGTGAATATTAATAAAGTGACAAGTCTACTTTTTGACTGCAACATTACTGAAGGAGCTTTCTATGGAAATACACCAGCTCATATAATTTTAGATATTCCTATAACAGTAGATCCTGGTTTTGCTATCAACGAGAGACCTATCAATCCAATATATTTGCCTATAAAGAATTTGAAAGAAATTAATCACATCATTGTAAGGGTGTCTGATCAAGATTTAAGACCTGTTAACTTTCGCGGAGAAAGAAGCACCCTTCATCTAGTTTTACAAGAACGATAAATGGGTCTCATTATAGAACATAAAAGGACGGTTCCAACTAAAAAATCATCAGTTTTATCTAGATCTTGCAAGCATCGTAAACTAACTAGAGTAAACAGAGATTTTTTACAATCGATTGGACTTAAAGTTAAATATGGTAAACCGTAAATATATACGATCTGAAGTTGAATCTAAGCGACTTAAAGTTGACCCCATTTTTGATCTACATCGTGAACCAAAGTATGATGATTCGATTAGAAAAGAAGAATTTAGATCGTACACTCCATATGTGAAATCATTTAATAACAATGATGTCGTAGAGTTTGTAATAAATCAAGCTGATTCGTTTTTTGCTCTACATGAATCTTTATTAGAAATTAAAGGTAGATTAGATATAGTTGGAGGTGGAAACGTACATCTAGCTCCCAATTTTGGGGTATTTCTATTCGATTCCTGTTCATATAGTGAAAGTTCAAAAGAAATTGAAACAGTGAGAGATCCCGGAATTGTTAGCGCCGTACGTAGTATGCTATGCTATCGCAGTGATTATGCAAGATTTATGAGTATTGCTGGATGGAATTTTCCTAACCATCCGTTCTTAAATGAAGATGATAAATCTTTTAGTTTGTTGATTCCTCTTAAACATATTTTCAACATTTTTAATGATTATACAACAATAGCTTATGGGAGACAAACATTTCGTCTCGTACGAGCTAGTTACGATAATGATAGTATTATTGTAAATGAGGTAGGTGCTGGTAGTACCGCAACTACAACAACTGTTAAGATTATTATAAATAGTATGGAACTGAAAGTGAAACATGTGTTTCCCAATGATGAAATTAAAATTAAATTGATGGAACCTATTAAAAATAATATACCAATATATATTCCATTCAGAAAGTGGGATCTTAATGAACTACCCTCAATTAAAGACGGTGCAAGAAGAGAAATCTGGAATGTTAAAACAAGCTCATCAATTGAAAAACCGCGTTATGTTATAGTAACATTTCAAACTGAGAGGCGCAATAGAAAAGAAAAGGATTCAACAATTTTTGATAATGTTAATATATCAAGTGTTCGAGTATCTCTTAATGGTGAATATTGGCCTAATGAAAGAATGCAACTGGACTTTGAGAAAAATGATTATGCTGCAGCTCATTATAACTACACTGAATTTTATCCTAGTTATTCATATTCGACTGAGAGACGATCACTTTTAGATTATCAAGCATTTAAAGATCATGCCTTATTTGTAATAGATTGTTCAAAACAAGAAGATGGAATGAAATCTTCAACTGTCGATATAAAATTAGAAATTGAAGCTAACAATGGTTTTCCAAAAGATACAAAAGTATATTGCATCATTATTCATGACTGTTTAATGGAATATTACCCTCTTACGGAGGTAATCAAGAGTATAATATAAATACCTAATTTAAATGTGTTATATTACCTATGTAAATATTATACTTTTTTATAATAAAAAAATAATAAAAAAAATGTGGTTATTAATAATAAAACAATTTTACAATTATTAAAAAATATATTTAATATTTTATACTTCTATAACTTCAAATGAAGCCGCAGGCTTCGGTTTTCCGGTGTCCACTAACCCGTGGAACACCAAGCCATATTTTTGGCTTTTAAATTCTTCCATGAATGGTGTATAATCTTCAACCACACGTTCTGGTAGAAAAACAACCATATCCAACATTTCTAAAAGTACAGTTTTCCCATAGTTTGATTTCACAATTTTTGCATCTAATATTTGATATGATGTGCCCACCTCCAAGGAGGATAACTTCACCACAGGTTTCTTTTGCGATAAAACAGACGATTTGTTTATTTTAGAAAAATCCATCTATAAGAAATAAATAAAATTGTAAGTATATAAATATCGTAAAGCTCATTATATATAAAAAACAGATAAAATGTATAATAAATAAATAAGTCAATAAATTAATAAAAAATCATGTATACCTAAAGGATATAGAATAGTAGACGCATATATATAACTGATAAAATGTATAATAAATAAATAAATAAATAAATAAATAAATAAATAAATAAATAAGTGAATAAATTAATAAAAAATCATGTATAAAGAGTATAGAATAGTAGACTTACTGTAATAATTATAGGTAATAGCACTTCAAGAAACAACTGGAACTAACTTAATAAAATTGAATATTTCGCTTATATTTATACCCACTCTTTATATTAAAATCTAATTTACAAGAAAAAATAAATATAAAGTAAATAATTTTAGGGAAATTTTAGTATAGGGCAAATTATATATAAAGTACTTTGTAGGAATTTTTACTAATTAATTTTTAATGGGAAAGTTAGAATATAAAGTATATGACAAATTATATATAAAGTACTCGAGGAAATTTTTACTATTTAATTTTGGTAATGTGAAATTTAGTATATTAAGTATCGATTTAGAGTCGAATATGACAAATTATATATAAAGTATTTGGAGAAATTTTTACTATTTAATTTTGGTAATGGGAAATTTAGAATATTAAGTATCGATTAAGAGTCGATTATATTTTTTTTATCTGTAACACTTTAAAAATTAATAAATTTCCGTTAATATATTTATTGTTAAATACTTAAACGTAAATTAATGACTTTATATTTCATATTTTCTAATTATGATTGAAAAAACTATTTAAAATATGGTGTTAACAGTATGAGAGTCTTTATTGTCAAAGATTTCATAGAAGTTGGTTGATTTTAATAGTCTGCGAAAAGTGATAATTGAAGTGTGTGTATAAAATTTTTTGGTAAGTTTTTTTATTAAATAATTTTAAATAGCTATAACTGTTTATATGGATTATTTTGTATCATATTGAATTTCAAATTAATGTTTTTTTTTTTTACTAATATATTTTTTTTTTTAAATTTCATTATAATATTTTACCATTATTATTTTTAAAAATTAATTATTTAATATTTCTCTTGCAGTGTAGTTACCTACTTTATATCAGACACATAATTAAATTTCTTTTTTTTCTATCTAACTATTTAAAATTTAGCATTATGTCAATAATTACTGATCTTATTCAACATATAACAGCTATTTTAGGATTTATAAGTATTACCTATGATGGTAAAACAGTGGAGGAGGGGTTGCTGGAATGTACAAAGGCTGTCAGAAAGATAAATAAAGATATTAAAAATGCTACTTCCATGGGCGAAAGACAACACCTAGAGGCTTGTTTAAGAAATGTTAAATCGTTAAGATCTCAGATTAAATTAACAAAAAAGAGAGGATCTGGAATTATGACTAGGGCAAAAGAGTCTGGAATTAAAAAAGTAGAATGGGATGATTTGACTTCAGCTTTTAAGTCTAGAATTCGAACTGGAGTCATTTCAAACCTTAAACATAAAGATCCTATAGCATTTCTTGTCGATTGTAAGACACTCTTCAAACGTAGAATTGGTAACGCACTCAAGAAAGATGAGTCTGTTAAAGTGAACACAGTTTTTTGTGGTGAATTTGAGATATATAGAGGCCTACAGATCATAACTGAATATAAATATTTCACCACAGCTAACTGCCCCATCTATAGAGATACAAATTTAAATAACTGGTTTGATGATAATGTGACAAAACTTATTCTAAAAGACCTGGAAGAATTCCAGGAACGTGATAGCGGGTGGTCGTTAAAAAGAGTAGTAAACTTGGGCGTAAATATTAATAAATTTGTTCCACAACTTGGATCATCATATATTGAACTACCACCTCAAATTAAAAGAAAAGAAGCATGCATTAATGTTAAAAATGATGATCAAGCCTGCTTTGCATGGGCAATTACATCAGCTTTGTATCCTGTTAATAATAATCCGCAAAGAACAAATAAATACCCACATTATTCTGAGGTATTAAAACTTAAAGGTATTCAGTTTCCTATAACTATCAAGCAGATTCCAAATTTTGAAAAAATGAATAACATTTCTATCAATGTTTATATCCTAAAAAAGTATAATAAACAATTTTCGACCCTCCCTACATATTTAACAGCGGAAAAGAAAGATAAGCATGTAAATCTGCTTCTAATACAAGATCAGTATGACAAAGAGTCTACTAAATATCATTACGTTTGGATAAAGAATCTTTCACGACTTTTGTCTAAACAACTCAGTAATGAAAATGGTCAAAAGTACTTTTGTGATAGATGTTTACACTACTTCCGTTCGGAAGATAAGCTAAGTAAACACATAGTAGACTGCATTAAAAGAAATGATACCGCCACCAAAATGCCTACAGATAGCAAAAAGATGCTTAAATTTAAGGATTTTAAAAACAAAATAAAAGCCCCCTTTGCTGTATATGCAGATTTAGAGAGTATTTTAAAGCCTTGTGCAGAAAAGACTGCTTATCAAAAACATATTCCAGCAGCAGTAGGATATTATTTTAAATCTTCTTATGATAACAATCTATCATTCTACCGTTCATATCGAGGATCCGATTGTATGCAGTGGTTTGCTGATGAAATGAATCAACTTGCTGAGGATGTCTCTACTATATATCTATGTCCGTATAATATACACATGACTCCTCAACAAGAGAGTGATTTTCAAGCATCCACCCGCTGTCATATTTGTGAACAACCCTTTAAAGTTGGCGAGAAAAAAGTGAGAGATTATAATTACTTAATTTCTGAAAATAATTACCGTGGAGCTTCACATAATGAGTGTAATGTTAATTATCAAGACACGCACACAATCCCGGTAATCTTTCACAATTTGAGTGGTTATGACGCACATTTCGTGATAAAAGATATTGCAACCCGAATGAAAGGATCTATAGACTTACTGCCTCTCACTAAAGAAAAATATATTTCGTTTACGAAGCATATTGATGAAGCTCGAATTCACTTTAGATTCATTGATAGTTTTAGATTTATGGCATCATCCTTAGATAAATTATCATCTTCTTTAACAAAATTTACAAATCTGAGGTCTCAGTTTAATAACATACCTGAAGATAAGTTTAATTTGTTAACAAAGAAAGGTGTGATGCCATATGATTACATCAATAGTTTTGATCGTTTTAGTGAATCCTGTTTACCTCATCAAGATGCTTTTTATAACAAATTAGATAATAAAGCTTGCCCCCGCCGTATGTATAAAAGAGCACAACAAGTATGGTCTTCGTTTAACTGTAAAACTCTAGGTGATTATGTAGACTTATATATGAAAACAGACATTCTACTCCTAGCAGATGTCTTTGAACAGTTTAGATCGAGCTGTCTTAAGACGTATGATCTAGATCCAGCCCACTATTTTACGCTACCCGGATTTACTTGGGATGCTATGTTAAAGTTTACGAAACAGGAGTTAGAACTTCTTACTGATATGGATATGTTTTTGTTTGTAGAGCGAGGCATTCGAGGTGGTCTCAGTCAAGTCTGCTCTAAAAGAAGGGTTCATGCAAACAATAAATATATGTTGAATTATAATCCTGCAAAACCGGAAAACTATTTAATGTATTTTGATGTCAACAATCAGTATGGTTGGGCTATGAGTCAAGCTCTTCCATATGGAGAATTTGAGTGGGTGGATTCAAATATTGATGTCACTACAATTGCTGATGATAATAATGTAGGTTACATGCTTGAAGTTGATTTAGAGTATCCACATGATTTACATGATAAGCATAAAGATATACCTTTCTGTCCAGAACATATCAACCCTAAGACTATGAAGCCTCCTGCAAAGTTAAAAGAGAGTACTAAACTTATGGCTACACTTTATAATAAAGAGAAATATATCATACACTATCGATCACTAAAACAAGCTTTAGAACATGGCTTGAAATTAACGAAAATACACAGAGTATTAAAATTTAAACAGTCTCCTTGGTTGAAACCGTATATTGATTTAAATACGGAGCTTAGAAAAAAAGCTAAAAACGAATTTGAGAAGAATTTATTCAAATTAATGAACAATGCTGTTTTCGGTAAAACTATGGAGAATGTAAGAAAAAGGGTTGATGTAAAACTTCTTACCGAATGGGAGGGTCGTTATGGAGCTCAATCATATATATCTAAGCCTGAATTTAAGAATTGTATAATATTTGACGAAAATTTGGTGGCGATAGAGATGAAAAAAATTGAGGTTTATCTAAATAAACCTATATATGTAGGGCAAACAATTTTGGATCTTGCAAAGACTACAATATATAGCTTTCAATATGATTATTTACAAACACGATTTGGAGAAAACTGCTCTACTTGCTACAGTGATACAGATTCCGTTTTATTAGAGATACGAGGAAAAGATCCTTATCAAATTATAAAGAATGATTGTGAGAAATACTTTGATACTTCAGACTATCCTACAAATAATGTGTATGGAATACCGCAACTAAATAAGAAAGTTTTAGGTATGATGAAAGATGAAAATAATGGATGCATTATGACTGATTATGTAGGACTGAGATCAAAATTATATACTATGAAAGTGGCCATCTCAGAAGATGAGGTGCAAAAACTGAGGGCAAAATTAAAAGACGAAGAATATGATGATGATGAGATTGAAAAAAATGTTATGAATTATGGTGTAACCAAAAAAGCAAAGGGGGTTAAAATGTCGATAGTAAAAAATAGTATAACTTTTAATGACTATATTGAATGTTTAGAAACATCTAGAAGTAAGACCACTTCACAGAATCTCATACAATCGAAACATCATAAAGTCTTTTCAATAGAACAAAAGAAAATTGCTCTCAGCTCTGATGATGATAAAAGATATCTGATACCAGGGAAAGATGAGACATTACCATGGGGGCATTACTCTATTAACCCTAAAATAAATGTTTATGATGATGATCAAGTAATGGATTGTTTATAGAGTTCAAAATTATTATTTTAAATTTAAATTATTTACATAAAATTGTTTTCTTTTTTTTTTATCATAATTTAGTATAATTGTAATATAATAAAACTACTTGTTTTATATAAATTAGTATGTATAAGCGTGTCTGATATTATGAAGTTTGATCAAATTGGATAGAAATTTACGTACGACTATGGATTAAAAATGAAGATGGAATATATAAAATGCAGTCTGATAATAGATGAGAGATATATGGATAAAATAATTCTACAAACTGTTTTGAAAATATTTTTAAGACCAAATTGGATAGAAATTTACGTACGACTATGTATTAAAAGATGAAGATGTAATATATAAAATGCATTCTGATAATGGATGAGAGATATATGGATGAAATAATTCTACAAACTGTTTTGACAATAATATAAATTTTTTGAGTTGGATATTATATAGGTGAGTCTAAAAGTTACTTTAATAATTTTTTATTATAATAATGTTTTTTCTTATATATGATTTTAGATCGATTTCAAACAGATGGGAATAATATTTAATCAATCCGGAATCAATCAAAATTTTTATATAAACCTATCATATAGATAAGAAGATTAAAAGTGATTGTTTAAAAGGAGAAATATTAGATTGAAACCCCACTTATCCAGCCTTAAAGCTTAATATAAAACGAAACTTTTATACAAATTTTCAGTTTCATAGAAGGCATCATGAGAATAGCACTTGTAGATATTCAAGGAATTATCTTTGAGGATATATTTTATCCGAAAGAATTGTCTATACTGATTGGAAAACATATTACTAGTTTTCTGTTTAAACCACCAGTACCCTTCCACACATTGAGTTCTAAGGATAAGAGAACTAATAATTATGTTGAAAAATATGTTCATGGAATAAAATACGACTCTGGTGATATTGAATATAATGAAATTAATAACATACTGGAAAAATATTTATTAAATTCAGCAGACTGCATATACGTCAGAGGTAGTCAAAAACTAAATTTTTTAGAAACCAAATGTCGAGAACTTGGAATTTCGACAAATATTTACGATGTTACAAAATATGATGGAACCCCCTGTTGTACTGACGTCTTTCAACCTGTATTCACTCAATGTTTCAACCACGCTTATGGAAAATATATGTGTACTCAACATAATGTAAATTGTTTAAATAATTGGTTAAAAAATGTTGTCTTACCATTTTAAATATATATTTTTTAATAAAACAAACTTCTTATTATTATATTTTTTTATTCTTTAATCCTATAATCACCCTAATGATTTTTAATAGTGGTATAATGCTTATCAATATATTACTCTTAATATTAATTATTTCAAACATGGTTACTCAATATCAAATTATGGGTGGGGTTTATTAAATATTTATCAATTATATATTTTTATTATAATGTAATTATTTCATAATAATAGTTGTGGGGCTAATTAAATAATCATCAATCAGAACGAAGCAATGGGGGTAGTAAACATCAAAAAATAATTAAATAAATACAAAATGGGTGGGGTTTATTAAATAATAAACAATCGGAAGCGGATAATGGGGCACTTGTAATTAAGTAATTAAGGGTCGGAGATTGTCAACCAATCAGAATCAAGCAATGGGGCATTTGTGACAAAAGTTGGTAGCACTGTAAAGTTGGTAGCATGTAAAGTTGGTACGATGACAGCGAAGTGCGAAAAAAAATTCAAAAATATACAAAAAGAAGAATTGGCTGCTTGCGTCGAATGTAAAAGGTCAAAAGTTGGTAGCACTGTAAAGTTGGTAGCATGTAAAGTTGGTACGATGTCAGCAAAGCGCGAAAAAATTCGAAAATATACAAAAAGAAGAAAAGAGGGTTGGCTGCTTGCGCCAAACGTCAAAGGCCACTCGAAAATTGACAGTTGTCTGCTAGCAGTCAACCAATCAGAACCAAGCAATGGGGGATTTCTAATTATTAAGTAATTAAGGATTGGAGATTGTCAACCAATCAGAACGAAGCAATGGGGCATTTCTAATTATTAAGTAATTAAGGGTCGGAGATTGTCAACCAATCAGAACCAAGCAATGGGGCATTTCTAATTATTAAGTAATTAAGGGTCGGAGATTGTCAACCAATCAGAACCAAGCAATGGGGCACGAGTAATTAACAAGTCATTAATAATAATTAAGAGGCGGAGTCAGACAGCCAATCAGAACGAAGCAATGGGGCACTAGTAATTAACAAGTCATTAATAAGCAATTAAAGGGCGGAGTCTGTCAGCCAATCAGAACCAAGCAATCAGGTTAAAAGTGAAAGTGGGTGGGGCCGGGTGGGGCTATGACGTCAAACGACCTTGAACGGTAACAAAATTCGCTTTTCGGACCTTCATAAGAAAAAGCATGGGATTTTGGGCTCGTTCTCTTGTAGGTCCTTTACTGATGTGATTAATTTCTTTCAAATTCTTTATAGGCAAATATATTGGATTGATAGGTCTCTCGTTGATAGCAAAACCAGGATCTACTGTTATAGGAATATCTAAAATTATATGAGCTGGTGTATTTCCATAGAAAGCTCCTTCAGTAATGTTGCAGTCAAAAAGTAGACTTGTCACTTTATTAATATTCACAGGTAGATCTGAAGAATGAACTATTCCAGGTTCTAATATTTTATTAGAAAATCCTAGGAGATTAGCAAGACTATCAGTCTTTTCAAAAGAGATTTCATATAGTTTACTATAAATTTCGCACTGAAGGGTATTATTATTTGGTTCTAAGAAAAAATCTTCTTCAGCAATGTTTTTTTTTAACATCAATTGTTTTTTTATATAAGCAGCTATATCACTAATCTCGTAACAACCTACAGGTAGAAGTATTTCTCTTTCTCTAAGTTGTTCTAAATTGTCGTACTCGAAGTAGTAAAATTTTTCACCATCAATATTAGGTATTGAATTGTAGGAATGAAACCCTAGCACTGCTAAATAGTAACTTTTATATGGATTAAGTACAAGAGGTGTTGACGGTGTAAAAGAGAACTCGTTATTGGTACTCGTTAAGGTTAAAAGTTGCGACATGACTAACCATTATCAGAAAATGTTATGATTTAAATAATAGACTAATATGCTAATCATTAAATTTATTTATAACATATAAAACAAAATAGACATTTTGACGTCATATTTCCACAAACATCTGACCATTCATGACAATCCGGATCTATACTGCATGGTAAATATTCTTTTAAATCCTCACGTATTTCACATGGCAGTTTATACCAAACTGAAGGTGAAATATTTTCCATAAGTATTTCAATGATATTAAGTGCCTCTTTGGATAAGTAAGCTGCCATTATATAAAAATTCCAAACACAGATGTCCACAATTAATTTGATTATATGTTTGATATTGATTATTGTTGTAGAAAATTCTAACACCTGAACCAAAATATTTAACAAGCTCTTTCATCGGCTTCAAATTACCAAATGAATCAAAATACTCTACGTTGTTATTTATCTTTTTATAAGCTACCCAATGTGTTCCAGCATTTTGCGATATATCTAAATTAACAATTGAACACTCGCATCTTCTAGATCCGTTAATTGGAAGACTATCTCGCATAAAAACACCACGAAAATATGGTATTTTTAATTTCTTTGCATAATTAATTAAATCGATGTTAGTTAGTGGTCTATTGGGTAGCTTTATTGGAAGTTTTTTTTTTCTTTCTTCAGATACAAGCCGTAGCCTCCTTTGATATTTTTCTTTAAATACAATCCCTTTCCTATAGACTCCATAGCTTTGTTGTGACGATGATCTTCATCAAGTTTCTTTTGAGCGTTTTTAGCATCAATTATAGTTTTTGCTATAGCTGAACTTCCTCCTGCTATTGTCCCTATCGCACTTAAAGCTGTCAATATAGGAATCAACGGCAAAAAACCTCCCATCTTGCTCTCAAACGGTATAATTCTAGGAACTCGAATATTCTTTTTTCCAGCTTTTGAAACAGTCTTTTTAGCAAATTTTAATGCATTTTGAATAGTCTTTTTTAATGTTAGGTTAGGTATTAAGGATTTTTTAATTTTATCTATAATTCCACGTTTAAAAGAAATTTTTCGTTTAATACCCATACCTAGTTTTCGCTTAGCTTTCATTACACCTGTAACTAATAATGCGTTTGCTCGTTCACCTAAACTCGCGTTCTTATTTTTGACACGTTCCCAAGCTTTATTTTCTAGAATTTGATCAGCCTTATGCCTCTCCGCTATTGTATTATCGCCTGAATATGCAATATCATGCTCTTTACAAGCAACATCTAATGGATTAATACCAGGATCTCCACGTAATAGACGTTTTTGTAGTTTTGTTCCAGCTAAAAAAAACAAAAAAATGTTAATAAAAATTAAACATTTTTTTTTATAATACTTACGTCCACAATACTGATAACCACCCAATAAATGTGCTTCGAAGGGAAGTTTGTTTATTAAGTTATTTACTAGACCCTCACCTTTAAACAGTAGCATGAGAACTAACTGTTTTGTTTTCAATAAACATATATTTATTAAAAAACGTGCTATATATTTTAACACAAAATGAAAATCATTCGACAAGTACAGTCGCTACCTGTGGATAACTTAGATTTTAATATAAAATGTGAAGAAAGTAAACATAGCAAATTGCTACCAAATACTCTTCGTATTATCATATGCGGTCCATCAGGATGTGGTAAAACAAACGCAATGATGTCATTACTCTTTAATCCAAATGGGATAAAGTTTCAAAACGTTTATGTATATTCTAAATCGCTCTATCAACCTAAATATCAGTTATTAGCAGAAGTATTAAATAATGTGAAAGGTGTTGAATATTTTCCGTTTAGAGATAATGATGAAATCATAAATGTTAGTGATGCGAAATCTAATTCAGTTTTCATCTTTGATGACGTTGCATGTGACAAACAACAAAAAATTCGTGAATATTTTTCTATGTGTCGACATAAAAATATTGATGTTGCATATCTTTGTCAGACCTTTTCTAAAATACCGAAAGTGCTAATAAGAGATAATTGTAACATGATTGTAATATTCAAACAAGATGAATTAAATCTTAAACATATATTCGATGGACATGTATCACCAGATATGAATTTTGATCAATTTAAAAACATATGTTCACAGTGTTGGAATGAAAAACATGGTATGATGGTTATTGTTAAGGAGTTCCCTCTAAATAACGGTCGCTATCGTAAGGGTTTTGATAAATATATTAAAATTTAAGCTTTGAATAATATTAATCAGTCTACAACAAAATGTTGAATAGTTTGGAAGCTGCCCGAAAAAGAAAAATAGCTCAACTAACCAAAGATATTAGAAAAAAATATCTTGCATTAAAACTTAATAGAACAGAAGAAGATGAAACGTTAAATAAGCTTTTTCAACCTATATCAAAACCGTTGGAGGATATCGCTAAATCATCAAAATTTTTAAATCAATCGACAGCTAATCTAAGTTATTGTAAACATGAAAAAAAACCTAATATTAAAAAAGAAAAACATGAGAATAAAAACATATCATTTCTAGAACTTAAACATGTAGCAGGTGATAATAGTGATGTTGAGAATGAGGTTGAGGATAACGCGGAAGTATCGGAAGAATTAGATGATAAAGATATTCCAGAAACTGTTTTAAATGAGTACCTCGAGCAATATCCACAAGGAGTTCTAAAATATTTAAAAGAATTTTGGCAAAATGATGATAAAATAGATAAAGTATATGGTCCAACATATGATATATCGACATCTAAATGGTTTCTTGGAGCAGAAAATATCAACTTTGATACTAAAACGGGAGCAGTTTTCACAAAAGAAGGATATGTTTCAGGATCACCTGAACTATATGAATTACTTTTCTATGATGCACCTCAAGACTACACTTCTAAAGATTTAGAAAATTACAAACTCTTATTAGAAGCAACAAATGTACATAGAAATAAGCGAGGATATTTAAAAAATAGTTCGACATTTAAGTATAAGTATATTATAAAACCTATGTATACATCTAAGACTTTAGGTAATGGAATGTATTTAACATATAATGATGATCCTGTAGAATATGTGTATTGGGATGATCCAAATGAATTATGTGAAAGATTGCAATTACTCTATGCTTCGAAAGAAGCTGGTAATACATCTCATTCTAATGAAATTGTTTCCATCATTAATGAATTACGAGAAGCAGATATTATATACTAATGTAACGTTGTAGTGTGATCATTTTCATAATGAGTCTTGATAAGTTTGGACGTAGTCATCAAAGTCAAATAATTGGATTAAAACAATTAAAAGGAGAATTTAGGCTTGGTTTATTATCTCTAAAAAATCAGCTGTATAATGAAGATTTACCAAAACTACAAGATCAAATATCAATTAAAATTTTATCTATAAAAAACAAAATAGATTCAATTGAAAACTTTATTTCAAGACATCCTCCTACTTCTGAAAAACATATGGCAACAAAGAAATACGTAGATGATGCAAATACACTTTACAATATTGATTTAGCAAAACTACATGGTGAATTAATACGGGAGCTAAACAAATATAAGGATGAACAGAATACTAGCAGACATAAAGTTGAATATGAGATAAGTAAAATTAATAATCAAATAGAAATATGGCTACAAAAATTTAGAGAAACCTCTGATATGTTACAATTACATGATATGAAAATTAATGATGTATTTAAGGAAATTTATGATATTAAATCTAAAATTAAACACTAAATAATATATTCATCTATCGTATTAGTCATTATCATGACGACGAAAGAGAAGCTTCAATTAGTTAACGAGCTTCACAATTGGCTGACAGACTCCGCCCTTTAATTGCTTATTAATGACTTGTGCAGTCTGATAATAGATGAGAGATATATGGATAAAATAATTCTACAAACTGTTTTGAAAATATTTTTAAGACCAAATTGGATAGAAATTTACGTACGACTATGTATTAAAAGATGAAGATGTAATATATAAAATGCATTCTGATAATGGATGAGAGATATATGGATGAAATAATTCTACAAACTGTTTTGACAATAATATAAATTTTTTGAGTTGGATATTATATAGGTGAGTCTAAAAGTTACTTTAATAATTTTTTATTATAATAATGTTTTTTCTTATATATGATTTTAGATCGATTTCAAACAGATGGGAATAATATTTAATCAATCCGGAATCAATCAAAATTTTTATATAAACCTATCATATAGATAAGAAGATTAAAAGTGATTGTTTAAAAGGAGAAATATTAGATTGAAACCCCACTTATCCAGCCTTAAAGCTTAATATAAAACGAAACTTTTATACAAATTTTCAGTTTCATAGAAGGCATCATGAGAATAGCACTTGTAGATATTCAAGGAATTATCTTTGAGGATATATTTTATCCGAAAGAATTGTCTATACTGATTGGAAAACATATTACTAGTTTTCTGTTTAAACCACCAGTACCCTTCCACACATTGAGTTCTAAGGATAAGAGAACTAATAATTATGTTGAAAAATATGTTCATGGAATAAAATACGACTCTGGTGATATTGAATATAATGAAATTAATAACATACTGGAAAAATATTTATTAAATTCAGCAGACTGCATATACGTCAGAGGTAGTCAAAAACTAAATTTTTTAGAAACCAAATGTCGAGAACTTGGAATTTCGACAAATATTTACGATGTTACAAAATATGATGGAACCCCCTGTTGTACTGACGTCTTTCAACCTGTATTCACTCAATGTTTCAACCACGCTTATGGAAAATATATGTGTACTCAACATAATGTAAATTGTTTAAATAATTGGTTAAAAAATGTTGTCTTACCATTTTAAATATATATTTTTTAATAAAACAAACTTCTTATTATTATATTTTTTTATTCTTTAATCCTATAATCACCCTAATGATTTTTAATAGTGGTATAATGCTTATCAATATATTACTCTTAATATTAATTATTTCAAACATGGCTACTCAATATCAAATTATGGGTGGGGTTTATTAAATATTTATCAATTATATATTTTTATTATAATGTAATTATTTCATAATAATAGTTGTGGGGCTAATTAAATAATCATCAATCAGAACGAAGCAATGGGGGTAGTAAACATCAAAAAATAATTAAATAAATACAAAATGGGTGGGGTTTATTAAATAATAAACAATCGGAAGCGGATAATGGGGCACTTGTAATTAAGTAATTAAGGGTCGGAGATTGTCAACCAATCAGAATCAAGCAATGGGGCATTTGTGACAAAAGTTGGTAGCACTGTAAAGTTGGTAGCATGTAAAGTTGGTACGATGACAGCGAAGTGCGAAAAAAAATTCAAAAATATACAAAAAGAAGAATTGGCTGCTTGCGTCGAATGTAAAAGGTCAAAAGTTGGTAGCACTGTAAAGTTGGTAGCATGTAAAGTTGGTACGATGTCAGCAAAGCGCGAAAAAATTCGAAAATATACAAAAAGAAGAAAAGAGGGTTGGCTGCTTGCGCCAAACGTCAAAGGCCACTCGAAAATTGACAGTTGTCTGCTAGCAGTCAACCAATCAGAACCAAGCAATGGGGGATTTCTAATTATTAAGTAATTAAGGATTGGAGATTGTCAACCAATCAGAACGAAGCAATGGGGCATTTCTAATTATTAAGTAATTAAGGGTCGGAGATTGTCAACCAATCAGAACCAAGCAATGGGGCATTTCTAATTATTAAGTAATTAAGGGTCGGAGATTGTCAACCAATCAGAACCAAGCAATGGGGCATTTCTAATTATTAAGTAATTAAGGGTCGGAGATTGTCAACCAATCAGAACCAAGCAATGGGGCACGAGTAATTAACAAGTCATTAATAATAATTAAGAGGCGGAGTCAGACAGCCAATCAGAACGAAGCAATGGGGCACTAGTAATTAACAAGTCATTAATAAGCAATTAAAGGGCGGAGTCTGTCAGCCAATCAGAACCAAGCAATCAGGTTAAAAGTGAAAGTGGGTGGGGCCGGGTGGGGCTATGACGTCAGACGACCTTGAACGGTAACAAAATTCGCTTTTCGGACCTTCATAAGAAAAAGCATGGGATTTTGGGCTCGTTCTCTTGTAGGTCCTTTACTTACAAACCATAGGAAAAGAGCCAAACAAACAAGTAGAAATCTTTAAATATGTAGGAGCAAAAATTAATCAGCAGGGTCAAATGGAAAGCGAGATTAACTTAAGAATAAGCAGCGAGAGCAAGGTAGGTATACTACTCAATGTCTAATTCATTTTTTGGAAAAAAAAAATAGCGAAGAAAACAAAAGTACGGGTGATCCACTCAGTCATTGGGCCTACATTGACCTACAAAAGTGAGTCATGGATCATAACCGAGAGATAAAAAACCAGAATCCAAGTATTTCAAATGAAAGTCCTTAGACGAATAGAAGACATAATACGTAGGGATAAAATAATAAGACACCACCTGAGAGCTAACCTAGTTGTATGTAAGACATAGGTAAAAATAGTAAGAAAAATGCATGTACCGGAAGAGAAATACAGATAGAGGCCAAGAAAGACATGGAACAATACTGTAGCCCTAAACAGAAGAAATTTAAACTGGGGAAACGCAAAGTCTTTGGCTACAGCCCAGCCCGTAAACAATGAAAAAAATACATAGAAAACCAACATAAACAGCAACGACCTCGACAGCTGTATGGATAATAGAGGTTATGCATTAAGTAAGTTGCATTATTAGCGTTAATAACGTGATTGAACTTAATGACGCATTAAAAAATCTGATGCGTACAAATGAAACAGTGATGCACGACGAACTGAACCCTGAAGTACACCGGAAACAACATCATACCATTCTAAATATTCTTCTTTTCGTGACCATAGAAAAACATTTATTTACTTCATTAAGAAATACAGCAGAAGAACGACACTGAAACTAATATATTCATTGCTTTTTGCATACTTTTGTACATATTTAGTTTTATATACACACATTTTAGACTTTTTTATGCCATTGTAACAAGCATAACACAAGCAATATGCTATATTTTTAAATCCTTGTTTTTTACATCTGTTAATTAAGGATTAAATTAAGTAGTTAAATCTTCGCAAATAAGATATTTATGTAATAAAAATTAACTAAGTATACCCTTTAAATATTTAAATTAAGTAGGTAGATATTCTAAAATAATCTTTTTCCTTAGTCTAGTCTAGTCTGATTGACGCGCCCTGTATAATTTGTTGACGCGTACCCATCTAATTTTACACTAAGAAGAAGGAAGCAGTTCCAGACTGTGGCAGACTGACGATGGTATATTATTAGCTGGTTTATTTATTGGTTTATTACCATCACTTTACCGAGAAGGGGATACATTTTTAGAAATCATTTAAAATAACTTTTACTTCTTGTATATATCTATAAATCTTGAGTTGTTTGTGACATGCTTAAATTTGTCTTCAGATAAAATACAAAGTAAATGACAGAATTTTTCGTGGTTAATTTTTTTTTCAGATTGCATACCGATTTAATTTATTGTATACGGTATACACAAAAAAAATACATTTTTATAAAATCATGTATTTCGTTTTATTGTTAAGTTAAATTTATCGTAAGACGTTTTGTTTTTTCACTTTATTCTTTCAATATTTGTCCCACTATTTAGATACGAAAATATAAAATCACTATTTCTAATACTTACGTTTAAGATAAGGCTTTTTGTTACAAGTTATAAACAAACATGATAATAAAGAAGAAACGCAGTGAGTATCAACATGTCAGAAGAAATCTTAGTATTTTTCATCTAGAGCTGCAACTACCTTTCTGGAAGCTCTGAAGTTTTAGGTAAAGAAAAGTACTTTGAGCTCAAGTGTTGCATAGTAGAAGACAGTTTCCTATGCATTATTTGTGTGGGAAAATTAAAACTGATGAGCTAAATTTTCAGCAACAACACTAAAACTAACAATTTGGTTTCTGAGAGCCTTTAGGAAGACGAGTGAGACTGCCAGATCTGTCTCATACGATATTTTCGAGGAACTGTATAGGGACGTATTATACTAGGTGTAAAAACTCCATTATAACCACTTCAACTAACTTGAACCGGTCAAAGGTATATTGAATCGTAAGACCTAAATCCTAACACTTGTGGGACCAGCTCAAAAAAAATCTCGTCAAAACATTGCAGGAAATCTGGCACTGATTGTTAAATTAGCATTGGCAGAATGGGAAAACACAGTCCAATCGTTAAACCTAAATCGTAACACTTGTGGGACCAGCTCAAAAAAAAGTTCGTCAAAACATTGCAGGAAATCTGGCACAGATTGCTAAATTAGCATTGACAGGGAGATCCCCTCGGGAGCCTCATCACCTATTTTAAATCACTAGGCCGGGTGACAGCCTGAGGTGAGGATATCCCTACACACGGGAGGATGCACAATGAACCATATGTGGCCTCAGTGCTGGCTGAGCACTAGCTGGCCCCTCCGCAATTTTCCAGATCCAGAGAGATAGCATTGGCAGAATGGGAAAAAATACTCCAAGAGAATGTTGATAATTTAATAAAAAGCATGCCAACGTGAATAGGAGCTTGGTGCATATGCTACCAAATGAAAGCCTTTCGTGCTGCCGATGCGGGACTAATAGGTGCATGAGAGATATAAGAATATAAGGATATACTATATCTCTTGCTTTGTTACTTTGACTAGCTGGATATATGTTATTAATATATATTGTATTAATATTGATCCAATAGTGATAGATTGGTGGATAAATTTCAGTACATACTAATCGGCGGTTTAAAATTAAATTTGTTTTAATTAACTCTCTCAACACAATTATTTTAGTTTAAAATATCTTTTATATTTAACGACGTTAAGCAGCTTTTTTTTCTTAGGGTAACCTCTTTTTTGTACTTGATTTTAGCTATCATATCAGATTTTCTGTACTTAGAATAACTGGATGTCGATGAACGTATTCCTATAGAGTTCCTGCTTATCAAGGATTTCTAAGAGACTCTTAAAAATCAGGCTTGTAGATGACAAGATCACTGGTATCACTTTGACATTTTTAGCATGCCAAATCTGTTTTATGGCAACATCGGTGTACTTTGCTTACTTCTCATAAGCATTCTCAAGAACTGCCTACGGGGGGTACTTGTAATAATTAATCCAAATTTATTAGTATGGAGTATCATATTTTAAAGTTGGTATCAGCAAAGTTTGAACAGCCCAATGTACGTGCTGCATAGTTTCTGTGGTTTGATGGCATTTTCCACACAATTTGGAACAACTATAATATTGTTGGTATTTCTTGATGTTCCTGAACATTTTCCATTAAAACTTTGTCCATTTCCCTTAACCAAATGAAAGCTACTAAAATCTGTGAGCTCACGGAGACAAAATATGTGTAAGCACAGAAAACAACAACGTGCAATCTCTCGTGAGGCATAGCGTGTGACGTGATATATATGAGGTGACTTTAGTGTTGTTCTGTTAACTTTTAGGCCGTGACGTGAATCTGCGTGAAGTCACTTGAACTCACGTGACCCGATAGTTGTATGTTTCTCTTTGAAACGTTTAAAATTTTGGAAAAATTATATATTTAAAACTAATCAACATAGACCAGCTTTATAAATGTTTGAGATTTACTACGGTAGTACCTACTTATCACCCTTCCAAACACAGTTGTTTTTATCAGAAATATATTTCTAATTGTTGTTGTTAAATAAATCATCCTGTATGGTAATTTTAACTGATTACAGCATGATATACCTTGTTATTTTTTTCTATAACTATTTGCAGTTATTTGTTTACTCATAATCTATATCTATATCATGTATGGATTTGAGATTCAATTACTCGTACTTCTGATCTCTTATTTTTTTCTTTTTTCTTTAAATCTTATTTCTAAATGTTAGTTTTAGTATTTTTATATCTATTGTCGTATACGTTATATCAGTTATAATTTTTTCTTGGATTAAAAGAAATCAGAAAATTGCTTTCCTTATGATGTAAAATTTTTAACTCTAAAATGATTTTTTTCTTCTCTTAAAATTCTAGAAGTAGCACAGACTATTAAAATAATTAAATATCATATACCAAACGACATCTCAAATCTTTCTCTCTCCCGAATTCCAGGATAAATAGTGGCAAAAAAATTTAAGTTTGAACACACATATCTTCGTCCTTCTTACTCCTTCGTATTCCGCCTATCCCAAAAAGGATTGTTTAATCCTAAAGCGATGCTCAGATGTCGAGTATTCCGGTGCAGTTGCCATGACAACGCTCTTTCCGGTGATATGCGGCGGTAGAGTCCAGATTCGTACTCTGAGATAAACATATAGAATCCCAAAATATACTTTTTGTACTATTTTGTGCTGCCTGTGACCGGAAAAAGTACCAAAAAAATAAGATATGCACACTTTTGTAAAAAGTAATTTAATGCAAATTTGGGCTCTCCCGCGTCGTCTTTGCATAAATAATTTTATTTAGTTATTTCCAGAAAACAAAAAAAAATTGTAATATTCGTCAAAACCTTTATGCGTGCAAATATGGACGTTAATATTATTTTGTCTTTTATAATAATTTTCTCACATTTAATGTCAAAAATGACATCTCATTTTTGTCTTTAGACCTTGTAATAACGGAGGATATGTATTTACAGACATACGGACAGCCAAACAGACAAAACGATTTCTACGTTTTCACTATTGGATGTTGAGGTAAAAACAATGATCAACACAGAAGAGATGAATAATTTTATTCTGCAAATAACAGGAATATTAATCATAAAATTTACAACTAGTTTTAAAACTATAAGTTTAAAAAAGGGTATTTAGGTTTATAAGCAAATAAGATGCATAGAAACAAGTTTTTACGTAAAATCGTAAATCATAGAGAAACTTCCTGAGGTAAATAAATTAAAGTTATAGTGAGAAAAATAAGCGAAAAACTCTATAATATATGAAAACATAATAAAATAAAAAGAGAACATAAACGAAATAAAGGCAAATCAGAAAAGATTCAGTCAATAAGACAATCAAATTTATTCGTCATTTTATAAATCAGAAATTCGGTCCTGTGTATACTGACGGGATTCCACTGCTACCACTCGATTTCCTTATTCTTCTTTATACTCTCACTCTTTCTATTTATCTCGTTCTCTCTATCGCTCAAACGCTAAAAGACACAATCATTTACATTTCACCCCCGAAAACACAACTCGTTGCTATTATCCGGTATAGCGCTGCTTTTAATACAATAATATGGCTACCCCGGCTGTTTCATGTACTAATTACCTTTGCAGAGATCAAAGTGGATTTTTATAAGCAGCAGAAATTTTCACAGTAGTAACGGTTCTAAGAAGATTATGACGTGTTAAATTAAATTATATTATTTTGATTTTCTTGTGGACGGAGTAAAAAGGTATATGAACTTTAATTGCAAATCTGACTTTTATTTATAATAGATAAAAACTTTTTAAAAAAATTAAACCGCCTTAAAAAAGAAAAGAACAATTCAGAAATAAATTCTTTATTTCTTTAAAAAATTGGAAGCAACTAGACATCTGATTTCGATTCACTTGAAGTCGGCTCCAAAGATTGGAGTTTCTAAACATACAAAATCTAGATTTAATAGCTGAGACACGAAGACTAGATACCAGGAGTTTAAACGTAATGTTAAAAAAATTGTCTCAATTTAGGGGACAGAACTATTGCCGGTAGAGTGCGCTTGTGTTCCTAAGATTTAAATACAATATTTCAGAAAATAAATAAAAATGCACAAAAATTTTCAAATATTAGTTAAAAACTATACAAATTTATAAATTAATTATTGATGTCCTTGTTTGTTATATGGCTCTGCTACTTGGCAATCGCCAGATAAATTAAACAGATATTATTTTGATGTTACTCACTTTTGGTGCTTTGAATATACCCACTTTTTTTACACTGTCATCTGACTTTCGGCCACTAACACAACCATGAACAGCACAATACTTTCCCATTTCTTTTTATTAATTTTATTACAAGTAATTTTAAATAAATTAATATCATATATTTAATTTAGTTTCGTGAAATTTAAATGTCATAAACATCGATTTGGTTCTTACTGCTCCTCGCGCCGCCAGTGGCAAAAAATAGAACTATGATCTGGCCCGATAATTGAGACCAGAAATATTATGAAAAAGCCTATACCGTGTAGACTCCTGGTATCTAGTCTTCGTGAGCTGAGATTAAAATAGAGGGTAATTTGGAGCCAACTTCATTTTATTTTATTTCTTACAACCGTAGAAAAAGTATGGTGTTTTACTCGTAAGATTTGCAGTATTTGCCTGCGGCTCATGCTGTAAACTTAGTACTTATGGGAGATGAGTATTATTTCTTGCTCTATTATTCAGGTCATTTACATATTCATCAGTATGAGGAATCTAGTTTTATAAAATAAAAAGGCCTGTTTTTAAATGTTTTAAAATTATTTATCACTTTTTCTTTTAAACGCCGTTATCTTGTACAAAAATACTTCTGTTGATATATCTATAGTGCAGTCTGTGGGAAGAAATTTAAACATCACAAACCTCCTATTTCATTTATCCTTTCATCTATTCGGAATCATTTTGCAGCAACACAAAGGCGTAGGAAAGTATCTGACTGATTATCTCTATTTTAGAGAACGCATCATTACCGACGACGAGTCTTTTAGGAAGAACTATATAATTCGACAGCTAGTTTCAGAAACCTTTACATGCAGAAATGCATTTTGGTAAAGTTTAATAAAGTGAACAATGCTAATCCATTATACTAGTCAAAAAATGGTAATGGAGAACTATTGGAGACTAACAAACAAGATGTCGGAACTTTCGATTATTAATTAGCGAGGAAACAACAGAGAAATCAAAATAAAACTATATGCTACTTCTCTCAAGCATCAATTGTCCCATTCACTAATAAAAGAGCGTTACAAGGCTTACAAGCAATAACGCTCAATAACGTGCTGGTTCCAATGGCCACAGAGGCCAAATACCTAGGTGTGGTATTTGACCAGAGGCTATCATGGAAGCAACACATTCAAAAGGTCACACATAAAGCTACAATAGCCCTTGGTAGGTGTAGACAATTGTGTGGCAAGAACTGGGGATTGAACCCCAAAATGAACCTATGGTTGTATACACAAGTCATTAGACCAATGTTAACCTATGGTTCGGTGGTGTGGTGGAGTAGAACGCAGCAGTCCGGGGTGATCAGGCAGCTGGAAAGCATTCAAAGGCAGGCATGTCTGAATGTTACAGGTGCCATGGGAACCGCCCCAACTACAGGTTTTACTCAACCTACCACCATTGCACATTTACATTCTGGGCGAGGCTATGGCAACTGCTCACTGACTGCTACAAGGCCAGGCCCCCATTACCTTATTAAAAGGCAAAAAGCAAGCAGAGTTATACAATAGGGTTAAGGCAGATCAAATAATGAGTATGCCTCAGGACAGGATAGTCCCCAGGTATAACTTTGTGAGAAACTTTCGAGTAGAAATACTGGAAAGGCACTCATGGAACAATGGCCCCCCAATCCAAGGGGAGTCAATTTGGTATACCGATGGCTCAAAGACTGAGAAAGGCCAGGTCAGGTATATACAGTAGAGGACACATCCAACTAAGTCTAGGTGCGTATGCCACAGTGTTTCAGGCTGAAGTAACGGCCATACAACACTGTGCAACGGAGATTGTAAGTCAGGGTATAACGGGTAAAACCGTAGTCATATACTCGGACAGCCAAACAGCTCTAAAGGCGATAGTCTCAGCACAAATAAGCTCACAGCTGGTGTGGGACTGCGTTGGGGCCCTGACACATGCCGCTAGTCAAAATTCTCTGACGCTGGCATGGATACCAGGACACTCAGGGTTTCGGGGCAATGAGAAGGCTGATGAATTGGCCCGTGCGGGAGCTAACACTCCAATGATTGGCCCGAAACCATTCGGCGGAGTTGCTAATACCTTCAGAAAGGCAGCCATTGAGAAATGGAGGCTAGAAAAGGCCCAGGAGTGGTGGGAAACATCACCGGGCAAGCGACAAGCCAAACTCTTCATAAAGGGATACTCGGCTAAGTTTACTGCAGAGCTGCTATCACAAAGGCGAAATGATGTCAGAATGATTGTCAGTCGCTTGACAGGACATTGTAGGCTCAGAAAACACATGAGTCAGCTAAACTTGGCAGATGAAGACATTTGTCGATACTGCCAAGAGGAAGAGGAAACTGCATTTCATGTCCTATGCCAATGTGAAGGCCTTGCAAGGACGCGGTATCTAGTACTGGGAGAGGAGAAACCGACTGCTCCAAGTTATGCGGAGTGGCCACTGTCAAGGCTATTAAGTCTCATTAAGAAGGCAGAGCTGGACAAGGTGCTCTAATCCTATTCCACAGATAATGGGTGTTCACAATAGATCTGCAAAGGTCGCAGTAATATAGGCTAACAGCCAACCCCAAAAATATCTATCTATCTATCTCTCAAGCACCTCGCTCTAATAAGGATAGATAGACAGAATCGACTTTATTTTTCACTCGGAGAAAGTTAGCTTAGCTGTTGTTTTAACCGAGCATTCATATACAATACAATAGCAGTGAGTTACTTCTTATAAATATCATAAAATACATGCTAAAATATTCTAACCTAATATTTATTAAGTAAATACAATTTATATTTGTGCTTAAAAGAATCTATGCTGCAGTTCAAAAACAAATTATTTCTTATTTCTGAGTTAAATACCTTGGGAACACAGTACGAGAAACTCCTCTGAAATAGAGCAGTACGATGAGTAAGTATATTTAATGAGTTATGACGTGTATTAAAATTATGAGTTGAATGCTTAAAAGTTAATTTTTCACGAATATAAGGAGGCGTTTTTGTGTTAATGAGAAAACAAGAAAAATGTAGTTTTTTCTATCCTCTAAGTCCACCCAATTAAGTTCTGCGAATTTATACCTAAAATGGTCTCGTGCCCTTAACCCATAGATAAACCTGACACATGAGTTTTGCACACGCTGTAGCCTTTTTTTTATTTGAGATCTAGAAAATGGCCGTAAACAAAATTGCAATAGTTTTTGTGAGAAAGCACTAAAGTTTCACATAAAACTTTTTTTAAATTTGGTTTGAGTATATGCCTGCTCTTGTACAAATTACGCAGAGATAGAAACGATTTCTGAACCACTCTTCCCACATGCGTTTTAAACC
Organism: Altica lythri; assembly: GCA_964028335.1. Lineage (NCBI taxonomy): Eukaryota > Metazoa > Arthropoda > Insecta > Coleoptera > Chrysomelidae > Altica > Altica lythri. Next base: position 60,305,208 of record OZ034805.1, on the reverse strand, counting down.
TTAACTGTGTGTCAAAAATGACACCAAGATCCATGTTGCCCAAACTCGTTTTGCCTGAGAGTACCTTGCTGATTAAAGTAATAATAATGAAAGTAAAAACATAAAAAAATTGTTGAATTCTACAGTTAGATAGATGTAAATTAAAATGTCAATAACAACAATGGGATAATTATGATCATTTTCCACTAATTTAAAATAACTTACCTTGCTTTTTTCTAGCAAAACCATCAAAAAATTTTCAATAGATACACCTACATTATGACGCAACTTACCAGTTTTAGGCAAACCACCCGTTTTGGGCTAATTTCCCCATATCGCAATTTTACGAAACGAGTGTTCTAATAAAAAAATTGTTGAAGTTCTTTTTTCAAAATTCTTTCCCTAAATTTAGTTTTTTAATTTTTTTTAATACTTTTAAATCACTTTACGTTCGCAAGAATTATTATGGGACAATGGGATATGTTGAAGTGGTTGTAATCGATCAATTGAGGTCCATTCAATATCCGTATTCATGTCTTATTTTTCTCTTAAAATTTGTAGGTAGTAGGTATATAATGTCACATATTAAGTACATAATCATGTAGATAGTGATGCATGTGATTATTATCTGTTTATTATCGTATATCGATTAAAATTTAGCATCCAATTAGAACATCAAACTTAATTTAATTTTCACAACAACTACTACTAGAATATTCCCTATAACGCTACTATATCACGTGACATAAGTTAAACCTTTATAGTATCGACCTAAGGGCCAATAGGACCAACAGCAGAAAAGCAGTCCTCTATACCTAAATTATCAGCAGATAATCTTACTACGATAGACGTAGGAAAGTAATTTAAATACAAAAACTAAAAATATATACCAATCCGGAAACATTTACTATTAAATCGCTGTCTTTACAGCAAATTTTATGAATAAATATTTAATAAAGTTTCAAACAAACTTTAGAGTTAATTTGAGTTATAAATGACTTTCGTAGTGTTAGTAACATTGTAAGTCCTTAAAGGGCACAAGCTCAGCAAGGGTGTATTGATAAATGCAGCCAACGCCGGACTGGCTACAAAGTTAATTAATTCCGTACTGATTAGAACTTAGTGCTATTAGTTCCACGTTAAACTAATTTTCTTTATAAATAGCTCAGTTGACCGGGACACACTAGAATACCAAACAGGGAAACGGGCACTTATGTAATAAGTTCAGCTTTTGTTTGTTAAATTTTGGTTTGTTAGATTTCTATTAACAACAAAGATTAAAAGCTTTTTTTGTAAGATAAAATCTATTTTTTAAGAAAAAATTAGCATACTTAAATTTTATTTAAAAAGTTTGTTAATTTATTCTAAACTGCGCCATTTTTTTTTTAATTCTGCTAATCTATTAGAAACTAAAGATTGTTTACCAAAAATAATTTAAATTAGTTAATTCAATCTTAACCAGTTTTTTCTCGATTTAGTTTCTAAAATTATTGTCTCAAATTTTAACTATATATAAATTAATTTGTTCTTTGCCAAAATCAGTTTGTCAGGTACATACTTTTGACTTATGGAATTGCACAATAGTATATTCTGTAACAAGGTTAGAATGAAAATTCGATACGAGTGGAGAATTCCGAACGCGAGCGTACCGAGCGAGAGGAACCACGAGTTATCGAATTTTCATTCTAACCGTTTAACAGACTGTATTTTCTCCACGACCATGTAATAATTCTGTTTATTTAAATTGAAATATGTAGCAAAACAATGAGAACGTCGCACTGACAAACTGAGTGACAGTTTTAAAATTCGCAGGACAATCTATGTTTTTTGTTGAGCAATTACAGAATGTTATTCCGTCACTAGTTATAGAATGGAAATACATGCAAAACACATAAGAAGCAAGTGTTTCAGAATGAATATTCTATCTCAAGAGTGACAATGAACACTTTCTATTATTAAAAATGAAGTCGGAATTATTACATTCATTAATGGTCGTGGAGAAACTTTGTTCCAAAATATTGAACTACTTGATTTGCTAACAATTATTATGAATTTGAAAGAACAATCAAACGCACGAGTTACAGCGTAGAATAGGTTTGGGTTGGGCGGCTTTTGGCAAATTGCGAGAGGTATTTAAGAGTGAAATACTAAAAGAGACAGAATACCCAATAACACTATCAGACAAAGAACCAAAATCAAAGACGTAGTTGACCACTAACTAGAATGAAATGAAGATGGGCAGGTCATATGGCGAGAACATTAAACGACAGGTAGACTAAAAGAATATTGGAATGGCGGCCACGAGAAGACAAGCGTAGCAGAGGCAGACCACCAACACGATAGAGCGATGATGTGAGGAGAATCGCTGGAAATTGGATGTTGACGGCCCAGAACCGAGAGACATGGAGGAACTTAGAGGAGGCCTATGTTCAGCAGTGACGGCTACAAGATGATGATGATGATGATTATGAATTATCATACAATTAAAAGCTCTTAACCTTCCTTGTATAACAAATGAGACAAAGGAAGGCCGAAAGCACTCATAATGGAACCACAAACTAACATAAGGGTAAGGTGAAACCTCTGATGGAAAACCCAGTTTAGGTAAGTTCAAAATTGAAAAACATTTGGTAACAAAGGTAAAGGTATTTTTTCTTAAAAACCCTTTTTTAGGCTTGTTTCAACTTCGGCTCGTCATCTTCAGTCAAGGAAAGTACCCTGAGACAAAGCATAACTTTTATTGATTAAAATTTCATTAAGAATGGATAACCTGATTACAGAATCAAATCCAAATTTGTCAGGCACAACAGATTACTGTTATTTTTACGGTAATAGTTTGGAAGTTCTCAGAGTCAAAGTGACTCTATAAATCTACCAGATATTAATAAGGTATTGTAACGACTTATTGATCGTTTTGAGTCAAGAATAATTTCACCTGACTAAAGTTTTCTATGTCTATAATTTTAAGAATTACTTATTGTAGATTAGTGGGTTAAACGTTGGTCGCAATGGTATCCAAATATGAGTTTTTGTATCGTTTATTTATTTATTTATTAAAAAATTAATTTACCCTTTAACAATAGAAATCTAGATTTGGTTAGAACTGATACTATTTAAAACAAATTTTAGCGCCTTCCAGGTTTTTTAGAACCTACCAGGAATTTTGGAATTCCGAATGGATTTGTTAAATAATTCTGAAGTGAATCTACCTTATTTTTTTGTAATATTTTGGAAAGGCTTTTAAAGAATATCCTATATTTCCTAAGTTACTTGAGCACATTTCGAGGATTCCGAGATATCCAAGATAAGAGAAAAGTTTTTTTTATTAACAAAAACTTTAATACAAAATTATTAATTCAAATCTGATAATACAAAGCGAGCAACTGTCCGCATGCACTATTATAAATTCTCGAAAACAGCTCTAACGATTTTGAAATATAGGTACACACGGAAGCAAAAAATCGATCTAGCTGGGTACCACGTTTAGGAAAATTCATTTTTTCCATTTTTTTACCCAAAATCATTTTCCTACATAAGATAATTGTTAGGGTTAGATAAACTATGAAATACTGCATATCACCTCGGGTCGGACAGTCGGTGAAGCATTGGACAATTAATCCATGGGTCCACGGTTCAAGTCTTTGCTAGGATGGTATATATACTTATCTTAGCTTATACTAAATATACTTCTGAAAACAAACCTATTTTCTTTAGACATTACTTTTAAAAAATTGACTTATAATTGGCCATGTGAAAAACACTCAACTCTCAAATCTAAGTCTGCACAAGTTGAAAGAGTCAACCTGCGACTCATTAATGGTCGTTGCAAAAGATATATTTACCCAAAAATGGTAGAGCAATAAATAAAACGGATTATGAATAGTTGACTGTGTCGGTAACGATAAAAAATCTACATCCATCTTGACACCTGGAGCTATGTGTATGAATTCTACGTTATATTCGACTCAATCAAAGGAAATCAGACGGCTTCAGGGACACTTCCGGTTTCTGTAGTGCAACTTCCGGCCCAGATAGATGTAACACTTTTTTACTAATTTTTATCGTTACCAGCAAAGTAGGAGTTTCAAAATCGTTAAATATACAATTTCCGAACGAAAAATTTCTGAATAGCGTACTGTACGGCTGTCCGGCCGGTACCACTGCAACCGTAATGAAATATTCAAGGGTAATATAACAAGACCTCGATTATAGTCGGCTATTTTTGTGGTATCTAGATTTTGAGAATATTTTAGTATCAATTTGTTGAGACATAATTTGAAATTAATAATCTGATTAAAGCCCGAGAGCTTTAGCTCGAGGGCTTTAATCTTTGATTATTAATGTCAAATTATGTCGAAACAAATTGTAAAATATTCGAGAAATTTAGCAACAACAAAAATAGGAGACTATTAATCAAGGCCGCGTTATATTTAGGAAGATTATTTCCTGAGAAGACAAATTTTTGACATTTATATTTGACGTGACTATTTCTCTAGTGCAATAGTCGCTGATATTTAATTCTGATTGGTCCAATTTCAAAAAATTATGACATTCTATTGGTTAATTTGTATCGAAGGAAATAATCATTTAAAATAGCTCTAATGGGCAATATTGTATCTAAGGTAATTAATTGCATAAGGATAAATGCTGTATTGCTTAAAATCGCTTCTTTAATAAGCCATTATAATGTGGTTATAGTGTGTTATGCCTAAGAGGTAGACATATACTATCCCAGACTTTTTTGTAGACCTTTTTAAAGTGTATGTAGTACATAAGTATTTAATATTTAAATCCACTATTTCTTTATGGTTTTATAAGAACAATAGTTAACCACTCAAAGTCAATTTAAACTGACAGACATCAATATGCTCGTTATTGCCTAAATCAGTCTCCAATATTTTGGTATCCTAATCAACTAGGCACGTCCATATCCATATAACTCCTAAGAGACAAATGAATGCTTTTGCCATCTATCCATCAAAGCTACTCCAAGCAGACCACAAACGCTTCCGATTTGGACGGACCCCTGCCAACTTGAACGGTGATTCACCAAAACAGACTCATAATCGATGTATATTTCATTGCGTAATTTCTTAAATAAATTAGTGAGAGTAATTTATTTTAATCAAGACGTTATTAAAAATGAGAAGGTTTTTAACTATTTTTAAAAAATCTGTCGTAAAAAAAACAAAAATGGAAATTATTATTTTTTTTTTAATAACCTCGAAGAAATAAAAACTGCGTCGATTGTCCCTCGAACATGAAAATCGCTCAAAGCGTTAATAAGTTATAGGTTTTCAAAAACTATTTTTTAAAAAGATTTGAAAGATTCAAAAAATACATTTTTCATCACTCCGTGCGGAAAGCACTGCTTTCGACCATGCAGGCCTGTGCGGAAAGCAATGCTTCCTTCTACGTTACGAAATATAAAACTTTTCATCACTCCGTGCGGAAAGCGCTGCTTTCGATCATGCAGGACCGGGCGGAAAGCAATGAATGACCGAAACAGAGTTGATAAGTGTTTCCCAATCAAAAACAAATGAGATAGAAAGTGAATTAAGAGAAATTGAGGATGAATTTTTTAATAGTTTTGCATCTGATAACGTGGTAATAAATGCACCACGGTATAATCAATCAAACGTTTCATTACTAAATAAAGATTTTGTTGAATCTAAATTATTATTATATACTTAAGTTGAATAAAAAAAGTATGTCTATAGAATTAAGCAACTGTTTAAATATTTAACGTATTTAACAAAGATTCATAAATATACATAATTTTGTAATAAAAAAGTGTTTTTTTTTTTAACAAAAATGTTACAATTTCTTAACTCTAAAAATTTTTTTTATGGGGGGGATCCGCCTTCCCCAACCCTCCTTCAGCGCCTTCGCGGTGCAGGCGGATCAGATCTAATACTACTTCTATTATCTTCTTTCCTTTTATTTTAGACAAATTCAAGAGCTTTCCTCACGGAATGATAAAAAATAGAATACGCAACTCGTGCGGTGCGCAGGTTATCCCATCACTCGTGCTTTTTATCCCGTTCGCCTTCGGCTCACGCGACAAACGCACTCGTGATGGGATCACCTGCTTTCCGCACTCGTTACGTAATGTACTATTTCGTGTCTGAAATTAGCGGCTAGTTGCAAGAATGGCCTGGAGGCAATCTGTAGTAAATTATTTTATAAAAATCCTATTATTTACACGAATTGACGTAATAAGTGGTTGTATGGTCTTCTTCTTCTTCTCTTAAGGTGTGATCTCCATTACTAAAAGTTTTCTATAACTGAGGCACACTGTTCCCTGTGCTGCGCTGTCCTAAATATTGATTTTCTGTCCATACTGTCCACTTTATATAAGACGGACAAAGCTATATCTTTACCACCTTACCTCTTGTGATGTCTGTGTCCTAGATAGACAGCTTTTCGTACTTTAATGATTTTCACAAGCTTTCACATTTCAAAGGCTTCCAACCATACCGTAGTAGGTACCTGCAGAATAAAAGTAAGCTTTTTTGAATTGGTTCCTAAGATCCGAAGATAAGGTAGGGTTTGCCAGAAGTTTCTTGCACATTTTAGATTTTTTGTTAGATAGTCGCTTATTTTTATCGCCATATTTTGTTTCCAGTACAGGTTCTTGATAACGGCAATATCATTGTCTTATCTGGAAGGCAAATTGGTTGTTGCTTGTATTTAGTTCGAATTCGTTGTAATTGAGTTGCTCTCCGATTCTTTGTAGAACTTCTAGTTTTTAGTTATATATTTGAGTACCTAATTTCTTTATGTGGCAAAGGATATGCACTTTATTTAAATTGTATTCACATGAAAGCATTTCTAGAGTTACCCTGTTAATAAACGATTATTTTGAGATATCTTTCATGGGGTTTTTGAAATTTTAGAAAGTATACAAACAACAATATATTACATGACATTAAGGAGGAATTGAATAACTGTCGCATATAGCAGGATTTGAACAATAATCTAGAGTTCCGGTCTACTAACGGAATAGAAAGTGACATACGGTTCGCCCTGTATAGTAGTTTGTTCTAATTAGTTAAAATCTCTAATAGTGGTCGTAGTGCTTATGTCATATTTTGGTCATATTTATTCAAATTATTCCTAAAGGTACTAAAATACTCTACTTCTGGTAATACTTAAGCATAATTACGAATTCAAACATAGACTTGAATCAAAACCTTAGAGCAAGGAAAAAACCAATTGTTTGGTTCAACACAAACCAACAGTATAACGTGGAATTGTAACTTTGCCGTAGACGTCTTATAAAACGTTGTAATTGAGACATCGTCGATAAAATTATTTTATGAGATCTACATTACCAACATACAACATCCAAACAAATTAACTACTTACTTTCTCAACGAACTTAAATCCTCCAGTCTATTTCTTTTCAGTGAGAACACCCGGTAAAACCGAATATAAATAAAAAATGTCAAAGTTATATGGGTCCAATTCTTACCAAACTACATACTAATATAAAATTTCCTCTCATATATTACCACCTACATGTATATAACAACCTGCTGCACCCCAAGGCCATCATCTATGTCTAAATACAAGATGACAAATTAATTTTTTATCCCCGATCTCGTCCATATGAAAGGGCTCAAGCAGTTCCAAAAGACTAACAACAATATGATAGTTAAAGCTAAGCTTCTTAAGACTCTACGCTAGTATCGAGGACAAAGAAGTCAAATAAGTATTTATGAACACGAGCCGACGCTGATGACAGGGCGAAGGGTTGTTATGATTTGTGGCCCTTATTTTAACTGGAACTGTGGGTGTTGCCACATTCTCCTTGCATTGTTGAGTAGAGATGAATCAACCTGTTTTCTTGTGGAACTGTTACTCGTGCGAAAGGTACAATTATAGTTTTAATCGGTTTATACGTTGTCTCAATGGATCAAAATTTAACATATTTTAATTAAAATTAATATCATCGAGTAGTGTTAGCAATTTTTTAACATATTTTCTATTCATAGTAAAGTTTTATTTTGTAAATGCATTTCGTTAAAGTTTTTTAATGTTTTACAACATACGAGGTTTGGCTATTAAATAACGAGACCATAGAGGAGTGGGAATAAACCAAATGAACGTGTTTTTTTCTCTTGCTATAAATCATCTGTGACGAAAAACAGGCGCAACGTATTAATCTTAAATATCTCGTTAAATTGAAAAAGCCCAACTGAGTGCTATGGGGACAATTATCTATCTCGTGCGCGTGTTTTTTGGTGATACAAGCGCTTCAGTGAGGACCGAAAGAGCACTGAAGATGACCAGCGCCTAGGTCGCCTTGTCACTATTTCAACTTCGAAAACAGTGACCAAAATCAACCATATTGTGCGTATACAACGTCGAATGAGCATTCGGTTAATTGCCGAAGCTGTAAATGTCGCTAAAGAAACGGTTAGAAAAATTTTACATGAGGAATTACACCTGTCAAAAGTCTGTGCAATATAGGTGCCAAAAACCTGACTCCTGACCAAAAGTTTTTGCGTCAACAGGTCTGCTCAGATTTTCTTGAACGGTTAAAAGAAGATCCCCGACTGATTAAAAATATTATTACTTGTGATAAAACGTAAATTTTTCAATACGATGTTAAAACAAAGCGGCAATCGATGCATTGGAAGATGCCTGCATTGCCCAGAATAAAAAAAGCAAGAATGTCCAAATCAAAATTCAAGGCAATGCTGTTCGTTTTTTTTTTCGATATTAAAAGTATCGTAATGACTAAATGGGTTCCAGAGGGTCAGACTATAAACCAGACATACTGTTTTCCAGTTTTAGCAACACTGCAAGAACGAGTTGTGGAAGAATAACTTGTGGATTTTGCACCAGGATAACGCACCTGCCCATAACGCGCATCTATAAAGCAGTATTTGGCCAATAAATGCACTTCAGTGCTCGAACACAAGCCGTACTCGCCAGATTTGGCCCCATGTGACTGTTTTCGAAAATAAAATCTGCGTTGAAAGAGACTCGATTTGAGTCGTTGGAAGCTGTAAAGCAAAAAACGGCAGAGCTCCTAAAGGCCCTCACAAAAGAAGACTACCAGCACAATGGAAAAAACGTATGGAAAGATGTCTGGTTAGAGTTACTGCTAAAATAACTACTTTTATAATCACAAAATTTAATAATGTCAATTTCTTGAGGTATTAGGAATGGTAGACTATCTTTTCTATCTTTTCATTTGGTTGATGTTTTGCCATCCATTGCATGTGAAAATCATTACTTTTAACTCTCTTCTTTATCTATGTTCAGGTGGAGCCATTATTAACAGTGCTTATCCGCATTTTTCTTTTATTTGTGACCTTATTTTTTTTTTGTTTTATTCTATACTGGATTCAATTACTTTCTTTCTATTTTTTATTGTTTTTTTGAGATCTGCTATTTTTTATGCGACATTCATGTTAGATTAACTAGCTTTTCCTTTTTTTACTTATAATTTGGTCCAATAGATTTATTTTAATCGCCCTGTATAGCATCAATCTCTGGTAATCATTAAGAGCGTCGGTGGAGCAAATCATTTCATTTCTCCTCTTAAGCACAGTAAATCATAAAATGAACATAACCATCATAGAAATATTTCCCCCAAATTTGATTTAGTCTATGAGACTCTTAGAGAGAATTTACCCTTAGATCTAACACGTTATCATTTTAGGAGGGTGTAAACTAAAGAAGGGGGTGACGCATGCTGATGGAAACCCTGAAAATATTTATTAGTAAGTGGAATTTCAGTTTGTCTTGGATGAAGTGCTTTAAAATCAAATAACAACTTGCAATTTCTTGCAATTACAAGAAGGTTAGTTTCGACAATTTTAGTGGTTTGTACTTAACTCATCTATTTCTGTTAGTGTTTAATTCTCAGGAAATAAGTATAAAGAAGCGACAAATTTGAATTTTCAAAGTTATTAAAGACCTATATGGTTTTTAAAACCTTCTAAGAAGTATTTGTGAAACGAAATGACTGAAATCTCGATTTTTTTTTGTGACAAAAGTGATTTGTCTTACTTGTTTCTCGGCCAAAACAAGTACATAATTGAATATAAATAAATCTGAATTCGTTAAAGTGACTGAATTTAAATTCTCTTCGTTTTCGTCAGAGAGAGGTTCTTCACCCAAATGACTGGTTTTCGGTTTGACCCAAGTCTCAATTTCTGAGAACTAGGGTGGCTGAAAATGAACAACTGAATGGTCTGAGTGAGCTTGGACCGGCCTGGCTCGATGTTCTTTTCTTTTATTCTTTCTTCATTTAACATATTGTGAATGCCTCCTTTTTATGAGATACGGAGTGGACAAAGTGTTGAGATTATAAATCTTTTTAGACCGATTTTTATAGCTGAGAACTAAATGGCAAACAAATTATAATGAATATATATATATATATATATATATATATATATAGTAGGTTTTGTAGACGGAAAGAAGAAATAAAAAATATTTTCCTTTTAGATTCTTGTATTTTAACTGATTCTCTATTCTTGATATTTCCTCTTGTTTCCTTTGAATTTCCAATTTTCTTATATTCTTGTGCATTTGTTCGTTAAGTTTTAATAAATTATGCAGTTGTTGCCAATCTTTTTTATCCATATACTTCGTGAATTGTATTGCATAAGTCTCCAGAATCTTTGTGGGAGCTTTTTTGACAGGTGAATCATCCTTTTTCTAAAATAAGAGGTCTGTCCAAGAAGTATCCAACCTGTCCCCATTTTTTGGCGGTTGGTTTATTCTTCGTCATCCGGTTGGGGGCATCCTTCGAAGTAGTCCCCATTTGATTAAACAGCTCGCTCATATCGATGCTTCCACTTTTCAATGTAATGTATCGGTCAGTTATTATTAAATTCTCCTTTATTAAAATATATGTAACATTTTAACATACTGTATATTGTTTTGAATTGAGAACCGAGACATCATATCTCTTAGAATAAATAGTTAATGTCCTCTTCGATTTATTCAAAACAACCTTTGTAGTCAATTGTAAATTCATTGGAAACTTTGTTATCACAGTAATTTTCTTTGTTATAAAGGACATTAGTTATTTACCTATTTACATTAATTTGGGAATATTTCTAATCACTGTTGTCATCACCCTTACTTATCAATTGTAATAAATACGACGATTTTACATTTTTGTAAGCATTCCAATATTTAATTCTGCATAACATACTCAACTTTATATACTAAATTGTAAATCTGATGTTTAGTTAGTGTTAATATACAAAGACAAAAAACTTCTGTTGATTATTATTGATTCCTGAAAGTTGTCAGCCAGTTGACATTACAAGAAAATTGGTGTCAGAAGTGGGATTTCCGAGAGGATTTCATAGAAGTTTTGTCAACGAAAAGTGATATAGAATTGTCTGGAATTTCTGGAAGGAAACTCTAGTAGTTGAATTTCTCCAGCCAAATCACCGACAACATTGTTCCTTTACTGCTTGAAGTTTGGTATTCGCTAGTCCAACCTTGGAAGTTCCATAGCAGCCACTCCTTCTTCCCGAAGAAATCACAGAGAACTGCGAACTGCCAGGACCTAAAGAGTTGGAAGACAAGACTGTGAATAATCCCGAATCATCGACGGTAGGAATAACCAGGAAGAATAATCATAGAAGATTATGAACTTTGGTACATACGTCATCATTTTGTAAGTTTTTATGATTTTTGTTTCTATTCGAGTATCTTTTATTTTGTTATGCCTTTATATCCAACACTCGATAAAGTTGAAACTAAAGAGGAAACAGAATCAATCACAATGTCAGTCTCTCTCGAAATTGTTAAAGACATGTTAATTAAATTCGACGGAAACAAATCAAAACTTTACGAATTTATAGATAATTGCGATAAAGCCAATAGCATAATAAAACCAGAATTAAAATCAATTTTATTCTCTATCATTGAAACCAAGTTGACAGATAATGCCAGAGCTTTAGTAAGAAATAGATCTTTTCTAAATTGGAGTGAATTAAGAAAATTTTTGTTAGATGCTTATGCAGAAAAACGTACCAGTAGCCAATGGCAATTAGAACTCAATTCGTGTAGGCAAAATCCGAATGATTCTGTTTTGTCTTATGCAAACAAAATTGAAAATTGTTATTTAAAATTAATAAACACACTAGATCCTAAATTAAATGAAGTTCAACGATCGGCTTGTGTAGACTTACTCAAAGAACAAGCTTTAAATGTTTTCATAACCGGTTTAAAAAATGAATTAGCAATTTTAGTCAAATCACAAAGACCAGACTCTTTGGAAACTGCTATTGCCGTAGCACAGGCTGAAGAACAAGAAATAAAATCCAAATCAGAAATTTTCAAATACCAAAATGTTAATAATTCATACACGAAACATTGTTCATTTTGCAACAAACCGGGTCATTCAAATTTTAATTGCAGATACAATAATAAATCTACACAAGGCTTTCGAAACATTAGACACATCTCAAATAATAATCAATATAACAATAACAATTACTCTAATACAAATCCACGATTCTCAGACTCTAAACCTAATTCGCAAAACTTTTCAAAATATAATTCCAAATTTTGCAATTATTGCAAGAATAAAGGTCACGTATTGAACGAATGTCGAAAAAGGAAATATAATAATGAAAAACGTCAACATAACTCAAATCCAAATAACAATCGCACAGAACCAAGCACACCTCAATCATCTTCACCCTCTACTTCCTCAAATCTTCCAAACCAACTTCAAACAATGTCTTTAAACGAACAAATTCCTCACGGTTCGGCGACGTCGAGGAATGCTCGTCACATTCAAGCCGAATTTCACTAATGTCAGTTACTACTTTCGTAAATCTTAACATAGACCAACTTTTGCAAGATACTAACTCATTTCTCCTAGATACAGGCGCTGACATATCTTTAATTAAATTAAACAAACTCCATGGCGACACTCCTTGTTTTGAGGATCAAAAAATATCTTTAAAAGGTATCGATTTCAATGGAACAAATCCAGTTCTTACCCTTTGCTACTGTTACCTAGATATTAAATTTAAGGATTACACTGTAAACCATTGTTTCCATGTTGTCCAAGATAATTTCCCCATACCATGCGATGGATTATTAGGTAATGACTTTATTCGTAAATTCCAATGCCACCTTAATTATGAACAAAATCTTTTACAATCTTCTAATTTCGAAACTAGTTTACATCATATAGAAAACAATTTTACAACCAATTCAATTCCTAAGGCAATTCCAATTAATCAAGAAACAGATATTTTCCTAAATCCTAGATCAGAAACGATTGTTAAAATTAAAATTCTAAATCCGCACATCGAAGAAGGCATATGTCCAAATACCGAAATTTTAGAAAATGTTTTCCTTTGCCCCAGCATTGTTAAAGTAAAAAATAAAGAATATGGATTAACGTCTATACTAAATGCTTCCGAACAATTTGTAAGAATTAGTAAAATTGAAATTGCTCTAGACCCTTTAATAAATTTTAACCAAACCTTTAATGTTAATCAAATACGTTCAAATAATAATAACGAAAATTACTCTACGGATAGATTAGAAAAGATTTCAGCCTTATTACGAACTGATCATCTAAACGAAGAAGAAAAACAATCCTTAATAAAAATTTGTCACGAATATAACAAAATCTTTCACCTGGAGGGCGATTCCTTATCACATACAAATGCTGTGAAACACGAAATTCATACGAAACCTTCACCACCCATAAATACTAAATCTTATAGGTATCCCGAAATTCACAAAAATGAAGTTAATAAACAAATAACCAAAATGTTGGAGCAAGATATAATAGAAAATTCTGTTTCACCTTGGAATTCACCTGTATGGGTAGTACCTAAAAAGCTAGACGCTTCTGGAGAAAGGAAATGGCGAGTTGTTATCGACTACCGAAAATTAAATGAAATAACAATAGGCGATTCTTTTCCGTTACCTAATATTGACGAAATCTTAGATCAGTTAGGCCACTCTAAGTACTTTTCAATCATAGATTTAACTTCTGGTTTTCACCAAATTCCTACGTCTCCATCAGATTCACCAAAAACAGCCTTCTCAACACCATCCGGGCATTATCAATTTAAAAGAATGCCTTTTGGATTAAAAAATGCACCCGCTACATTCCAACGACTTATGAATAACGTTCTTATGGGTATTCAAAATATCAGATGCTTTGTGTTCCTTGACGATATCGTTGTTTTCGCTGATAATTTAGAGAATCATAATAAACGTCTCATAGAAGTTTTCGATCGATTGTCCCAATTCAATTTAAAAATTCAACCTGATAAATGCGAATTCATGAGACATGAAGTCATGTATTTAGGTCACTTAATTACAGAAAATGGAGTTAAACCTGACCCAAATAAAGTTAAAACTGTTTCCAATTATCCGGTACCAAGAACTCCTAAAGATATTAAAGCATTCTTAGGACTTGCAGGATATTATAGGAAATTTATAAAAAACTTCAGTTCAATTTCTAAACCCCTTACTAATCTTTTAAAAAAGGACACTGTTTTCGAATGGACATCCTTACAACAACAAGCTTTCGAATCTATTAAAAATCATTTATGTACCGAACCAATATTACAATACCCTGATTTTTCCCAACCTTTCTACCTTTCAACTGATGCCAGTAACTTCGCAATAGGTAGTGTACTTTCACAAGGGAAACCGCCAAACGATCTTCCGATAGCATATGCTAGTCGTACCTTGAATAAAGCAGAAATGAATTATTCAACAACAGAACGCGAATTATTAGCAATCGTGTGGAGCGTAAAACACTTTCGTTGCTATCTCTATGGAAGGAAATTCATTATTCAAACGGATCATAAACCTCTAACTTGGCTTTTTAACAATAAAGATCCTGGATCAAGACTTATTCGATGGCGACTAATCCTAGAAGAATATGATTACGAAATACAATACAAACCAGGGAAAATTAACAATAATGCTGATGCATTAAGCAGAATTCCTAACCCTATTAGTGAACAAAATACCCAAACCAACCAAGTACCCCTTCAAGTAAATCTTTTAAATTCAACAGATAGTGTAAGCTATTCAGATTTTTTAAAACAATCTAAAACCAACGTGATAATAAATAACGACGTAGAAGAAATTAACGAGAGTCTTAACTCCAATTCTCATACTCAAGTACACTTCTTTTCAAAGGATTTGGAACCTATATCAAAGACACAAAAGGAACTGGAAAATTTATATAAAATTTCAAGCAAAATTCAAGCTGAAAACATTGAAGTAGGCGAACTAAAACTAATAAAGGAAAACCATCCCATCATTCTAATATTCTACAAAGATCATTATTGGGAATCAACTAACTATGAAACTATTTATAATTTACTCAATAAATTAAAACAAACCCTAATTAAAGAAAAAATAACACAAGTAAGACTACCAATAATAGGTACAAAATTCGACAATCTAAAATGGTACAAAATTAGAATGATATTACGATTTATTTTTAGAGGAAGTAATATAAAAATTTCGATTTGTCATGACACATTAGTAGAACCAACATCCGAGGAAATTCAAGAAATATTAAAAGAAAATCACATAAATCCTATAGAAGGTCATACTGGATATCACAGGACGTATAATAGAATAAAACAATTCTATAAATGGCCAAAAATGCAGTCTGATATAAAGAAATTCATCAAGACATGTGAATCATGTCAAAAGAATAAATTGGTACGAAAGAAACATAAAAAACCGATGGAAATAACCACAACTAGTTTCTTACCTTTTGAAAAAATCTTCATGGATATAGTAGGACCGCTTCCTTTAACAGAAAAAGGAAATAGATTTATACTAACAATTCAAGATGATTTAACGAAATTTTCTAAAGCTTTCCCTATTCCTAATCACGAAGCAGAAACTGTAGCGAAAAATTTAGTTTCAAATTTCATATGCAACTTTGGCATACCACAACAATTAGTCACAGACCAAGGGCGTGAATTCACTTCTGATCTTCTTAAACAAGTTTCTAAACTGTTTAAAATCAAACAGATTAATTGCTCAGCTTACCACCCGCAAAGTAATGGAGCCTTAGAAAGGAGTCATGCTACATTGTCAGATTACCTAAAACACTACATCAATGATAAACAAACAGATTGGGATGAATGGATTGAATTTGCTATGTTCAGCTATAATACTACTGTTCACACCTCTACAAAATTTTCACCGTTCGAACTCGTATTTGGAAATAAAGCTAATTTACCAACTAGTATTATTAAAACACCGGAATTTAAATATACATATGAAGATTATCTGGATGACTTAACACTTAAATTACGAAAATCTCAAGAACTAGCAAGAAATCATTTAAGAAAATCTAAAGAAACAAATAAGAACTATTACGACAAAAGTGTAAATGATATTAGTTTTAAGAAATGTGATAAAGTATATCTACTCAATGAACAGAGCACTCTTGGCAAATCAAAGAAATTATCCCCTAACTATACAGGCCCTTACGAAGTCATAGAGGAAAATTCCCCAGTGAATTACACCATCCAAATAAAAAATAAAAAAACAAAAGTGCATGCAAATAGACTTAAACGAGCTTTTGTTGCAGATACTTAGTATGGTGCCTCATCCGATGCTGCCATGCTTCAGAACCATATTACGTAACAAATATAAACGTATCTTCAGGTATATATTATGAAGTTATTCAAGACACCAAATTTTATGAAACCCATTGGAATATTTTAACTTATTTAGAATTAGATACATTTGAGCAAAAGTTAACCTTTCTCGAAAATACATTTGAAAAAACTAAACAAATCTGCCAACATGCCAAAATTTCAAATCTCACTTTCTGTCAAACTAATATCAAAATATTAGATCAGCTAGTACCTTCCATACATCAGCAGGAAGAAACACTTAAAACACTAATTCACCATAAAAGAGAAAAACGAGCTCTTCTTAACATAGTAGGATCAGTTCTTAAATCTGTTTTCGGAACCCTGGACGAACAGGATGCTGAGTTTTATAACTTAGCTATAAATAAATGTAAAGAAGATGAAAAGCAAGTACTTAATATTTTAAAACAACAAATACAAGTGGTTAAAACCACTATCACAAATTTTAATAATACCATCGTAACTTTAAATAATAATAAGATAGTTTTCGATAATAATTTTTCAAAACTTTCTAAATACGTTGAAGACCTGAATCAAAGATATTTCCACATTGAATTATCTCAAACCTTAGATGAACAATTCTCACTTTTGAACTTAATGCTTAATGAACTCCAGAACGAATATAACACCATTATTAACTCTATTCTTTTCGCCAAATCAAATATTCTCCATCCTATCGTTATGACACCTAATCAACTGATGAATGAATTAAGAAAGACCTTACAATATATTTCTAGTAGTACATCTTATGCTTTACCTTTAGAAGACAGTTATGCACATCAACTAATAAATTTAGTTAAAATAAAAATCCATTTTCACTCTAATAAAATAATGTATGTTATCTCTAATCCTTTAGTCAACAATGTCAAATATACCCTATACCATTTACTTCCTTTGCCTATTCTCAAACATCCAAACATTTTGTTTATTCTTCCCTCAGTAGATTATTTAGCTTTATCAGAAGATAAACACACATATACTACTTTAAAATCTCATACCAACTGTAATGACCTCAACAACATGTTAATTTGTCCAACCGAAAATCCATTCTTTAATACTTATAATAGACCAATATGCGAAACTAAATTACTCTTTCAAAATGAGCGAATTCCTTTCGAATGCGACACACGAATGTTAACTTCAAATATTGAAATATGGCATAAACTAGAAACTGGTAACCATTGGTTATACGTACTTCCTAAACCTACAGATGTCACTCTCAGTTGTACTCATCTTCCCATACATAATTTAGTTTTAAATTCTACTGGTTTAATCACTATAAACACAAATTGCAAATTATATACAAGTTCTACAACTCTTATTTCTGATAATACAAACTTCAAAAGCACCTTTAAAGCCGTAGTTCCAAATTTTGATATCCCATTAGAAAATTGCTGCGAAAATAAAAAGGAACCTACTACTAATTTAACTGTCATTCCCTTAAAAGCCGTGAATCTAGACAAGGAATCCTTGACAATTGCCAGCAGTAAATTGGATCAATTAGAAAATCTTACTGATAAATTATCAGACTCCGAAACAAGTATTCCTATTCTTAATAATTCCTATTTTGTTTATTTCTTATGTACCATAGGTAAAATTCTACTTGTCTATATTATTTATCGAATTTACAAACGTTACCTTAAACCCAGATGTCAAAGTAACCACTGTGGTCGAATTACAAATATGTTAACTCTTAACATCAACAAAAGATACGATAAAACCGATGTTTCTATAGAATTAGAGAGTCCCTCTTCAGAATCAGATCCTAGTGAAAGGTCGAGTCTGAGAAGAAGTGTAAGATTGGCAAAATTAAAAGATACTGTTTAACTGTTATACAACTTTGTTCTTATTATATTATTTTATAATTGTACTTTTCTTCTTGTTATATTATATTATTTTATAATTGTATTTTTTTTTATACTCACACATTATATACTTTATTCTCATTATTTTTATTTTATTACAATTTATTGTTAATATTAAATGAATTTGATTTTCTTCACTGTATATGCATATTAAGTTGTAACTCATCATCTTATTGTAATCATTTTAATTAAAACACAAAATTAGTTTGTCTTTTAATTTCATTAAGGGGGGAGATGTAATGTATCGGTCAGTTATTATTAAATTCTCCTTTATTAAAATATATGTAACATTTTAACATACTGTATATTGTTTTGAATTGAGAACCGAGACATCATATCTCTTAGAATAAATAGTTAATGTCCTCTTCGATTTATTCAAAACAACCTTTGTAGTCAATTGTAAATTCATTGGAAACTTTGTTATCACAGTAATTTTCTTTGTTATAAAGGACATTAGTTATTTACCTATTTACATTAATTTGGGAATATTTCTAATCACTGTTGTCATCACCCTTACTTATCAATTGTAATAAATACGACGATTTTACATTTTTGTAAGCATTCCAATATTTAATTCTGCATAACATACTCAACTTTATATACTAAATTGTAAATCTGATGTTTAGTTAGTGTTAATATACAAAGACAAAAAACTTCTCTTGATTATTATTGATTCCTGAAAGTTGTCAGCCAGTTGACATTACACCAAAGCAGTCTTGAAAGTCAGTTATCAGAATAGCCTTTAATGCATTTGTCGCATTGGTTTTAACAGTCTTTTTGTCGTCGAATTGGTATTCTTTAAGCGGAATTTCCAATCGAAGAAACAGCCAAAAGTCGTAAGGAGCTTTGTCGAAACTTTAGGGAAGTTGTCGAAGCTGTAAAACACTGTGTTTTGATCAAAACTTTGGTACAAGGTTTGAGACATTCGCTTAAGAAGCTAGTTAGCGGTTTGCCAAAACTGTGGTCGTTTTCCTCTAACTGCAATTCGCAACCTTTTTAACGTAGTACTCTTTGTTAATTGTCTGACCTGCAGGAGCAGATTCGTGATGCACGTTGCCTTCAAAATCGAAAAAAGAATCAACATTGACTTTATTTTGTTTCGACTTTGACATGCTTTTATTGGTCTGGGCGAAGAAGCATGCTTCCACTGCGAAGATTATTTTTTTTTCAGGATCATAATCGCAAACCCATTTATAACCTTTTTGAGAAAAATTTCCTGATCATTAATCATTTCTAGATTGTCCTCAGCGATTTCTAATCGAAGACTCTTTTAGTGATCTGAGAGCAATTAAAATTCGGCAAACTGTACTTTTTGGTATTTCTAGTTCTCTAACAGTCAAACGACGGTCTTGTTCAATTGCCGCTCGTACACGCTAAGTCTTATCCGATGTTTTTCCCGTCAAAGGTCGACCAGAACGAGAATCAAAGTCAACAGACATGCGGCCATTTTTAAACCGGTTACAACACTCTTTTATTTGAGTTTTGCCCATACAATCGTCTCCAAAGGTCTTTTAAAACATTTTTTTAAGTTTAAAGCAAAACTTGATGCAAAATACATTGCTCAACTTTTTCTGCCATTTTTAGCTACTTAAAAAACACTGTAAAAAGAAACACACAATGCTCATACCGACTTGTATCAGATAGTAACCAATAAAGTGAGGCTTTACTGTTGACGTTCCGATCCGGTAGGGGTCACTACCACACTTTGTTGCTTTATTTCAGGTTATATTTCGTGAAGTTGTCATGTTTTAAGGATCATCTTTTATTTTGGTAATAACTCCTTCCGGTACCTATTTATTGAAAAGGATATTCCTCGGTGTACACTCTTTCGGTGACTTTCCTGGAGTGTGAATCATCTTTAAAGGAATCAATTGCTAAGATTACGTTTTTTGAATTTAGTTTTTTTTAGAAAGTTCTTTTTGTTAATTTTGTGTAGAAGATTGTCATTGATTAAAGAAACAAGTGTCAGATGAATGAAAAATTGGATTGTAAATATAGAAATTGAATTAAAATAAAACACCGAGCAGAAGCAAATAGAACAAGAAGTCAGATTTAGAAAGTAGAGAATCAGAAAGAAACACATAGCAAATAGAAGAAGAGAAAAAAGAAGCTAGCAAGTAGAGAAGGAGAAAGAAGATTGGTGCCTGTTACCCAGAAAAATTCTACTTTAGTAATGTGTATATACATTAGTGGATCTTAAAATTCCTAAATTACATTTATGAAAAATCACTTTATCAATAGGTAGGTACAGGAAATATCGAGTGCTTTTAAATATTGGCTAGATTCCAATAAGGTTTGGAAAAACACGATACTCATACATGCGAATTTTCGCGTATTTCATGTTCATCGTATGTACTGGCTGCTTCCAATGAGCAATGAAAATATTAAAACTAGCAAATATGGCTCCGAAGTCGTAAGATTTACGACCCCAAAAACCGATACAACAATAACATAATGTTCTTTTCTGAGAAAACAAGCCGATGAGAAGCCACTGCAAAAGGAATATGTTGGTTGTGAATCGGACCGTCGATATATTGTTGAAACTTGAAATATTGCAGTAGACTGTATATTAAGTGCAGTAATAGTACATTTCTTTTTATTAGAGTAATTTGTAGAGGAAAATTTGAATATAAAGTTTGTGCTAAGTAAAAAAAATAGGAACCTAAAGTAATATATCTTTTACTGTCAGGTAAGAGCTAATTTGAACTTGTGGTAAACAAAATGATCAAAATAATGATCCAGGGTGAGTAGAACAAATCATACTAAAATAAAATTTGTAGAACTTAAAACTGGTAAAACAAACCAATTTAAAGATGATACATGTCATGTAGGTAACTATTTCTGCTTTATAATTAAATCCACAAATTTTATTCATACAAAAAATTGTTTAGTTATTCATTTGGTATGTTCTTTTGGAAGCTGTTCTTAATGTTTTTTTGTTATTAAGGATGTCCTCGTAGGTGTAGACCTAAATACAAATGTACCGAGAACATCTGTTGGGGCAGAAGAGACAATTTATTAATTTGGGATTTAAAGGCCTGCTAGTAAGGACGATTCGGGAAGATGTGGGAAGGTAAACAATTTGGAGACCCTGGGGATGAAAAAACGATCGAATCGATCCGTTCTCGATGTCTAGCACTGAACAGTATAAAGATGCATGGAGTTGGCACGTCGCGTTGCTTTGGCTGGTCTGACATTATAGAGCGGGGTTCTTCTGAGCAAAATCTATTTTTGTATCGGTAAAACAAGGAAAGATCAGACACTGCTCTTCGGTGGGACAATGGGGCTAGGTTTTTGGTGATACTGGTGTCGTTTATTAGTCGAACTGCTCTTCTCTGTATTGCATCAAGAACTCCGAGCCTTGACGGAGCCGCCGAACCCCATACATGCGAGCAGTATTCAAGATTAGGTCGTATTTGGGCTTTGTAAAGAGTGGATCTCGTTGCAAGACCTATAGATTCTTTCTCTAGATATAATAGAATATTTGTTTGAAACCGAATTCATCAACATTTATGCGTATCTTCGTTTATTTTACTTCTGAGATAAGATTGCTGTTGGTTAAATCAACGTCCAATAACCGTTAGTTATCCTTTTTAGCCTTAAAATTGCTAAGAATTTATATTGTATATAAATTGTCCAGTCTCCCAAGAAACAGAGGAGATTCTTTAGGAATCACCATTAGCAACTACTTCTTAAGTACGACCTTGAGCACTACAAATTTTATTTGAGAAACTCCAACTTGGTAAGCTTTAGTCCACAATATAACATCTACCACTTTTAATTGCTTTTAACACTAAAATTGATTAAATCGACAAAAAAAACAAGGAAAGCAATCGAGAAAAGGCGTAAAATTATACCAAAATGAAAAATAATAAAAAAATGATTAACTGTACTAAGTCCGACAGGTCAGCGAGTATAGATACATATATACCACCTACTTTCTTCAAAGTCTTCATCTATATACAGGAATTTGTTCTTCAAAGTATTATATTTTTTTTCTACTTTACATTAACCTCTCTTCCAAAGTAAACTATAAATTAGTAATTATTTACACTTCATATTTTCGTCACTTGATGTGCTACTTAAATTACAAAACAATCCAGGACAATCGTTGTCCAGACACACAATACCATCACGAATTAGTGGCATATAAATCTACTGGACCTCCGCCAATGTAGTGAAACATCTTCACCACAATAGGTGCAGATGTGACAAGTTTGTAAATAATAGATGGCCCTAGCTATACGGATTCAATACAATAAGCAGGACTGGATTACGGAGTTGATACAATAGGTCTATTCAAAATATATAAGATTAATTACGATTATGAATTTATACTTTCCCATGGTTTTATTTCATATAGATACACTTAGCGTATCTTAAGATTTATTAACGTTTTAAAAATCCTGTCATTATCAAATTATTTGGTACGTCTGTATTGTGGAAATTTTAAGTTTAAGAAAAGTGTCTATTATCATATAGATTTTAAATATTTTAGATTAGATTGACCCAAACTTTGGTATTTGTAGTGAACTTCTAAGACGTTAAGTATAAAATAGCTATTTATATAACTAGTTGCAAAATGAACGTGTTTTTTGCACTAGATGTGAAGTTTGGATCACGAGAGTGTGCAAAAAACACGGTGTTTTGCATCCTGTTTATATACAAGATTTTTTGTAATGCAGCTTCATTTTCATTTTAAATTTATTTAACTTGGTAATTATTTAACGTCGGCCTATTTCTGCCGTAGTAGTTTTCGATCATCTTTATCCCCTTAAGTATATACATTAAAGTTAAAGGAAAAAAACTATTTATTCAGAGTAAAAACATGTTTAATATTGTTAATTACTCCAATTTCTAGAATTTGATGTCTTGTATTGATTTGGTTTATATAACAAATTAACAAAAAGCTTTAATTTTAGATACCCTAGATATTCTGGAAAAAAGCAGAAGATCCACAACGGCTATCCAACAACAGGCAATCATACGACTCATTCATCACAATGAACGATCAGACACTAATAGCAAGCGAATCCATTATGCTGGTTGGTATAACGATCTGCCAGGACTTACTCTGGAATGAACATATTGCATCCATAGCAACTCCAGCAGGAAAGAAGTTAGGTTTTCCTTTTATTTCTCTCCAGCCAACTTAGCTACTCTTTACTCTTTACAAAGCCCAAATGAGAAATTATCTTGAATACTGTTCGCATGTATGGGGATCGGCGGCTTCGTCAAGGATCAGAGTTCCTGATGCAATACAGAGAAGAACAGTTCGACTAATAGACGACACCAGTATCACCAAAAACCTAGACGCATTGTCTCACCGATACCTAAACGGATTTTGCTCAGAAGAACTCCGCACTATAGTGCCACCAATTGCCAGACCACCCAGAGCAACGCGACGTGCCAACTCCATGCAGCCTTATAACTACTTAACTTTCAGTCCTTTAAATCCTAAATTAATAAACTGACTCTTCTGTCCCAATAGATGTTCTCGGTACCTTTGTATTTAGGTCTATACCTATGAGGACATCCTTAAATAATAAAAAAATGGCGATGGTTTAACTGAAATAAGTTTTATGTAACATTTAATGTGCTATTTAAGCGTTTAATTTTAGTTTTTACTTTTTCAGAAAGTTTTTTTTGGAATCACTTATTTTATCCTTTTAAGTGGACATTTTAGAAAAAGTTCGTTTTTATCAATTATTTATATTTACAGCAACATATCTGTAAAATAATCTAGACTTCCCTGATTAGGCTACTTAATAAACTAGTTTCTCTGTTTCATAATTTCTATGATATTTTATCCAATTTCTAGGCTCAATTTATACCTAGTAGAAGTAAAAATAAAAATCTGTTTGCCAGTTCTTGATTCATTAAAATAAATTTGACCACATTTCTCGGAGTCAATAATTACAAAGTTCATTAAGATTGAAATAAATACGAACTGTAAATGAACAAGAGAGAAAAAAAAACAAATGAAACCAAAACAGACAGATGTTTATGTTTTACTATAAGAACAAGTAAAATTAAGAACTAACAAATAATTATACAAAATATAAACAAAACAGAAATCCGAAGAAGATTTTATTTGTCTTTACTTAAAGTTATACCTGTTTGATCCTTAACTAATGATAAAAAAGCAAAATGATAAAAAAATAGATGATATACAAAATGACGGAATAAAATAAACTAGATTATAATATTTTGTTGATTATTAAAGAACAACTTTATTATTAGATATAACAATTTTACATAAAAACGCTTACTATTCATTAGCATCATATCCAAAGCTTTTTTTTTTTATCAGTTGGTGTTAGTTTTGAAACTTTTTTGGCATTACTAAGAGCCTGAACAATTAAATGAAGTAAATGAAATCATTTACAGTTCGTGGGGTCATCTACAAAATTTGGATAATACTGAAACAACTTTTAGGAAAAACGCAGAGAAAAAATATAAGAGTAATGTATCTTTAACAAAAATATAGAAAGAGTAATATGAAGGAAAGAAACTGGCATAAGGTGATTAAGTAAGATTTTTATGCATAAATAATTGTACTAATAATAATAATATATAAAATGATGATTCATACACCACAGAACATTAAATCTAGTTCTACAAATAAACCTGTTAGCTTGTAATTAAAATAAAGATAAACTTTTAAGTTTAAGTTTATTTATTTCATTATTCAAGAATCATTTAGCTTTGTGTACATTTTTGAAATTCGTTATTAGAGGAAACATCTTTTTTTATGTTTTTTTTTATAGTTTTAAACAATATTTGGTGTTTTTGCTCATCTATGTTTATTCTTCTGTCTCTCGGTTAGTCCTTGAAGTGATTTGGGCCAGGTTCGGTCCTGTTTTCTATACATTATTGCTGCTGTTGCTGCTGTTTACTGGGCCGATTGTGGCAGTTTGCGGGTTGTGACAACTACCTCGCCCCCCTCATCTTCACGTGCGTACCACCCGAGAACCAAGCATATTTGATTTATGGGTAAATTCGTCTTGGTAGTCCTGTATTTTCAAAGGGGGCGGATAGTCTGAATATTGCGTTCACAGAAGATGGTCTAATTTGGTTTGTTGCCGATTTGTATACTCTATTGATTTCAATATTTATTATTCTGTTTGTTTGGCAAATTGCAAGAATTTTAAAATACCCATTTGTTTGTTATGGAATATTTTTACAATTTTCTAAAAATTACATCTCAGTGTCATCTTGGAATAGTTCTGTAGGAAACATTTAGTAATTTTAGTAATGTTTTCCAGAAAGTAAAAACATTTCACAACACTGTGAAGATATTTTTTCTGAAAAATATATAATTATAGATCACGTTTTTTGAAAAAAATCTAAGATAATTGCAAAACATATTCGACAAGGTTTATCTTATGAGCAACTGATTGTGGACATTATGACACTCCGGTAAAAAGGAGAGGAAGCATAACTTTTTTAATGCTTAAATGTATTATTTGGTCGAACATGACGTGATAGAATGTTATTAATATTGGAATTTGTAAAAAAACTGATTAATGTTAAAATTAAAATCATTTATAGCTGGCGGCTATATTTCAGATACTAGTGGACATAGTGTCACGGGCTAAATCCGCAGTAGCATTTAGAATCAAGAATAAGTTGATTTTTATTGTTCATATTCCATCACCATCTATTATCATGTTCTGTTCTCAATTGTTGTCATTATATATTATTTTAAATATTGTCACTTAAATTGTAAACAGCTGATTGACAGTTGTTTCTTCTGTTTGTAAAACTTAGTATGTTGTTGTCTGCAGTCAGGTAATTCATTACATGCGCATCCGATTTGGCGAAGGGCACTAGCCAGCGACCCGGTCGGTTAGCTTGAGTTTGAGGGAAGTAAAGTCAGAGTCCTTTTTCCGTTAAGTGACATTCTGTTCATAAGAATCGACACGTTCTTCCATTTTGCTTTTGACCGTCGACTGAAGTCATTGTTAGAGTGTTACCAGAAGATTTTCGGGTTAAGTTTTAAATCACAGTGCATCTGTATCAATTGTTTTTGGATTTTTGAAACTAAACCTTATTATCCATTCGAATCGTTGTTGGAATTAGATTCTGTTGATATTTTTTTGGAGTGGTTCGAAGGATCCTCGTGCGAGGGATTTTATGAGATCTTCTGTCGGTACGTAACCGTCTTTTATTCATGGTATTTGTTCGATTTTTATGAACAGAATGTAACTTAACGGAAAAAGGACTCTGACTTTACTTCCCTCAAACTCAAGCTAACCGACCGGGTCGCTGGCTAGTGGCCTTCGCCAAATCGGATGCACATGTAATGAATTACCTGACTGCAGACCACAACATACTAAGTTTTACAAATAGAAGAAACAACTGTCAATCAGCTGTTTACAATTTAAGTGACAATATTTAAAATAATATATAATGACAACAATTGAGAACAGAACATGATAATAGATGGTGATGGACTATGAACAATAAAAATCAACTTATTCTTGATTCCAAATGCTACTGTTTAACCCAAATTATGCTGCTATACTTACACTAATGTTAACTTTTAAAACAATTATTCCTAGCGCGGATTTAGCCCGTGACAATAGAAAGTTGAAAAAAATCATAAAAAATGCCAAGAAAAAATTTTGGAAATTATTAGTTCCTCGATTCACCACGAAAGAGCGCAATCGAAAGCCCAATACTAAATAAGCTATTCTTACTTAATTAAATAAATACTATGGTGCCACAGCAAGGTGGCGCAGTTAATATTTCATATATTTAAACGAGCAATTCTGACGAAATTAAGTATCATGACACCACCGTAAGGTGGCGCAGTTGAGATCTTATAAATTTACACTATCAATTCTTACGTAATTATCTACTATGAAGCCACTATAAGGTGGCGAAGTTGATATCACATATATTTAAAAGAGCAAAAATTACTTAACTAATTACTATGACGCCACCGTAAGATGGCGCAGTTAATATGTAATATGTCTAATTAATAAATTACTAGGTACTATAAAAAATATGATAAAAATGACGAAATAAACAAAAAAAAATTGTAAAATTTAAAAAAATGGTAAAAAACAACAGTGTTAGGCGGTACAAAGTTCGCTGGGTCAGCTAGTTATTAATAAAAGTCAAATTCATATACTTTTTAGGTAACAAAACTAATTCTCTCCAGCTCGTTCTGTGCGTTTTCTAAGGTTTTCGAGGTTCACACATATCAGAGATCCAAACGCTCTGGTCGTAAATCTTCATATAAAAACTATACTAACTTAACATTTTAGTTATGTTTCATGCAAAGTGTAAAAAAAGTTCACTTTACATTCTAGACTAGACTGTGTATTTCCCTACTCAATTTACAATTAAGGTACTTTTAAAATTCAAATGATTCAACTATTTGATTGGTTGATTCTTTTAGTATTAATCTATTTATATACACCTGGTATACCTAACTTAATTTTATATATATTCTTCTCAGAAATAACTGTTTTTGTCCTTTTTATTAGATCCCACACCCAATCTTTAGAAGAAAAAAATACTCTTTTTGTGGTAGTTTGGCGTAGGTAAAAAAGAGGGTACTCGACATCTTACCATTTACCATCAATGGTCCATTCAATTTTCACTCAGTTTCTGTGCTCGCATTATACAAAAGGCGGCTTTGAAACTTTGAAAAAGGTGAACGTGAGAAACGTCCGGTATGCCGCTGGAATTTGAAATTCTGTGAGGGCTTTCGAGGCACTTTTTGTAAATCGGGGTAAATGTATGCTCGCGATTTGATTAGAGACTGCAGCAAAACGTTTTTGTCGAAATAAATTCAACAGTAGAATTCAATGTTAAAGAAAGCAATTAAGAAAACAGGGAGCAGCAATAAATTAAACATATTATCTTTCTTCCATTATTTTGGGTTAAGTTAAATGGTGGCGTTTTAAAATTAAAAAAATAACAATGATTAATGATTATTAATACTACATAAAACTCAATAATTTCTAACATTAAACAATTTAAATGCATTCGATCCAGACTAATCCTTTACAATCCCCAGACGTTCTGTTATTTTTTTTAATATAAACTTAAAATTCCTTAACGTAATGATTTGATTGACATATCATAAAAAGTTTTTGGCATTGTTGTTTTTCTTTCTTGTAAAGCTTACGTTATTTCTAGTTTGACCTTGCATTCAAATTTCGTTCGAGTGTAAAATAATTCAGAATTATTTTTTTTTTATAAATTATTTGTAAAAGAACGTGTTATGATAATCTTTTAAATGTTAAGTAATGTTTAAATCTATAAAAAAAATATTAATATTTTTAATAGTATCCTGTGGGTCCTGTGAGCACTATCTACCGGTAAAAAAGGGGGGATTCATCTAGGAGGGTTTCCAGGTTTTCAGGAAGGTCCCTGTCTACTGTTTGAGGAATCTCAAGTTGAGAAGGGGAATCTTGTTATTCGGTACTCTGTATCTTCTTCGGAGTCCTCCTGGGCTGTGGTGTTCGTGCCCGGAAGAGTCCGAGCGACGTACCTCTGTTGAAGTGTCTGAAAGCGAGAAGGAAAAGGCAGTATGTTTGTGTTGTTGTAGACAAGGTGGCTTGGATAGAGGCATTTTAATTGTAGATTTTTTACTTTACGTATGAACACTCTCTCTGTGGCATGGATAGAGTGGAGAAGTCTCTTAGGGAGAGCAGAAAATAGCACGGCCTTATAATCGACCAGAAGTCTGATAAAGGTTTTTCATGTGTGTAGTTTCAGACACTCATTAGTTCTTATTCCTTACTGAAACGTGTTTTATTTTTAATTTAGTTTTATTCCTTTTTTTAACAGTTCCGCTAATTGACTTTGCGTAAAGAATGATTTTCATAAATCAAAAATTTTATTGTGTGCCACCACTGTTTATACATTTTCATAATTCTCAGACCCTGCGACTTAAAATTCAGCTTGGCATCATTGCCGAGACGAGGCAAGAGTAGATAAAGAGTAAAGAATGGTCGGTGAGTGGCAGGCATAGGCAATCCGAGTAAGCGAGTAATGTAACGGCGAGCGAGGAGGCAAAAGCAGAAGGCAAGCAGACACGATACCGATGCGACCGGATGCGCAAGGCCGTCGAGTAACAACCGCACAACGACAAACTTTGTTGGCCCAACAGTCAAAGCATAAACAACACGCCGACATGCGGCGTCGTTAATACACTAAAAGGAGGTAGGTATGTCATGCCGGCAGATTTATTGTCTTATTATAAAGGAAAGTTTCAGATTTTCTCTTATTAATTGTTTTAATGTATTTTTCATAACTCATAACCAACCACATAATTATGGAGTCAGATCCATAGTAGAAATATTATAGTTACTCGAGATTGTAATAAATTTCTTGAATCCCACCGATCCTTGTGTAGGATATCCGGTGCCTCGAATCTCTACTACATCCGATCTTGTTTGCCTGCGTAACGTATGAATTTTCCACCTGGACTGCTTTCTAAACAGTGCATGTGGATTTTAAGTTGTCTTTCATCGTTGTAATGAATCAACATCTGAATCATTATACCCAAGCAGGTGTTTGACAGGTAGGTGTAAGAATTCGATATTTCTCTTTTAGGTAAATGATGTAAACATCGTTTTCTAACATTCTTTCAATTTTTAGCAAATTAAAGTCCATGTTGGCTTCAGAATCTTATATGCTGTAATCCACCTTTTGTAAAAAAAGTGTAAAACTGCTCTTATCCATTACTATTCATATTTTTGTCATTCTACACAGGAAATGCTCTTCACTTAAAGGTCGTAATGTCATCCGTGATCTGGTATGGCATAACCATGCTATTCATAATATCTATTCATAAATGTTCTTTTCTTCTTCTACTTTTTGAGTCCTTGTTTGTACTTAGTTGGTTATTCATTGATCTACGGATGACAAGAAAACTACATTTAATCTCAAAGATGTGAAATGTATCATCTTTTTGTAATTCTTGTACAGAAAAGCCGCCTACGACCTGGACTGTTTTCAAAATAATAAAAATGGGTCTCTAGTTGTCTTTCCAACATTTTATTGAATGACCAATTCTCCGATTCATAATACCAAAGCAGGTGTTTGTCAGGTAGGTATACGCATTCGATTTTTATTTCCTACATTAATGATGCAAACATCGGTTTATAGTAATCTTTCAAACCAAATTATAATTGTTAGAGGAAATGGCAGATCTTTAAATTTTCACAAAGTTAATATGCATGTTGGCTTCTACTTTGCCCTAGTTGCTGAGATTCTAATAATCTTTAACAAAAAGTATTTAACCGCCCTCATCAATTACTATAATTTTTTTG
The DNA here is from genome assembly GCA_964028335.1 of Altica lythri. Taxonomy (NCBI): domain Eukaryota; kingdom Metazoa; phylum Arthropoda; class Insecta; order Coleoptera; family Chrysomelidae; genus Altica; species Altica lythri. Next base: position 60,274,410 of record OZ034805.1, on the reverse strand, counting down.
TCATTCTGTATAGAGAAAGCTCTTCTTCTGATAGTCTTACTATTAACCAAGATCTGGAATCTGGATCCATTCATTAATTGTTTTTATGTTTCTCCTTTTCCTTTTCGAGTCATTGATTGTACTCACTTGGTTATCCATTGACCTATGGCTGCCAAAACAACTACAATTATTCTCCCAAAAATGTGTAATGTATGATCTTTGCGTAGTTTTTGTACAGAAGATCCGCTTCCGATCTGGCAATGAATGAGCACTATTTTGATTCATCAAACCAAATCAACTGTTCCCAAAGTATACGCATTTTTTACATCAATATTGTGAACATAGGTGTTTAACACTATAAATATAATCATTAAAGTGGCAGGCAAGTCTTTATATTTTCACTAAATCCATTTCTATGTTGGCTTTTACTCTTTTCTATTAGCCAGATTCTAATATGATTTAATCCACCGTTTGTAACCAAGTGATGAATAATATTAATCCATTAATATGAACAACCATGTCGTCCTCACTATAACCCGTGATCGGAAGTGGCATTTACTCTCATAACAGTAGATACTTCTGCTAAAGTTAATTTTTTGCTACTCATTCTACGTTCCAGTTTTTGATTCTACTCAGTTGGTTATTTATGAGCTGTCCCACTCGCGGTTTCTAACCGAACAAGAGAAGAATAAGTGTGCTTCTCTTCTCGAACATTTCATTTGTCTCTTAATTATTCCTGACTCTTGAGTCTCTAAATAATTGGTTTCTCCAACAGGAAATCTCTGAATAACAAAGTCCGGTTTATAAATAATTCAACTTATCTTGCCTTCTTAGCGTACTTGTCACTAAAAAATACAAAAAAGGTATATAAATTAGGCATTAAGATTACAAAATTTGCTTAGAGTTACTTTTTTATATTCTGATTTGCATACTTTTTAGTTTTTCTGGTTTGTCTTCTTCTATTTAATAAAGCCATAATTTTTCTCCTTCTTTTTGTTTGTTTTATGAATTTATTCTAATTATTAGGAATGTTTAAGGACCTTACCACCAAGACTGGACGAAATTTATCCAGCTCTGCTGCAGTGGAGCTTCTTCCTCACCTAGTGCAAATATTCAGAGCTTTCCTAGCTCTGAATCATATACTAAAGATGTGGAGAGAAGTAAAGTTTGTCTTTATACCAAAACCTGGAAGAATCAATAACTCCAATCCAAAAGCTTACCGACCTATTAGCCTAACATCATTCTCATTAAAAACGCTAGAGATGCCAAATGAAAGGTACATAAGGGATACAATGATTAATACCAAACCACTACATCTCAATTACCATGCATGTACAACAGGAAAATATACCCATACAACCCCGCATCATGTGTTTGGTCAAATCGAGCGGTCATTGGACAGGAAAGAGTCAACCCTTCCACCCTATGTGACATTCTATGCAACAGAATACAAGTGTCTCCCAAAACATTAGAGACATGGTAAGGAGTAATCGCTCTCTATTAACCTCAAGAAGACAAAAATGGTTCTCTTCACAAAGAAAAAGGAACCTGGGGCTTAAAAGCACATTGTCTTTTCAACGTTACACATAGAAAGCAAAGTTAAAAAAGCATATATATACGACAGAAGTTAAATCAGGTTTTGATAAAAACTGACGACTTGTCACGGGGTAAAATCCGTTCTAGGTATAATTGTTTTAGAAGTAAACATAATTGATTACTTACCATATAAATTTTACCATAATTAAGGGTTAAACAGAGTCATTTAATGTTAAGAACAAGTTGAATCTCGGTTGTTTGTAGGTAATCACCTTCTATTTATTATATTCTGGCCACAATTGTTACTAATACTACTTTGCATTACCGTCTATTTATTATATTCAGGTCACAAATTATTGGGGTTGTTTACTTTAATTATTGCCGCTGACATTTGTTAACAGGTGGTTGTCACTTCTTCTTCCGTTCGTATAACTCGTCATATTGTTGTCTACAGTCAGGTATTTCGTTATATTGGCATCTAACATATTAAAGCTGGGACACGAACAAGAAATTGAGTACATATTGAGAATTTTGGTGTTACTTTGACAAGTAGTATAGATTTGTTGTTATTAAAATTATTACCGCCGACGTTGGTAAACCGCTGGCTGACAATTCTTCTTTTACTGGTCCTACAGTAGTTTAGGAGTTAAGAATAGAACGGTTAGAGGCCATCTACGGTTGTGTCATATTTCGTCGAGACGAAACGATTGTCTCAGGCATTTTGCTATTTGCTTTCGACCAGGTCGGTTGTTTGTGAGTGTCAGAAGATTTTTCGGTTAAGTTTTAAATCACGGTGCATCCTTAACAATTAATTTTGGATTTTTGAAACTAAACCTTATTGTCCATTTGAATCGTTGTTGGAGTCAGATTCTGTAGTTATTTTTGGAGTGATTCAATGGACAAACCGCGTGTCGGATATTTATGAAGTCTTCTGTGGATAGGATCACGGTACAGTCAGCGAATTGTTGATTAATTCAATACCATTCAGGCCAGCGAATTGCAGTTAGAGTGGCAGAATCCGCTGTCAGTACAGTTAGCAACGAATACATTATTACACTCTTTTACCAGTCAGGAGTGTCACGATTTTAAAGGAAAAACCCTAATACATTAGGGTCCTTGGTACAGGCTGAAGTTCTTGGTACGGGCTTATTTGTTTGGACCAAGCCTAATTTGTTTTTGGAGCAGGCTTAATTTTTGGTGCAGGCTTAATTTTTGGTACGGGCCTAATTTTTGGTACAGGCCCAGATAATTTTTGGCCAATTAGTGGTGAAGCATTTGAAGCCAAGGGCTGGAGGAAATCGACTGCTGGATTACAGATAAGCTATAAGCCATTGTAACTTGTAGATTTAAGTCGTAACAATAGATTTTAATTTTAAGTCTTGCGTGTGATCACACTTTTCAGATAATTTTTTTTCTCTTTACTTTCATATTTATACCATTGTAAGGCGCTAGGGTTGCCAGTAGTGTAAACCCATACATATTTTTTTATTATTAAAGAAGGGTCTAGTTTAACATTCTCGTTTTATTTAGCTCACTTTAACGTTCTTAAAATTTCAGCTCAATTAATTTTGATTAAGATTCTTAATTTCTTTAATTATCTCCAGTGAGGAAGGTCCGTGCCTGGAACAACAGGGGTTTCCGATTTTACCCGTTCAAATCGGTGGCGCGACTCACTATTATTTTGTACTTACCCTCTACGGCAGAGCTGGGTACTAATTTGCCAGTAGAGAGACCACTTACCGACCTCAGCTGGAGTTGAACTTCTATTTGAAGTAGGTAATAGATAAATTTTTCAAAATTTATCGCTTTATTTTTAATTCTTTTATTACATCAAAAGTACGTAGCAGACTTACCATTAAAGCCTCTGCAGCCAAATTGTTAAAGGCGCTGCTGGCTTTGGATTGCAAATTCGAGTTGTGCTTGATATTTTTACGAATCCTCCATGTTGTAATTTCTTGTTTGTTTGAATTCTAAATTAAAAAAAAACAAATCTCATATTATTAAACCTAAATTTACCAATTTGTATTTAGGAAATAAGTAATGTTTTTTTTATAATCTATTTTATAACAATACTATGAGTTTACTTACAACTATATATAGAAATAATTTTTCTATTTGCGATCCTTCAAGCAGTTGTGATTACAAACAATCGAATACAATGGAAGGTACCTATGATTTATTTAATTAGCTAGGTATTTATTATTCAGTGTTCATAATCAATACATCATTCAATTTACGATCGAAACATCCTTCATTATATAGATATTCAATTTGTACTATGTTATATGTGTGACTAGTATTCAAGAAACATATTTATAAAATAGTTCGTTTAATAACAAAAAAGAAGAACTGAAATCTACGCTTTTTTATCTTTTTTCAATTTTTCTCGACTATTTCTCTAGATGTCCTCTTATGTCTCTTATGTTTTTTATCCATTAATTTTAGGATTTATTTAAGTTTTTGCCAATCTGTTATGTTAACTTATTCTAATTTATTTTTATTCTAAATCATGTGTCACACATCGCAGTGATATCTTCACTAGTACATTTAGCCAGTTTTGTCTTAGGCACTTTCGCATGATCTTCACTTTACTATTTATTCATTTATAAACGCCTCGTACAAATTACCAACTTCCTCTCCACAGAACAAACGCATTGACACGCAAACAACACGTATCAATAATCGTCAGTTAATAAAAACTCTTATGTATAAAAAAGGAGGAATAACGCCGCCGCCAAATGTCAAAAAATGGTCCGTCGTAACGCCAACTGTGCGCGGCAGATGCGGGCCAGGCCAGGGCTGCTGTCGATGGGGCAGACTCGTGCTAGAGTGCCCCACCTGGTCTACGACGGAGCCCCCAGGTGACCCGCACCTGCCACTGCTCATACACAAAGTGTCCAAGCCAACAGAGGCCTATTGGCCCGGCATCAGGAAGGAAACATCTGAAGGTGCATGTGATAGTTTTTAATGTAATTATTGAAGTCCCAGTTGGTAGTTGATATACTTTTTGGTAAAGGTGTTTAATTCTCTTTGTCTTTACATTTATTTATTTTTTTATCTGTATCATCGTTTTTATTAATGAAGATATTCTCAAGCATTAGAATAACAGAAAGATATTTATTTATGTGGACAAAGACACATATTCTTATAATGAAAATGAATAGTTCTAATTAACATCTTCTTTACATTTATTTAAAAATTCTGAAGATTATTTTTTAATACTACAAAAATGATTTTAATTTTTATTGAAGTATAAACTTCTAAAAACGCGTTAAGACGATTTTTAGCCATGTTCGTGTCAGCAACATACTAGAGTTCTTTACTCCAGTAGATTTGTAGAATTTTTGTTTTGCTACACCTATATTCTATAACAATGCATATTTGACTACTTTTATTTCAAACAAAACTGTGTGCACTTAGTTTAAAAATACCCAATGTTACAAATATATTTTGTTTAATAGAAAAATAATTGATATATACAGGATGTTGCAAACTTTACTCGGCAATCGCTGGAGTATACACCGTTAAAAGAATTAGTTAGTAAGATACCGGGTGTTAATAGTTTTAAATTAGAAATATTGTTATACATAAAAAACGGCTTTAAATATTTTTGAGTCTAGTGAGACTATGTTACACGCTTTACCTAATTTAGTATAAAGTATACAGTGTTGTCAGGTACAGCAATTGCCGATTCACTTTTTTTTTTGGAAAAAATTACGTCAATAATGAAAGAATGCCTTCAGTATTCGTTAATTTGCTGGCCTTAAAACAATTCCGGGTTAGTTCCAAGCTGATCTGGGAGTGCATACAAAACCTCAATGAACTGGCTAGACACAACAAGGTTTTCTTGGAGTGGGTACCAGGGCATAAGAGTTTTGAGGGCAATGAAATCGCGGACCTTCTGGCCAAGAAGGAAGCTGATACACGATTCACTGGTCCAGAACCTGTACTGGGACTGCCTAGAGCCTGGATAAGGACCAAATTCAGGAACTGGGTCTGGGAAGAGTCGACCGAACACTGGAGTAATACTGTAGGGCTGAGGCATTCCAAAAAACTGACGTCTGACATACTGAATATTGGCAGGAGTCAGATAAGAGTACTGGTGGGTGGGGATTCTGACACAGAAACCCACCTCGTGCCGACTGTGCGCCATGGAAGATGAGACGGCAACCCACATTCTATTCGAGTGTGAGACCTTGGACCATAAACGGTTCCTTATCTTCGGTGACACGAATCCTGAATCCTATCACCATCTTGAGGAGCTAGTCACAGGACTCAGATCTCTTATAAAGGGAACTGCCCTGTGGCAACAGTAACTCAAGGATAGTCATCCAAATAAGAACTTGGGACACCTGGATTTATGCCTACCTGAAGATCAGCGGTGGTGATGATTTTTAGCTGAACCAACTAGAGTCCTGCACGCATCGGGTGCATGCAAGGACTCTTGGTGCCGAACCTGGTCACAATATTCCCATAGGAAGCAGTGCTTAAAACATGGAGCTCCACAGGAGGGACCATGCCAGGTTATTCAGATTAGATTAGATTCGTTAATTTATTATGGAAATACACAAAATAGAATTAAAATGATTGTAAAAAAAACAGAACAAAATTCTGGGCACAGTACTGGTTTATCAAACGCTGTATATTATTTTTAAAATAAGCAAAATAAAAAAAATTCTTGCAACTACTCTATCTTGGAACATCCTGTATTTTTAAAACTTAAGATAAAAGCAATAAAAATTTAAACAAAGATAACAAGTATTTTAAATACTTTTAGGTAGAAGTTCCTCTTTTGTGACATCTAGAATTGCAAAGAACTTTTTTTTGAAACACATTTCCGTACTGATAACAACTTTTCAGGGACTTCATCTACTTAAAGGGAATTCTGTTTAATCTCCATTAAATCGGGACCAAGATTTAATTCGTTTCATCTTACACGACAGTTTTATATTCGGTAACAACACATAATAAATTTTGCATATAAGAAGGACCTCTATCAGATTTGTCTACTAGCAAAAGGACACAGGACCCAACTTTTGAAGATGATAGTTTTTAAAATGTATTTTTGAGCTGCTAGTTTCTCTCCTCTTCTTCCATCATGTCAGTTTTCTTGAATTAATTGATTATTTCTGCATAATTCACACTTATCTTCACTCTGGAGGCACGAGACCCATAAATTAATTTCATTCTGAACAGAAAAAATTTCCAAATCGACTGTAGCTTAGAATTTGAGGTAACCACTGCGTTAACAGATTTTTCCTGAGAATCAACAACTATTATTTCTTCTTTTTCCATATCATCGACAACATTATAATTTCCTCATTATTGCACTGTTTTGGTACAAATTTTGGTACATTGTCCTGGTTTTCCATGATATTCCTATATTGGTCCTGGTTTTCAATTGAATCCAAGAAATCTTTAGGAAATATTTGTATCAGAAAGTCCAACTTTTGAATCTACGCCAAATAGAGCCTTATACGGTGAACGTCCTATAATTATATGGTAAGAAATATTCTTCTAAACTTGGACAAAAAATCAACCTAGTGACCAATTTTTCCACATCTTAGTTGCTTCTCTCAATACTTCCCTGTGATTGGGCATATCTTGGTCGACCATGAAGTAATTTAGAAAATAAATTTGTGGTTAAGTAGCAAAAAATAAGCAATTTATCTTACCTCCTTTCATTCTGCTCTGGTCCAAGGCTTTTTTGTATCTTCATTCGATTAATATTTATCCAGTTTTTTATAATTTCTTCTAATCAACACCTGAAATGACTAAAAGCGTTAGTCAAATAGGGTTATGATGCAGTAGTTTGGGTATACATACATGAATTGCCTTTTCATTTAAGGGATTAAAGAATTTTCCTATTTGATGGCGACATATACAAACTATCATATAGTAGTTACCCAATTGTACGTATGAAAATCGGAAAACATAAAATTTTAATTTTTAATATTATAATCAGTTTAAAATATAGTTTAAAATTTTCACTTCCTCATAAGTACCTCCATTTTTTTTAACGAAAAACTTCTTTTGAACTGCTACTGGATTAGAATTATTCATTTTTAATCCTTCTAAAGTCAGAATTTTTTTGAAATTTTTAGGCAATTCTAAATGTACTACCGATCTGGAACTTAACGACCCAATTAGTTTTCTTATTAATTATTAACGAGTTTTCCTCACTAAAAATGTAATAAAATTACAAACGTATATTCGATTATTCTTATTCATCAGGTGAAAAATATATCTTCGAAGCAGCTGACGGACAGGTGAAAAGGCGCGTGCTTATTCTGCTTTTATTTATTCAAAAGATATCAACTAAAATCCAATAACTTCTTTATTTATACGTTTTACCGTATCCTAAACTATGCGAACTGCTGAAATCACTAACTCGACAACAACTACAACATATAAAATTTACAAAACACCTATTTACTTATTTCTTTATTTTTGATTATAAAAGATTGAAAACAGCATGTGCGTCCGTCTACATTTACCGAATTTTAATCAAAAACTGACATTTTCCACGAATTCAATCAACCGTGGAATCCAGAACATTAAAAAAACTTCGAACTCAACTTATTTCAGACGTAATCACTACCAATCAACAAAATTAGCAGCAATTAGTTAATTAAGTAATAAAACAGTTGCTTAGCGATGCATTTTCGAAAGACGTATACTTCAAAAATTCAGAAAAAGAAGAAAAAAAGAAATTCGCTACCCACAGTTTCACAGAATTCAGTCGGCAACTAAGCTTTTGATTATTTTGTTAAAATCAAAACAGGACAATAAAATCAGGTAAAGTTGATAGTGTATCGACTTAAAGATCCAATTCGTCAATATTCAAGGATGTCTCAGACACGAATTTAAATTAGTTATACCTCTAATAAAACCATATCAAAACAGATAAATATATAAATATAGAATTTAGAAACAGAAAAAAATACAATAAAGAGAAATTGTAAAAACGTATCGGAGTATGAGTACAATAAAAATTATACAAATTAAATAATTTTTTACCCAAATATTGTTTCTAGCTGGATTTAAACCAGATAGGCTTGGTTTAAAACTTCGGGCAACAAGAAACGAGGAAGACAGATAAAATGGAGAAGATTAAAGAAATCAGGAGAGCAAGATAATAAGAGTCATATATAAAAGAAAGTCGTGTTAGTTATACTATTTATAACTCAATAACGGCTAAACCGATTTAGCTGAAAATTCATGGGGAGGTAGCTTAAAACCATCAGATGGATATAGGATTCTTTCTATCACGTTTAACCGCCTTTCTCTAATATTCCCATCCATTTATGTATTTATTATGTATATAGTTCAACGAATTCCTAATAGATGGCAATGTAAGTTAATTTGTTGGGATATCTCGGAAAGATGGTGTTGTTTTTCGATTTCTAAATAAATAAAAAAACGAGAAACTAAAGTAAAATGAAAAATAGTTAAAACAACAAAAAGTAGCAAAAAATACTTATAAGTAAAATAACGCCACCGAATAAACGAGCAATTCTGACTAAATTAAGAACCATTACGCCAACGTGAGCAGTTATGTCTCATATTTTTAAACTAGTAATTCTTTTTAAAGTAAGTACTATGGTGCCACCGTTAGGTGGCGCATTTAATAATTCATATATTTAAACGAGCAATTTTTACGAAATCAAATATTATAACACCAGCTTAAGGTGGCGCAGTTGAGATCTTACAAGTTTACACCAGAAACTCTTACGTTATTAAGTACCTACGATGACGCCTCCATAAGATGACGCAGTTTATATGTCATATATTTAAAAGAGCAAAACTTACTTAGCTAAGTACTATGACGCCACCGTAAGGTGGCGCATTAATATATAGGTAATATATCTAATCGGTCAATTACAAAGTACTATGAAAAAAATAGTAAAAACTGGTTACTAAGGAGAAAATTTGATAAAAATGATAAAATAAAACAAAAAACAAAATCGTAAGAAATTTGAAAAACTGATAAAAAAACATTAGGGATAGGTGGTACGTCGGGTCAGCTAGTAAAATATGTTAAGAGCAATACATTAAACATAAAAGTAAAAAAATACGAAGCAACAAAGTAAAGCGAAATTAAGAACTAACAATTATTATTAAAGCGCAAAGACTGAAGAGGAATTGGGCACATAATAAGACCACAGATACCATTTATAAAAACATCATACACTGAACTATTGAACAAAAAGAAAATAATAAATAAAAATTGAGAAAAACAGATAAGTATTACATCATGTTCGATGAAATGTATGTGGATTAACACGTTCACCTCATAAAAAGTTGATGATGAAGTTGATAATGATAATAAACCTAGATTTTACTGATAATAATTCACTTTAGATACTAACTCCAAAATTCCTATTTGTAATTATTTGTTTATATATACATATAAATAACAGCCATCAATGAGACCATAATTTATAGATAATAAATGTTCACCCTTATTTAAACCCTAACAAGACAAATCTGTGCTTATTTTTGTACATTCCTTAACAGCCCGCAATCATTTAGAACATCCGTAAACGAACTCGACACGATTGATAAATTCTTGTCTGTGTCTGTCTACCTTTATTCTAAAAATATAAGTCTGCATTTTACAACCCCTAACGGTGTTTCTTCCATTAAAACTATTATTAGTATATTTAATGTTGAAAAAGTTCGACCTTCTTTACGCGGGTGTTAGATGTATCGGTTTTGAAGGACTATTTTGGTTTTTAGAAGAATTTTACAAGGTGGCTAAAAGAAAAGAGATTATGTTCACTATAAGAGGGTAGATTCCTTAAGTAGCAGTATTAGGATTTACACAAATGAAATTTATGAAGCTAGGAATATGTTCAACTATGTCATTCTGTTTTTTTTATCTTAATATCTTAATTAGAGTCATTAGTTTCTAGATGAAGCGAGCATATATGGTGCTAAAAATCTTGTTTTTCTGCAATTCATAGGATCAGTATTTTAAATGATACTAAAAGTAAAAATTTCAGGTATATATACTGAGTTAAACTTGGGGAGGCATACTTTTTAGTTTTTGCAGACTTTGGATTTTACAAAGCCACAAAATGAGACAGGGTGAATCATTACTAAATTTTTTTTGAGTCTCTCATTAGAATGCCGATATTTTTTAGTCCTCAGCCTTTCTATGTCAAAGTCGAATGAAGGTCAAGCACCAGATTTCTGAAAGAGCTGAAAATTTTAAGACTAACTAAAATTTGACCTTCATGCCAAACAGACTTTTAAAGTAAGTCGAATATTTCCCTAGATACTTTTGGCTGATTCTTTAATTATTATTCTCTTTCGCCCAAAGGTCAAAGCATATTTGGGCATAAAATTTTCTGCTCTATTAGAATCCGTGTTCAAAAAAAGTGTATCCCCTTATACTTCGCAATGTATGCTGGATTGAGATCGACTTCTAACTGATTAATTAGCCAAAGGAACTAGTTGCTATTCGAATGACGTCTAAACGACTAATTCCGCCTGTGGTAGGGTAAGGAATAAGTGAATCGAGTAGCTAGGAAATCACTTTACAACTGCCGGTACCAAGCTCAGATAAAAAAAAGAGTTAGCCACCCTCCCTTGAAAAAAATAAACTAGTTATGAAAACTACATCTTTGCATTAGAACCGGAAAAATAAGTAAAACGACCAATCCAATGTAAAGGTAATATGAATATCGGAACTTGGAACGCACAGAATTGGACACACCTGGAGCTATAACAAATGTCACGCAACAACTTTTTGATGTTTCAATTTCTTTCCTCAATTTTCCGGTTTTTGATTTTTTTTTTCTATCCAAAGTAGTTGACCTCTACTTGATCTTGATACATATGCACTGAAGACTAATTGATTTCTCATTACCCTTTATTATTTTGTGGCTCTCTCTTAGCAATGCATCGTGGGTACAAACTAAAGAAATATTTTTTAATCTGGGACTTAAGCTCTGAAGACTGACTGAACAAGTAAAAATTCTTATCAGTCTTTGAAACGATAGATTTTGTTTTTTTTTTCTTATTTAGCCCTATCGCGATAAGACTAGATACAAAATATATTGTTCAATAAGACGGAAAAAAAACTTTTTATCTTTATGTCTCATCTTGCAACAGCATTAAAGAGATAATAGAAAACAATACAATATTTGTAGAAGGGGTAAAATCAAAATACTTAGTATACCTATATGGGAACAAAGATCTATCAATGTCTAAATATCATTCTTTGGGAAGAACGTTTAAGCTTTTCTAAATTATTCCTTTCTCCTTTCTTGAAGGTGACCCCAAGATAAAACTGTAAAATGTTAATTTTAGTATATTTTTAAAATACCTACTGGCATAGAGAATAAAATACTTAATCAATTACTTAATATAAGTAAAATAAACATTTATCTGTCGATATGCAGCTACATAGTAAAAGCAGGACACTATCGACATCGACATTTTAATCGTATACAGTGATCAGCATTTTTCAAGGCCGATTTAAAGTCTTGTATACAAATGCATAATTAATAAAATGCCTCTTGCCATTTTGTTCTAATTATAGATTAGTCTACGTACTATACTTGGTACACATGACAAGGAAGTATCGGATATCAAATTTGCGATAAATACACGCGTTCACGCTCATGTAACTCGTTTACCTCGTTTGGCGTTTGAAAGTAGATTGGTCAAAAGTCAGTCGGTCATATGCGTCAATTGCGAATTATATAGTTTAAAGTTTTGTATATAATTCCTTAAATACTTGGATTAATTTGGATTTTTTATTTTTTTTATGTAATTATTAGCTGTTTTTTGGAAGCTTTCTTAAGGCGGGTTACACACAGAGTGGCTGGTTCGGTGAGATGTATGAACTTCGAAAAAACTACAAAAACGAACGATTCAAACGTGCAAACGGAACTTGTTGTCTGATCTAAAAAAATAATTAAATTTGACGAGTATAAATGAAAAAAAAAAGAAGGAGTTACTTTAATAGTTGTTTGAATATTGTGTTAAGAAAATTGCAAAAAATAGTGTGAAAAATAGAGGAGTAGACGATTAATTAAGGCAAAACAACACATTTTTTTAATACGATTTAACTACTTTTCTTTGAGCACAAAATACACGATTTTAATTTTAATACTATTTTTTGCTAAAAAATATTACCAAATAAAACCTATCGTAAAAGGGCAGATCAAAAGGTACGAAATCCTAACTAGTTCAGTTTCTCAACATTGAAATTTTAGAAATGACATTCGGGACAAATTAAAAAAATGTCGCATCCTGCAAGACTCAAACCCGCAACCTTTACCCCACGAGGTAACGCTCTAACCACTATAAGCTACAGCTGCGTAGTAATTATTTAGCTTTTTGGTATTTTTAGATTCAAATTGTTTCACATGTAACACTTCCTCATTTCTGCTTAAGCACATGTATGCATGACTTTAATGAGAGATATTTGTCAAATCGACAATTTACACATCAAACTCTAAGACACTATTTTTGTGCCTTGCTTTATATTTGTGTTTGGTTAGGATGGATTTACTAAAAATTCATGGTTTTGGTGTCGTAAGCGAATAAGAATATAAGACAAGGCACAAAAAATGACTTAGAGTTTGGTGAGTCAATTGTTTATTTGACCAATAATCTCTGTCATTAACGCCATGCCTACAGGTGCTTAAGAAGGAAGTGAGTAGGTGTAACAGGTGACATGAGTTGAATCTAAATACACCAAACAGCTAGATAATTAATAAGTATCTGTAACCTTAGTGGTTAGAGCGTTACCGCGAAGTGGTTACGGTTGGGGTTCGAGTCTTTTTTTTTATTTCTCGTTAAGGCTATTTAATATATTCTTGTTTATATACTTTCGAAAATGTCAATAATCCTATGAGAAATAATAATAGTTAAAGTTTGTTTGATCAAGTAGTACTTCAGAGCATAAAAAACCCATTCTTTTTTTCTTCGGTCCCACATCTCGTTTTTGGTTTATATTCACTTGTTGTCAAATTTATCACAACTTTAATCATGAAAAAGCTTAGTTTTAGTTAAAATTTAATTATACCTAGTTGATAAGTTCAGACAATTTACTATTTACTGTATTGATTTGGTGCTTTATCAGCATCAAATGACTATCCTTTAATAAACTCAACACCAATCCCAACAAGAAGATTTTAGTGGACTTTCATAATAAAAACGTGATCTATTTTAAATAAAAAACATAAATAAATATACGCGACATACTGTTAATAAACAAAGCCGCCTTAGGATTGGATCTATCCACACTTGTAGATCTGAAAAATAAAACAAAGATTATAAATAATGCATAAATCCAGTTCGAGCTTAATTAACACTTGAGTGCACGCTATAAATTCTATAGCGAGTACCTACTGTAGTACCAATCTTGAAGTTAATATAATGAGTAGCTGAATGCAGAATACTTGTACGCCGCTATTATAAACAAAGAGCATTAAATTAAACAGTTTATAAAAAACATCAAATTCTTCGTGGCATGAAAAGTTACGTTATAGCCGAGGAATATTTTGCATTTCTATGTACTTCACACTGAATCTTATTATTTAACGCCGGAAAATAGAGGAGGATGACAAATGTTTTTTAATATTATCTTTATGTTCTTTGTGGTGTCAACCTTAATTTTCTTTTAGGTTTTGACATTCTTTTACTTATAAAAACAACAAATAAAAATTCAATTCGTATAGAAAGGTTCTAATATTTTCTCAATTATTGTAATTTTAGTAATGTAATCGTTGAGGACAAAAACCGATTTGGTTGTAGAAGATTTAGACGCTAAGATAGTGAATAATTGTGAAACAATACTTCATATAAATAAAGAATGCAGATAGAGCGACAAAAAAAGCGTTACATGGGAGAAATACACGCACGCATACGAGAGTTTATCTCCTAATCAGTTTATTATTACACAAATACAGGTACGGTTATATACGTATTGATAAATATCATTACAATTATTGTGTTTTAATCATATGTGAAGCTATTCTTCTTATAGGACGACTGACAGTCGTACTCAACGATGTAAAGCAACACAAAAAAGCGTTAAACTATTTATTGTAAGACCCAATTCACACAGAACGAACTTCGGGCAGAGACGAGGTGCGGACTTTGTCCCTTCCGCGTCTCTCCTATTTAAACAAATGGTACAAATTTTACAGAAGTGACGTGGAGTCTCTTTGCAGTCTCTTTGGCGTACAAAAAGGGGCACGTCAGTTCATCACTACGGCTTTTCGTGTTTATCTTTAAAAATGTGGGATGATGATGACTTACACATCCAATTTTGCGAAGAAGTTATCTTTCTTTTGGACAAATTGGTTCTCTCCAATTAGTTGATTTAATATTTAACACAAAACATATAAAAATCCTGTTGCAATTTGTAAAATTTTATAACAAACAGACAATTCTGGTTTATGATACGTGGAAAAGAAAGTAAAAATCTATAACCCAAGAAGGGACATAATGGGGGAAGGACTAAATGAAATTCTGTAAGAAGTAAATGCTTGATAGAACTTTTTTTGTACCCTTATCATTTCCAAAGAGTTCAAGGACTTAGCGATGATCCTTTGCAGCAGTAGTTTTATAAACAGTTAATTTATCATGTAGAAAACCTTCAATAAGATTTTAGTGTAAATTTAAGAGCTGCATTGTTGAAGAATAACTTAATAAGCCATAACATGTGGTTAACACACATTTTATTCATCTCGTCAGGGGGTCATCTAAATGACACTTTTCCCCAAAGTGTTTAGGTCGATGTGGATTTATTTAATGGCCTCCAAGCAGCACTGATCTTTACCCAGTGGATTGTTTTGGAGAAATACTTTAAATTTGGAAGACCAATTCTCGCAACTTAAATTAAAACCAATGTTGCTACACAGAGCATCCGAGTAGGGAAAATTGGTACAAAATGACATATGGCTGAAAAAGAAACAAAAATATTTAACTGAGATCAATCATATTTTATTTTACCCATACGCTTTGAGCAAAATGACATATGGCTAATGAAGAAAATGACATACGTATAATAGCTACGAAATTATTTTTCTTTAAATAATTTTTTGGTTACTTTGTGTTTTTTCTTTGTTATGGGAGTTTTGGGCCCAATTTCAGCTTTTTATTCCAACATATTTGGAGTACAACGAGCTTTGTCGAATTTCTGGTTTATATTTTCTTTGGCCACTAATAAAACATCCTTTTGGCGACGGAGAACGCTTCTCAATAGGGACAGTAAGATTAGAAAATAATGGACGTTTATTGGTAGCAACAGCAGTTAAAGAACTAATAGTCCAGAACTTGTTGCTGTTATCCGAGATGAATTTTTATCTTGTGTTTCGGTAAGTGCTGTTATTTCAGCTGCATCACTTTCTTTAGACAATGGCTGAAAGAATGAAAACGAAGCTTCCACAGCTACCTGAGGCTTATTTGTAACAAGAAAGGAATCATCAGCTTGTTTTGAAGGTTGAGTCAAAACTGTTCAGACCCGAGAGAGTTCATTATTGTGGCAGGCTAAGAAGGTATATGTTTTGGTCTCGGCGGGTTCGTAAGTACGTATAATCCGGAAATATATCAAGGTTCAGCGGCCAGATGCCAGTGTTTTTAAATCCGTGACATGCATTTTGCACCATAGCTGCTTGCTGCTTTGCCATATGATTCGTTAAATATTTCGGCTATATGAAGATAGTATTTTCTTGGTTATAGTAGGTCTTCAAAGTCCAAAAAAGGAAACGTCAAGAGGTTGGATACGGTGGGTGCAATAGAGGGGCCGACAAAATATTTTGAATTCCGTTTTTTTGCATATTTCAAAATTTCAATGCCTTTGTGACTTGTATGCCCATTTACAATTAGAATGACTTTATCGTCAATGCTTGCTTCTACGAAACTTTGAAAATGCATTATCTATTTCATAAATATTTCGGTGGTCATCCAGTCTGACTGTTGAGCTACACCCAAAGTTTCCTTGCGATGTCGGCAAAATGGATTCTTGGTGTAGAATTTTTTATTGAAAATTATGAACAGTATTTCTGATTTTAATAAAACTTTAAATTATGTAGTTATTGTCTGTTGCGATTTTATATTTTTTACCGATATTTAGCCTAGAAATTTCCTCCATATGCTGTAAATCATCCTGTTAGAGCGTTACAATGGATGCATTTTAAATTATAAATAGGTTTTTATATTTTCTGTGTATTGTAATATGCTATATTTTCGTGTCTAGTCTATAAATTTTCAAAATATTATAATATATTGCATTTGGCAAAATAAAAAAAAAACGAGATGTGTCCGTATTTACTGTTACATGTTTGTAGTAAAAAAATAACAATGTTTTTGCATTAAACAATAAAATATGTTTAAAATGAGGCTCTTTAGAATTTATAGCATGCAATAAACAATAATTTTCATTGAGCATAAAACAAGGTACTAGGATTAACCATAGAGTTACTTTAACCAAACCATTTCCTAAGAATGAATTGCACAAGTTTTTCAACGAATAAAAAAAGGAGGCTTTTAAGGAAATAAAGTCAAACTAAAAATTAGGTTAAAAATCATCAGAGATAAATTAATAAATAAACAGACTTAACAGAAGTAACAGAAATAACGAAGGTATAGTGATCTGACCAGGATAGACAATAAGAAGTGGGCAGAGGTTTCTGTGGTTACCATCTACCCATGTTTGATCTGTTTCAATCTGGAAACAGATTGTATCAGAAAGCATGGTCTTTAGTATCCGGGTTGCCACGGACAACACTTCAAAACAAAGGAGAAGAGTAACATTTAAAACCACTATGAAGGAACAGAAAGAAGTTTCCACAGCTGGGTGTAGAGAACTAAAAATTATTTTATTTAAAAATACATGGTAAATATAGGTCAAAATTGTCTTTATCTATTTGGTCTTTTCAACTTCTTTCTACTATATTTTGTAATTGTATTTACGTACATTGCTATTAAATAATTTTATAAACAAAGTAATTAGGTACGTTTACTGTAAAACAGTTTAAAGACACACGCACGTATAACAGGCTTCATGATGAGAGTAAATTTTACCATTTAGAGAAACTATCTAAATTACTAACAAACAGTTAAACTAGCTTACTGATAAGTTTTAATCAAGAAATTTAAAATAAGCGCAACATACCATAGCATAGCATTTAATAAGGTTATTTTACTTTCTTTTCTTTCGATCAGATCCAGACCTAATCGTTTCAATCCGTTCTCAATTGAAGATTTTATTTAACACATAATGTGAACAGGTATGTCATGAATGTAACCACAGTACTAGTTAATTATTTAAAGAAACCAGTTGAACAGGTTGAGAGTAATACAAACCGATGTTTGATATTACTGAGAGAATGGAATTGTTTTTTTAATCGTTTGTTTAATGTAATGAATTTTTTGTTTGCTATAAATATAATACGAGAGAATTTTATATTTTATAGGTAAAAATTCATTTTTCGAAATGATTTGAAAGATAGTAAATAGAAAAATAGAAGAAATAAATAAAAATACCAAAAACAGTAAAACAAGATGTAGGAAGAAAACATAGCAAATAGGTGTTTATAAATCTTATAAATACAGTTAATTATTTATTTTTTTATTGTTGTTACCCAGAAAGACACTAAAGATTTGAAAATTGAGTGTTTCAGTAAACCCCAGGCGATTTTATAGATTAAAATAATAACCAGTAAATTATTATTAATTTGGTCGAGTTTGCCAACGTGATATTACTTGCAACGCCTTCTGGCGGTGCACCGTTTTCTTAATTTCTATTGTAGAATCTAAATAATGTCATGTTATTAAAGATTCTTTTAAAAAATGCCGTTCTACATTCAACAAATCGTATCCGCATTCTACAGGATCATTTCAGATAGGTGAGATAACAAAAATATTGTTATGAAAGGTTGTGGTATTATATATACAGAGGATACTCATTTCACTGTGTGGAGAAATAGATTCTTAAGACAAAAAGAGCCTTTTTTTGAAACTGTCATTAAGGTTATTAATAAATCAAATTGTTGAATAAAACCAGAATATGATGGAAAAATTACTTTTCCAGAAAAAGAATTTGTCGTGAATAATACCAAGGTTGTATTTTAAGTTTTGCAAAAAGCTGGTTGGAAGGTGCCACCAATGAAACCTTCAGATATAAATCTAACCTCAATCTATTGTTGACATAAACCCAGAGTTGCATTGCGATACAACAAGTCGTGTGCTTACAGTGATTTTTTGAAATAAGCAAGCCAGTCCAAAAATGGTTCTTAGCCGAGAATATTTTCAAGCAATATTTTTTTATAATTTTCAGAGAGGATTATCCCAACAGCAATGTCTCCCTGGAATGGTTTCTGTGTTTGAGAATAAAGCACCATACTAGTCAACTAATTCCCTCTGGTATTGCAAATTTCAACGTGGTTGATACAGTCTCAGCGACGAATCAAGGCTAAGTCTACCCAAAATAGCAGTCAAACAGCAAAAAATTGATGCGGTTCGTCAGATATT
This sequence comes from Altica lythri, assembly GCA_964028335.1. NCBI lineage: Eukaryota > Metazoa > Arthropoda > Insecta > Coleoptera > Chrysomelidae > Altica > Altica lythri. Next base: position 60,255,393 of record OZ034805.1, on the reverse strand, counting down.
AAGGATGACCACCGTGTAATATACCAGGAGATAGAGGCATCTTTGAGCATTTCAAACCAAAAGATCCTACATTAAGAACTGGGTGTTACGAAGTAAGTTTTCCGTTGGATCCCTCATTTGCTCACAGAAGAGCAGAAAACGGTTCGCGTTAATTGGTGTCAAAAAAATATTGGAACGGTTCAATAAAGGAAGCTCAAATAACGTTTATAATATTGTTAGTGTCTATGAATTTTGGGTTTACTCCTAAGAAATCTTTACCAGAACAGCAGAATTCACATCTTCAAAATCCGTATAATTGGTATAATTCATCCTGTCTGTAAATACCAATAATTCCCATAATCAAAATGACCATTTTATTTATATTTGATATTTTGTAAATATTAATAAACTTCACCTACCTTATCTAGAAGATGTACTATATCAGGGGCATCAATAATAAATTTATTAATATCTTCAGAACTGTCTGATTGAGCTCAATGCTTTTATAGTATTGAAGACTTTACTAGACTTAGATCACCATTTTATTCTTCTACTGGAAGCAAGTTAACAAAGTTATCAGGACTGCATTCTATTAGATTTACTGTTCATACGAGATGTCTGTACTACTTTATACAGGTCTAGTCAATGCTTGTGGAGTGACTATGTATTCTTTAATTTAATAGTCGTTTCTTATGTTCGTATTGTTCGTGTGTTATATATGTCAGTTAGTTACAGAATAACACGCAGTTAAAGTTTGTCATTAAAGAGTTCTGGGTGTTCAGGTGCATGAAAGACATTGGATCCTGTTATGACTCTAGTTATTTTGGCACAGTATTGAAACCCCATTTTCGGGACCAGAACCATTTTGTTACTCAAGCCTTTTTAATATTTTTGATTTGACAAATATTCTCTTTCCTTCAGGAGACATTGACTAAGTGTCAATCTAGATTTTTCACTTACCCTTTGAGATTTTTTTTACCGACACATTGGTCAACTATCTTCTTAAACTTCCTTAAAGAGAAATAAAAACATAAATGGATGACTGGTAATGAGGCTCAATGAACCACTTAAAATACAGTGTCATTGTTTTCTACTAGCTCTCTGGTAATAATAAATAAAGAAATAGCATAAAACCTTGGTATTTTTTCTGCCACAAACTTCTACGTATTATAAAACTTTTAATTGTTTCTTTAATATAAAAACACACGACCTTAGTGATATGAATTTTCACAAGTTTTACTGTGTCAGTTGATATTAAAAAGGCTCAACGGATCACTGATTATGAGGTCACCAAAAACTGAATTTTTCTGCAGCCAATACCATTCTTATACCGTTTTAGAGTCCAACTGCCAATTGAACTTCCGATAACCATCCATCAGAGATCAAAATGCAGTGACATGAATTTTCATGACTTTACCTGTTTCTGCTCAGTATTGTTTAACATAAAGGGTGTCAATAAGGCTTAACAGATCAACTATAATGAAGAATAAATAAAGAGGTGGATCACTGGTAAAAATAAAAAAAATTATAGAAGAAAAATTATCTAGTTTATATGGAAATTGCTTAAAAGAAATCATTTATTATTGACAAAAGCAGCCTTTGTCCTCAACTTGTATGGGTCATTTGTTATAAGAATGGAAGTAAAGCAACTATAAATCAGTGCATTTTAATGATATGCTAATAATATTAATACTGTGAGGCAAATTTGTAAAAAGTGGTAGATTTGACCAATTTTATTATCTTGTTCTCGACAGCTAGTAGCAAAACATATATATTATTTATCTTTTGATCCATAAATAATAAATGATTTAAACAAACATTAATAACTATTAATGTACATATGGATCGTAAATCATGAATATTGATAGTACCATAAATACTTAATAACTTTATTACAAATACCACACCTCCTGTCAATTCCAGAAAAATGCCTGAATATATCAAACAAAACCTTTATTGTAATTTAATCATTTAGCGAACTGATATAATAAGCTTGGAAGTAGACAACGGTGGAGAATTTATAGTTTGACCACTCAATTATCTCTACAATATCATAAGGAAATTCATATAATTAAATACTGGAACCTACTAAATAGTAAATTTAATATCAATACGAAAAAAATTGTGTGCTCCACTGTTAATTTTATTGTTGATTAGCTAACCTTTTACAGAACAATATGTCGTTATGACAAGGCGTAATATAACAGATAAGACATAAAAATGTAATAGCAAAATTAAAATAATCATAATAACATAAAAGGAAGCGTTAAAAAGAAACTAACACCGAAGTCCGAAAAACAACAAATAGTCGAGGAAATAAAGCACTAAAAAGGTCAAATATAGGAAATCTTTTAGGATAGGACGGATCGGAATGCGGTTTTTTGCATTTGCTTTTAAAAATTATTTATACCATTCCTACCTACTTTGTACTTAGTACAAACCGGAAGTTGCATTGCTGCAGCCAAAAATGCTTTCAAAAAATGCATTTTTTGAGAGATTTTTTGGAAAATTTAATAACTTTGTAAATAAGAATCAGAATTGGCCCAAGTTAGGTAACCAGGGGGTTTTGAGGTCGCTGATCACGATTATGATGTGTAAATTGACCCCCCGAACACCTGGAGCTCAGGATCGTCGACGAACGTCATCTCCGGGGGACTATCCCGAACTTCATGCGAGGAAGGAGAGAAAATCGAGACCACGGAGTTTTTTGGGTCGCTGAATTCAAATATGGCTCCAGCGAACACCCCACAGACACCTGGTGCGCCCTAACCTGGATGCGGACGTCATCTTCAAGAATTTTCCTGGAAATAGCTACAAAAACGAACCGAAAATCATTATGGGGGCATTTTGTGTGCGCTGAATCCGAATTTCATGTGAAAAGCGACCCCCCCGAACACCTGGTGCGCCCTAACCTGGCTCTGAAAGTCATCTCCGAGGTTCTCCCAGACACAACTGAAAAATAGGAACCGACAATCGTTATTGGGGGTTTCTTGCGGCGCTGAAGTCAAATATGGCACCGGCGAACACCCCACGGACACCTGGTGCGCCCTAACCTGGCTCTGGACGTCATCACCGAAGTTTTTCCAGACACAATTGAAAAAGACGAACCGACAATCGTTACGTGAGGTTTCTTGGGGCGCTGAATTCAAATATGACATCGGCGAACACACCACGGACAATTGGTGCGCCCTAACCTGCCGCTGAACCGTCCTCGAGGTTTTTCACGAGACAATACGAACCAAAAATCGTCTCATAATTTCATACATTCATTCATGTGTAACTCTCCCTTAAAAAAGTTTAGAATGTAAACTCGAAATCAAATATTCCTAACAAGCCCAAATGGGACCAGTTACTCCAAACATACAGGCGCGAAATGTATAGGAGAACCGCTACAACGCGGAGAATAAATTTGGCCAAAATTCTCCCTACAGTAGACGCCATTCAACAACATCTAAAGAGGGTCAATTTTCAAGTGCAACAATGGCTGCAAGACCAGCTGACCATTGCCCCAACAAAGTGGGGATAAGGAAGGCGACACACTAGTGCCTGTATAAATGGAAGAAAAACCTGCGCTCAAGAATATTATGGAACTGCAATCTTGCCTGTAAAATTTGTGAAGGTTCAACTTGCCTCAACACTGAAAGATATTCAGTTGACAACGTTATTGTGGCAGAGACAGAGGCTTCAGATGAGGGACATGTTACCCGTTTGAGTACATCAGTCGATGACAAAAACAATAGGCAGACTATGGATGTGTCACTTGATGAAGAATTTGATATTTAGTTGTTTATTAGAAAATCGAAGTTATTGATTAATGTGGTTAGGTGAAGTAACGGTTGGATTTTATTTGATTTCAGTTCAATAAAGAGTTTTAAAATATCAATTACATAAACATTGACTTTCTATTCATTCTCTTCCTTTCCTCCATACATATTTTAACTAGAATCAACAATGCCATACAGTTATTGCAGTACATTGACGTCAGTCTCTAAAATATCAGGTTTAGTTGACATTCATGCGGTGCACCAGGTGTTGGGAGGGCATGTTCGGCGTAAAATTTTAATTTAGCGATCCAAAAAACTCCCCTTACAATTTTGGGTTCGTCATTTTCACTTGTGTCTGAAAAAACTTCGGTGATGACGTCCAGAGCCAGGTTAGGGCGCACCAGGTGTCCGTGGGGTGTTCGCCGGTGCCATATTTGACTTTAGCGCCCCAAGAAACCCCCAGTAACGATTGTCGGTTCCTATTTTTCAGTTGTGTCTGAGAAAACCTCGGGGATGACTTTCAGAGCCGGGTTAGGGCGCACCAGGTGTTCGGGGGGGTCGTTTTCCACACGAAATTCGGATTTAGCGCACACAAAATGCCCCCATAATGATTTTCGGTTCGTTTTTGTCGCTATTTCCAGGAAAATTCTTGAAGATGACGTCCGCATCCAAGTTAGGGCACACCAGGTATCCGTGGGGTGTTCGCTGGAGCCATATTTGAATTCAGCAACCCAAAAAACTCCGTGGTCTCGATTTTCTCTCCTTCCTCGCATGAAGTTCGGGATAGTCCCCCGGAGATGACGTTCGTCGACGATCCTGAGCTCCAGGTGTTCGGGGGGTCAATTTACACATCATAATCGTGATCAGCAACCTCAAAACCCCCTGGTTACTCAACTTGGGCCAATTCTGACTCTTATTTACAAAGTTATTAAATTTTCCAAAAAATCTCTCAAAAATGCATTTTTTGAAAGCATTTTTGGCTGCAGCAATGCAACTTCCGGTTTGTACTAAGTAGAAAGTAGGTAGGAATGGTATAAATAATTTTTGAAAGCAAATGCAAAAAACCGCATTCCGATCCGTCCTATCCCAAAAGATTTCCTATTAAAATGCTTCATTGCCTCGACTAAAAAGAAATACTAAAAATCCAGTTGTTAGCAAGGAACAAAATACCTACAACTCTTATGCTATACAAGTTGTATCTTATAGCTTTAGCACCATCAAATGGTCATCTCCGCACCTCGACGACCCGAATCCTAAAATTGGGGTTAAATACATAGGGCTATCGCGACGCGCATATCAACCATACACATGTAAAAAAAGTTCCCCCTATCTTGGAACTTTGGAGTAGGCTTCAGTAAAAGGTAATATAAATATATTAAGCCAATTCTGTCTTTCATCATTCAAGTCGACAGAAGACACATGTTTAGTTAACTAAACGATGCTAATTACAATTGTTATCTATCTATATATATAAAACTCAAAGGTGACTGACTGGCTGACTGACATAGTGATCTATCAACGCACAGCCCAAACCGCTGGACGGATGGGGCTGAAATTTGGCATGCAGGTAGATGTTATAACGTAGGCATCCGCTAAAAAAGGATTTGATTAATTCGACCCCCAAGGGGATAAAATAGAGGATGAAAGTTTGTATGAAACTCTGTCAATTTTAAACCGATCGGGCTGAGATTTTGCATGCATATAGCAACTTTGACGTAGGCATCCCCTAATAAAGGATTTTGATAACTTCCACCCCTAAGGGGATAAAATAAGCGATGAAATTTTGTATGAAACTGTGTCAATTTTAAACCGATCGGGCTGAGATTTTGCATGCATATAGCTACTATGACGTAGGCATCCCCTAAGAAAGGATTTTGATTAATTCCACCCCTAAGCGGATAAAATGGGCGATGAAAATTTGTATACAAGTTTGTCAATTTTAAACCAATCGGGCTGAGATTTTGCATGCATATAGCTACTATAACGTAGGGATCCCCTAAAAAAGGATTTTGATAAATTCCACCCCTAAGGGGATAAAATATGCGATGAAAATTTGTCAATTTTAAACCGATCGGGCTGAGATTTTGCATGCATATAGCTACTATGACGTACGCATCCCTTAAGAAAGGATTTTGATTAATTCCACCCCTAAGGGGATAAAATAGGGGATGAGAGTTTGTATAAAACTTTGTCAATTTTAAACCGATTAGGCTGAGATTTTGCATGCATATAGCTACTTTGACGTAGGCATCCCCTAAGAAAGGATTTTAATAACTTCCACCCCTAAGGGGATAAAATAGGCGACGAAAATTTGTATAAAAGTTTGTCAATTTTAAACCGATCGGGCTGAAATTTTGCATGCATATAGCTACTATAACGTAGGGATCCCCTAAAAAAGGATTTTGATAAATTCCACCCCTAAGGGAATAAAATAGGCGATGAAAGTTTGTTTGAAACTTTGTCAATTTTAAACCGATCGGGCTAAGATTTTGCATGCATATAGCATGCAAGTTTTTATAGTTTTAAAATAATAATCGTCTAATACCACTCGCGCTTTAATGTGCGGCTTGTGTGGAGCGGTGAGGCGGTAGCACGCTGCTGCTGGCCGACATGACACTTTCGATAGACGCGTAGAGTCTTGAAAATTCGAGAATAAATTTGTTTTATTACGTAGTGGTGTACTAAGAAATGACTTTTTTAAATTCCACCCCTAGGGATTTAAAATAGGGGTTGCAAATTTGTATGAAACTCGGTGGCAAAAAACTAAAGTCCACTCGGATGAAGTCGCGGGCGGCCGCTTGTCCCCAATACAGTAGTTAAGTGCAGATTTGAAAAGTATAGGAATAAGGAATTGCATGAAAGATATTTGCACACGCTTGAGGCACGCAGTGTGAACAAACTGTCTTTTAATATGTTTACATGCAGAAATTGCTTCGTGGCAATCGAAAACATTAAAAATCTAATCATCATAAAGAAAACAAAAAGTAAATCTCTAAAAAATATAACTACATATTAATCACGTTAAATAAAAGATTAACATGACTATAAATAATTGTTAGTCAAGTTTGATAAAATATCTACAAAAATTGATAACTATTGTAATTTCAGCTATTTACAATTATTTGAAATTTATTCATTTAACAAAATATCAGATTATCTTTACATACTACGAAGCAGGTAATTATATATCATTTATTCAAATTTTAGACCATACATTTGTATAAATCAGTAGAAATTATTTATGCCCTTATAATTGAATATAACGTGTTAAAAAGAATCTTAAAATCAAATATAATAATTAAATTATGATTAATTGTTGTTGTAAACAAACAGTTTGTTGCCTATTAGCATAATTTGCAAATAAATTTCCGATTATCAGATTGGTAATTGCATTATTTATTCAGAGCAAGTCTTTGTAAACAAAGGTAGTGTAGCGGAAGACAATCTATTTAATAATAACTGTACAAATATACTAAGTTAACCAAAAAAATCGTAAATAATAATTGGCAAAATTAGCAATACAAAACGATAAGCGCATACTAATATAATATAACTTTAAAATGCACATTTTTTAGAAAGTTTTTTATATTTTCGCCGTGTTCTGTGTCTCTGTGCCATTCCGTGGAATTTGTAATCGAATTTAAACCTATTTCCCGACTACCTAGAGCTCTGAAATTTTCAGGATAGCTAAGAACTGGATGACAATGCATGTTTCAAGTGTGTTTAGGCATATACATAGATTTCGAAATTTATACCGAATTGATATTAAACATGATCTAAGTTGTGTATAGATAATATTATTTTGAAAGTTATTAAATAAATCGTTCGTAGCGTAGTTGGTTAGGCGGCGGATCCGTCCACTTGTGACAGTTCTGTTATGTTATCATAATGGGATCGATTACGCGACAGAGAAGTTTTTTTTTCTTTTTTTTTTGTTCTTACATGTGAAAACAGTAATAATTATTTTAACTGGTAATAAAATAAACTGTTTTAGAAAGTTTTTAGATACATCTACCCTTGATTTTGTTAACAAGGAAACAATCTTCTCTATGATCAATCACAGCGTTGTATGACTTAATATTTTTGCAAAATCAGGGATGCTGTGCATTGTTGAGATGACACAAAATATGACCTATAAATCAGTAAAAAACTTTCTATTATAAAAAGTTCTTTTTGTAAATTGTGCTTATTTTGGTTACCGTTAACAAAGATTCGCGATAAAGTATTAATACAGATGTAGATTTTAAGCATATTTAGATAAAACTGCCTGATCTGAGAATTAACTTACAAATATTCAAATTATAAGGAAATTATTTATTATGTACACACCAAAAGACTTATGGGTACAGGAAAAGAACATGTGGAAAAAGTGTTCTAACGGAATACCTTGAGAAACTGACACTAAAGGGTTAATACCAAAAACATAAAAATTCTGTATTTTGCAAAACCAGAAAATTCTGTTTTTTATATCAGTCAAGCAATAGTGTATTCTTCAACGAGCGTAGAATGATGGCTATTATTCACGCAGATGAAGTTTTCGACACGAGCGCCGCGAGCAAGTAGTGGAATCATTTCAGGAAAATACGAGTGTGTGTAGAGCCTTTAACATCTCCAGGCATTAGTAGTTATTCAGAGTTTTTAATTATATCTTGATTCAACTTATGTGACATATGACACTTACTCCATTCCTCCTTAAGTACTTTAAAGTCATATTAGACTCAAGGTTTACTTGGAATCACTATCTTAAATACATATCGAAGAGGAAGACATAACCAATTTCAATGTACGCCAAACGAACTTGCGGAAAAACGTAGAGTCTAAAATCAGACATGTTGTTATATTTGATCTATAACGTGGTTAAAACAGTTGAACAGATGTATGGCGAGGTGGCCAAAAATTTAACAAAAAATGTTGTTATCAAACTAACCCATTTTCAGAGAGGTGCTTCCCTTGGCATATGTGGACCTCTTAGAGACAATCCAGCAATTAGGTTATCTTAGATCATCCCAATCTTTATATTATTTTAAAGATCGAGGAAAGGATGGGTAATAAAATATTTTAGTTAGAAATACATTACCGTTAGGAATAACAAATTCGAGCACATAACCATAGCTGTATGGTTACACCGTGTTTAAGACTAAAGAGGGTGGAAGAGCAGGAATTTAAAGCAGAAATAAAAATATAAACAAATCTAGGAATCCTAGGAACAAACGAATCTATATTTCAGGCTAAAATCTATGCTTTTTTGTAACGTGGCTATTGTGGCCTTAAAAAACCCTAAATTGGTCTCTAGATTAGTAAAGGCGTGCCTAGAAAAACTTAGTATCAAACTAGTTTAGGTGCCATGAGTTAGAGAAATATACTTTTTAAAACATCAGGAATAAGCTATGGGTCATTAAAGAATTCCTTTCGTTCTATACACCGGTAAACCATGAGCCTGTTTAAAGTAGACCCTAAGTGCAGATTATGCAGTACAGATCATGAAACGTTAAATACATTGTGTGTCATTGTGGGGCACTGGATAGCAGGATACAGTAGATTTTGGGATACTTTAGAATGACTCTTCAAACGTATTACACCTTCCTTTAGACGTATACATATTAGAACATAGTAGGCACCAAGATCCTGGAATGGGTACCATGAACCAATTAAAGTACAATAAGCCTAATTAGGCTGCAGTTAGACCAGTGTATATCTGTCAGGCAGTTTTTATATAAAAAAGCTGTTGTAGATGTCACACACCAGTTTTTTTATATTTACTTTAAATTACGAATGTATCTTTAGAGTGTTTTACATTGAAAATAAATATAATAATTATTATTTAAAAATATGAAAAATTTTAATTTCATTTTTTAAGGTGTACATACAATTTAAATGTTAAAATCGCTACATTGAATTTTTAAAATTGTGAGGCCAATCCTGTATTATTTAGAGGTTATTTCTCACAACGTCCTTTCTCCAGAAGGGGTTGTTTATCAATTACTTAATTGCTTTATCTAGCACGTTTCTGCTGCAGTCTTACTAATAATTATTGTATTCCTCTTTCGTCTCCTAGGTTACCACCACGAGCATTCTGCTTTTATTGAGGATTTAATTTCAAGTATTAAGATAATATCTCTTAACTAATTTTATTGTTACTGTTGGCATTCTTTATTCTTAAAGAAAAAAGTTTCTTTAAAGGCGGGTTTTAATAAAGTTGGTAATGAAAAGTATAAATAGGTGCCACTTCTTAGTCAATAATATAATATTGAACTATGCAAAGTAAATTAAATACGATCAATTGTATAGGTACCTACATTGCACAATAATTGAATATATAAAATTTTTCTTAAAAACTCCTCTCAAATAGTGTTCTATCTGATTCTGCAAAAGTCTTGTGTGTTTGGTTTACCGTATATCTATTCTATAATAATATCTATAATAAATCTGTAGAGAGGTCAATTCTGTACATGAAATTAATATATTTCCAAAATATCTATCAGGGGGTGATTAGGGATCGATACTGATGCCAAAAATGCAATCAGTAAAATTTTTGTCTGTCTGTCTGTATAACCGCTATAGAAACAAAGACTACTCGACGGATTTTAACGAAACTTGGTACAATTATTTTTCATACTCCTGTGCTGGTTATAGTATACTTTTCATCACGCTACAATCAATAGGAGCAGAGCAGTGAAGGGAAATGTTGGGAAAACGGGAGAAGTTACTCCATTTTTTAAGCTTCCGTCGCGTGTGCAACCTTAATGGTTAAAGCTATACAGAAATCATCTTATATTTATAATTTGGAGGTCAACTGTGAACGGATTTTACCAAATTTCACCCAAAAGGGGAGTTGCGGGGGCGTGAAAAAAAACTAAAATAAAATTTAAAATCTATAAGTCCTACAGGTTTAAAGCTTTGCAAAATAGTTATTTTTATAAGTTTAAGGTCAATTGTGAATTGATTTTACGAAATTTCACCCACAGGGGGTTGCGGGGGCGTGAAAAATAAAAATTAAAATTAAAATTTAAAATCCTACAGGTTTGAAACTTTGCACAATAGTTATTTTTATAATTTTGAGGTCAATTGTGAACGGATTTTAGTAAAATCCAACTACAAGGGGGCATGCGGGGGCGTGAAAAATAATCTATACATATAATAAATCTGTAGAAATGAAAATTCTGACATTAAAGATATTTAAAAAATAATTAGCGGGGGGTGTTACTACATCAATATAGAACCCAAAAATGTGGTTAGATTTTTTTGTCTGTCTGTCTGTATGTTTGTGCGCGCATCACATTAAAACTACTAATCCGATTCGAATGCGGTTTTCACAGATGTATTTGTCTTCTTTCAACTTAATATCTGGTATATACAAATTTCTCCCCCACCCCTTAAACGAATTCGGGGGAGAAATTTTTATATAACAATCAACACGCCACGCGAACTACGTCGCGGGTACAGCTAGTTTATAATAAAATCAGAAATTTTTGATATGGTGTCTATTGCAGTCTAAATTGAATATACTGATCTCTGTAAATGTTTTGTTTTTTAATTTGATGCATATTTAAAAAAAGCTTTTTTGGTACTTCTTTCCTACCAGATTAACATGTTTCGTTACAATTTTGGGTCCTAGAGTCTAAGACCTTCCTGCTGATGTGATTTTTCCACCGAAAATCTGTACCCATACTCATGATATGGTATCCATTTCTTTAAATTCTCAATAAACCTATGCTATTAGCGATGGTTCCCAATTTTCTCTTGAGTAAGTTGAAATTGAAGAAGTTTAGCTGGTCCAATTGGTCCATTCTGTACTTACCAACCTAGTGCTATGTTTTAAAATATTTTTTGTACAACTGTCATTAAAAGTGACACTTTTAATGATAGCAAAAAATGTTAAAATTGATTGTTTACATGGCAGCGTGTTAAAAATACTTTTAACACGCTTCAGTTTACTTTTAACACGGTTTAGTTTACTTTTAACACGGTTTAGTTTATTGTCATTGCAAATTCGCCCATTTCATTATCAACATAGGGCAGTTGTACAAAAAACATTGTATGGTATTTGTGTTAAAAGTGATTTTATTTTGTTCGTGAAATTGTTCAATTCGCTCCGCTCATTTCACAAACTTTTTCACTCACAAAATAAAACGTCACTTTTAACACTCATATCATAAATAACTATTTTAATCTGCTGGGGATTTTTTAAAGTGGCTGATTTATGATCTTATGAATTTTGTGATCAGTAGTAAAATCCTGACTCTCCGGTAAGTTTCTTTTAGTCTAAGAAAAAAAAAAGGTGAGAGGTATCAAGGGACACCCGGATGGAACGAAGTTCCTTTCGATTAATTAGAGAAGGAATTGTAATTTGTAAACACAATAGATTGTTTATAAATACATAAGCCTTTATTATTGTCTGTATAAAATCTCCACTTACCTAACTCCATCAGCAATATCCAAAATTTGTGGGGAGCCACAAATGTCAGGATATTTTATTGTTATTATTTTCTATTATTTTATTATTTATTATCTACAAAAACCTGTATAAACTTAAAATTAAAAAAATAACATACTAAAGGAAACCCACAAACAAAAAAGCCAAAACATACAGTAATATATTGTCCTGTTTGTTTATAACATCTTTAAATATATATTATTTTATTTATAACATCGAAATATGTATATACTTGATAAGACTAATCCACTCCTTCCTTTCCACATCATTTCTGGGAAAGTAAAAAAATTGCAGTTTTTCTGCTCGCTATAATGTTTGCAATTGGGGACGAAACACATCACCATTTTTACTGCAACAGAATACTATTTAATAGTTAAAGAATACATAATTAATTACAAGATTACCATAATAAAATTTATAAACTTGTAAACAAAACATAACCTCAATTCCACTAAAATGCATATAAAATTTGAACACTTACACTAACTTTCAATGTTTATTCACTATCACAAATTGGATACAATAGGTCGTATGAAAAGTGTCCGGAAAACGCTAAGATTTTTGATTAGAAACCACTACAAGTAATAGAAAAATCTTTTATGGCTTTTTCAATGCAAATATGTTTTGTTTGGAAAGATTTTTAAGCTCCTCCCATAGCTGACGTCACACTTTTGTATCCATTGTAATATATCTATCTATGAGAGAGAGGGAGAGAGAGTTATTTATTTTTTGTTCTGTGAGAGAGAGAAACATGCGTGTGTCGTGTCATCGTGTCGTGACAACTTTTGGTATGAATTTTTTTTTGGTTGCTTCTAGCGTCAGTCGTAACTGTTCGTAACGCCCGAAAGGGAACTTCGTTCCAAAAACAAAAAATGTTTATTTCCGGGCTAAATTGCTGCCTTCAAAGCCTAAACTAGACAATTTTTAATTAGCAAAATGTTCTTTCTATGAATGAAACTAAAATTCAGGTTCACAGAGCTTCTGGTAGACGAGTTAGACTTAGGCTCTCAGATTTCTTGCGAGATATCAAGGAGAAATGGTAATGTTATGGGGAGGTATTATGCTGGAACCTAAATCTCCATTGAAAGAATGGTTAGAGCTTATTGACACAATGCAGAAAAAATCACACAGCTTATTAATGCAACATTAGCAGAATAGAATAACATACCCGAAGAAAATGTTGACAATTTTATAAGAAGCATGTCACCCCTATTAGAACCTTGCATAAGAACTAGATGTGAAAACTCGTATAATTAAAATCACAATTTGTCTTGGTTTTCCTGTTTTAGCCGAAAGAAACAAAAAAAAATTATTTTATTGCTGTGTACCTAAGTCATTTTTTAATGACTAAATTATCTTCATAAACAAGCAATGTCCAAACATTTCAAAAATTATAAATAACTAGTTGTACTCGCAACGTCGTTCGCGTGGCATGTGATTGTTGTATCAAAATTTCTTACCCCTCCCCATTTAAGGAATGGGAGAGAAATTTTTATACACCAGATGTTAAGTTGAAAGAAGACAAATACATCTGTGAAAACCGCATTCGAATTGGATCAGTAGTTTTCATGTGATGCGCGCACAACCATACAGACAGACAGACAAAAAAATCTAACCACATTTTTGGGTTCTATTTCGAAGTACCCGCGACGTCGTTCGCGTGTTGATTTTTGTATAAAAATTTCTTTTCTCGCCCCGTTAAAGGGGTGGGGGGAAAAAGTTTTATACACCAGATGTTAAGTTGAAAGAAGACAAAAACGTCTTTGAAAACCGCATTCAAATAGGATCAGTAGTTTTCATGTGATGCGCGCACAAACATATACATTTCTACAGTTTTATTATATGTATAGATAACAGGTGATTTCGTAAACTTCATTACCCTAAATCAATGTATCAAAGATTCAGTTTATATTAATAAAAATCAGTTATGTATCTTACACTTTCGTTCCTGTAAACAATATTTAGATATGACCCTGAATATTACCAAAGTTTTATATCATAACATCAATATTTTGTGCTAGGAATTATTTTCTTACTACTGTTTAAGTTAGATAAATAAATAAAAGAAGAGAACGTCACTGTCTGACTAACCATTGTGTAGAATGTTAATACGGTGATCAAAAAAACAAAAATTATTATTCTGGCGACGAGTCATATTTCGGAGTTAATGTATTTTTATCAAGCCCATGCCGAAAAGGTTTGTTTTCACTTTCGATGAGTCCGTCTACCGACATTAAACTGACTGTTTTTCATGTGTAAATTAATGCTTATTGTTATATAATGTTTGCAAACGATCTACATTTACATTTACAATATTTTATAGCGTCTAATGTATTCTACTATAGTGGACGAGAATGTAATACTAACAGTTTACAGTGTTTTAGTTCGCTTTTTCTACACTTCGTTGAATATTGATACAATTTGCAAAAAAAACTGGTTCTTACAATTTCTATAAGTTAAAAAACAGAATGAAACAACTATCCAATTCCTATCGAAAAAACGATGTATCAAGGATCAACGTATAATTGGTTTTAATAATTGTGATGCTGGTTGGTTTTGAGTTTTGGGTTTAAGAACTTCGTGTCCTTTTCAGGAAGTGGATAGGAAGGTTTTCGTTAAAGATTTCTGGTTGTTTCGGTGTTTCCTGGTTCCTGGTGTTACCGAAACGTGACTAAACCGTCAAAAAAGAATATTAAGGCCTCCTATTATTTTGTGTCCTGGTACCCTGTTGTCGTCCGGTCTATCTGTAGGAAAGCAAGGATTCGTCTAGGAGGTTGTCCAATTCTGTCTACGGTTTGGAGAAGTCTTAGGAAGAGAAGAGGGATCCTCATTTCCGAAATTCTTGAGATTTTTTGGAGTCCTCTATTCCAGTGGGTATGGAGGGTTCCCTGGGTGGTGATGTTGGTACCCTGTAGAGTCCAAGCGCTGTTTCGTCTGAAATCTTGGAGCTAAAAAATGTATTTTTCTGCGTCTCCTCGAGGTTAAGAAGGTATTTTATGTGCTGTTTTAATCTTCTTGAGCTTTTAAAAAATAACTCTGAATCTGAGAAAAAATTGAAAGACGAAATTTTTAAAAAGCTGTAACTTATTAAAGAGTTGAGTGGTTTTGTTGTTTGAGGCGGTAATCAACGCAGTTTTTTGGGTGCAAAAAATGTTGTTCTTAGTGCAAAATTGATTTTGATTCTCAACGGCATTCGACATCATTTTTTATGGATATAACTTTTTTTTGTTTCTTTTTTTAATTTCTGCGGCTCTACTTAAACGAATGATATTAAATACTCAGAAGGTCTAAGTTGAGTGGAATTCTTTCAAACGCAAAAATCTCAGATACAGATAAAATTGCAGAGCAATAAAAACACCAAAAAATATCTATACAAAAGGCTATTTACACAAATACCGATTTAGTGTAATGTAGAATTAGATAAAGATAAATAAAACTGTTAATAAAGCAACAATTGACTAAAGCTTTAGGACAAGTCAAATTAAGAACAATTAAGTAATTCTATGTAATATAGTAACACATGAACACTAAGAGCATATTTTTTCAGGTATTTAAAAAATTGTACAATCTTAACAAAGTATAACTTCGCATCTTTTACAAAACTAACGCAAAAGTGACCAGTTTGGGTTAAAAATGAATTTTTGTATACTAAAGACAATAAAAAATACATTTGTGTTTAATATCTCTCAGTACTTGGCGGTCTCTTTCCTAATTTTATATTGATGATAATATTTAACAAAATTGTAACAAAACCTCTTTAGTTTAACATCTTTATTAAATCTATATCTAAACTCGTTTATAGTAAAGCTTTAATATGCATCACCCTGTATGTTTTAGACTCGGTGACGAAAAGTGAACAATTATTTGCCTTCTGCAGATTCCTTTGTTGCGCTTGTGACTGTTGCATGTTGAGTGGAACGAAGGTAGAGGCGGTGTGAGTAAAAGAGACAGAAGCAATGTAACGTGGAGTGAAAAGGGCCGTAATCTGGCCAAGATCAATACGGCCTGTGGCGTTTAGCCAGGCAGGCAGTCGAGGGAAGGACTTTAGGACTTGATACAAACTTTATTTATAGGGTAGATTTTACCGGGATGAAATGATACGTATATATGTATACTGGAGTTGCTTGTATGCGCACGTGATCCCAACTACTGCACGGTAAAAGGTTTTGTTTATTATGTGTAATTAGTGTCTTAAAACACTTAAAGTCAAGATGGAAGATTCAAACAGTTTATACTAAAATTTAAATGTTTTATTAACCACTATAGCTTTAAATAAAAGTGTAACTTCGGCATAATTTTTTAGCAAAAAAATAAAATGAATTAACGAATATATCATAAATAGGATCAGAAAAAGTAAAGAGAAAGAACACCAATATTAGCTTCTAAAATATCTTAAGACAGCATTTCGTCAAAGTATGTCTATGAAAAACTTGCTTCTGTCTGTTATACACATCTGAAAAAAAGTTCTAAAATTCTACAGCCAATAGGAGATCCTTGTATTAAATATTTGCAAAAGTTGGTTGGCATTTATAAATATAAACAAAGATATTTAGCTTCGTTTATAGAAGAAACGTAATCATTGTAGCAGACTTCAAGTTTTCATCGCATTAAAGCAGATTTTCCTAAAGCAAAGGAACCTTTTTGTCTTCTTTTCTATTTTTCCTTCAAACCAATAACTTTTTGTCAACATACAATCTAATCTTCAGATTTTTAAGGTGGGCATCTCAAACAAAACTGACGAATACATTCAATTTGATAAAAATACAATATTTAGGTTTCAAGAACCTTCAACAATTTAATGCATCTCAGAAGGACCATATTCCTTCTTATGAACAATGAGTTATTCATGACCAAGACTGCTTTTTACTTATTATCTACAAACCCCAAATAAAACCATGTCTATGGTAAGTACATCTTTTAGATTTGGACTACTGCTTCTTCTTCTTCTTCTACTTTGTGGTATTTGTTTCTATTTAAAAAATGGCTTTTCAATTAATTAACGACTGTTATACTGCATACAAGCATTCTTTCACAATGTATATCTATTACACATATTTAGCATCTGCAACAGGAAATGTTCTTTTCTACACGTTTTTCTTTATATATTTAAACTTAGAGTAAACAAAATTAAAAAGATTTATGGTATCAAAACACTTTGTTTTATGTTGTGTAGTGATAAAAAATAAACTTCTCTAATATGTTATAACAAAAAAGCCTTATATACATTAAATAGATTTACGGTCAGATAGATATATTAATTAATTCAGCAAATGTGATCTGAATTATAAACTCATTTATTTGATGGAATCCAATAACCATCACACGCAATTTTCTCTCAACCAACATTACCGTGATACTCGCACATATAATGCAGATATTAATTTCACCATGAAAGCAATGTGTCAATCAAATCATTAATCAATACACCTATAAGTGTTTAAACAAACAAACGACAAACGCCTAGTAATAAAAAACCGGTTCGGTAGTCGGTCTTTATCGAAATTTTTATTGCGTAATAATTAGAACGTTACGTAACCAGTCGGATTTTTTTAATAGGCGCTAGATATCAAATCGTACCGACCCGGCTTGTATGGGAGAAAAAGATCAAGAATCGATATTTAGAGAGCAATAACGCACATTGTTTGTTGGAGAAAGTGGACCCGGTGAAAGGAGATGGAAGGAGGAAGGAGGTCATAGATCGTTTTAGGCGACGTTGCCAACGTTTCTAATTTTTAAATATATCTATTATATGGAGGTTTTATTTAAACATCCAAGGTAATAAAGAACTAAAATGTATTATTTAACTTTTTGTCTGATTACAAACAGGTTGGTTAGCAAATATTATAATTTATGTGTGAAATGATTTGAAATCATTTAATATCTGTGTTCTCTTGGTAGACAGAATCAACAAATTCTCTAATAATTGTTTGACAGAAATCAAAAGGATTATCTAATATGTCTACGATTTCTCATGGGTTCAGGCATACGTCTGAGCTTTAGCTACCTGTTAACCAATGTATTGGTATATGTATCTCGACGGATACCTGGATGTTGTGTTAATAAATCAAAACAGGTAACATCCATCTATCTGCTGTAATCTACGATTAGATATGGGCGTATGAGTTGCCCAACCTTGTCCGGGTCAATTGAATTGGACAGTGTGGGACTTAATTCTATTTAAATAAGGGTTAAATAATATTAAATCCTAATAAAGTTAGTTTATAACACACACAATGAATTGCAACAGTTCTATTATAAAATATACAATATGAAAAATGACCAAACCAAACATAAGCTTTATAAATATCTTAGACCAAGAAAAGCTCAAGTAAAAACCGATCAGAATTGTACTGTAGCAGTAGAAAGTTGTTAAAAGTAAAGTATATCTAAATAACAAAAAAATAAAAACGATTAACAAGAGACAACAAATTGTAACTATTTTTTTGTTTTGATTGGCTATTAACGCCTAGCCCAACTAACAATTTGGTTTTATAACCTTTAGTCAATAGAGCGATTCTGTTTTATTATAGCTTTTTAGCTGCTGTAGAAATTCAAAATTGTTTTTTAAATGCCGTCTTAACAACTATTTGGTCGTCGGGACTATTTAGTTTTATAATTTAACAGTAAGAACGTTCTTAAAACAAAATTATAAAATATCTTACAACATCGCAATAAAATTGTTTTATAAACGTTTATAAAACAATCCTTCGAAGCATTATATCCTATACAACTAAATTGATTTATAACGGTTGTATGTGTTAACCTTTTAAAACATATTTATTTCTTTAGGGACAATTATAAAGCAGCTTTATAGAAGTTTTTAAAAATATTAATAGAACAGTTTTATTACAGTTTTATAGAAAGTACATCTTTAATAAAATCAAATTGTTTTTACAAAAACTTTAAAAAAACTATTTTATAAGAGCTTTAAACATATCGTGTATGAATCTTTTATAAAGTCGCTGTGGGATAAGATAGTTTTAATAAAAGTAAATAGATTTCATAATGTACATTTATAAAAGCATAATAAAATAACTGTAAAACTCAGAACGCGATATTTTATTTGTCAGTTTTCTATGTTTATACGTTCGTCTTTGTATACAAAAAAAGTCTGCTTCAAAAATTAGTGCCTGGAAGAAAAAAGTTAAAACCAACTTTCAAAACATTTTATTTTAAGTTCTAATTTTCTGAACTTCTGTTGATTCCAATGAATGTGTAGATAAAAATGTTAATTATAATAATTTAACAAATTTTAAAGACTTGTTATTTTGGGATAAGGTAAAAGTTGTGTAAATTATTAACATATACGATTGAGAAAATAAAAAAAAAAGAATTATTTCGCTCTCTGAGTAATAATTATAATTAATTGTATAAATAAACTAGAAAGAAAAAAATTAAATGATAACCCGATTTTATTTAAATGTGCCTCTGTAAATGAGGATTACTTTATCTATTTAAATACAGTCCTTGCTGGTAGCTTCATTATTTTATTAATGTTGCTTCTGCAACAAAATTATTTTATAGGTACACATCCATTTAATTGACATTTTAAAGTCGTCCATTTTGGATTTAGTTAGATAAAACCTAGACATACTCACTTTTCGTTTTCTAATCACTTATAATAAAGGAAAATTGGATTTAAAACAATGTTGATTATCATTCTTAATAAAATTTCACCAATATAATTACGAAAATAAGAAAAAATTAAAAAAATATATTTTTTGTGTTTGCAATCATTTAACGAAATAATGCAAAATATAGCGTCGCGTGTAAATTTCAATGTAAATGTACTACATATTTTACAGTAAAGTTCTCTGCGTATTAAAAATTGGTACCAAGTGTCCACTAAATAATACTTCAAAGTTTAAACTGTTTATTGTTTTGAAATGTAGGTGAATAAAATTAGTTATGGCCTTGTCCAAGTTTTCTCTCTTTACAAAATAAAATAGTTCTTTTCGAAACAGTTAAAAAATACTTTGGTTCGTATGGACATTTCTGTATCACTAAACTTGTTTTATAAAATAAAAGCATGAAAGCATTATGAAGCATATATGAAACGGTTTTATAGTGATGTTATAGTATTTTTTTACAAGCTGTATAAAGGTTTATATAACTATTGTATTGCAGCTACCGCAAACATTATAAAACTTGTTAAGCAGCAGAAATATTTTATAACCTGCGCCTTTTTGGGCTTTATAAGGGTTGTATAAACGTTTTTACAATGTTCTTACAATAAAACATGTTTTGTAAACGTTCTTACAGTTTTTATAAAATATAAAATTGTTAGTTGGGAGTTTAGTACTAATGCAATGGTTAATAAAACAAAGCGAATTCTATTTTTAAAATCTTGTTCTTAAAATAAGAAAATAGAAAATAGAAATTATTACCTACTTATAAAAAATGCAAAAGCTTAAAACATGTAAGAGCATATAAAAAATGGATACAGTAAATAATGGAAAACCAGAATTAGTATTTTGGACCACAAGGAAAAAATAGTACATTGTGTAGCAAGGGGTGAAACAAGACGATTTCTGACTAGGGCGAGAGTTGAATGCCCGAGCGAAGTGAGAACTGTCTTCGCCCGGTCAGAAATCGTCTTTGTTTCATCCCGTGCCACACATACATTTTTCATATCACATGCATTGAAGCAGCGATTTTTAATCTCTGTAGCCAGTCGAAGTAAGACTATTTCAGACCAATAGCGTAGTAATATCTTGACAACGATATGACGACAGCTGTCAGACGATTATTATTATATTCGCTTTTGTTTATTACAAATGCGATTCTGACAGACTTGAAATAAAGACATAAATAATAAATAAATGAATGTGCCAGGCAGAAATAACGTTGTTTCTCCCCTAGGGCAGAAAAAACTGTCAGTTTCTAACTGGCAGTTGCATTGGTCTGAAATTGTCTTGTTTCGACTGACAAAACAAGGATCAAAACAAGCTGTTTCAATGTATGTGATATGAAAAAATATTTTTAACAGTGCAAGGTCTGTCTAAATGAACAAAGTTCATAGCTACTAAAACTGTTGTTTATATTTGTGATATAAAACTGTTTATCGACTAGCATTTAAAAATTTGCTGTATAACTTACAACGATAGTACCTATGTAAAGAAACATTGATAGTCGAGTTACCTTTCCAAATTTCTAACGTTAAATCACTATAGGTTTGTTTCAACAGACCAAAAAACCATTCTAAAACCGTCTGGGAACTGCGCAGTAGACGAAATTACAATACCTTTGATGTACTGAGTTTTTTCGTAACCATTCTAGAACGGTTTTTTGTTCTGTTGGAACAGTCCTAAATAATTACAATACTTAAATTATTTCTCCAGGTTCTCGAACTCCAGAAAATTAAATCCGATTTCCGACAATAAAGGATTGTCCACGGTCTTCCTGTATGGAAAAAGTATGAAAAATGAACTCAATGCAACCTACCGGAAAAACACTCTAGGTCAAAGACAAGTAAAAAGGTTAATAAATGTCTTTACGGCGTTGCTCTAAACTACTCTTAGAGCTTCAAAAATCTAAACATAGAGTATTCTCAGGAATTCTCACACGATACTGTCCACCGAAGTAAAATGGGCAAAGTGGACAATGCTACATGTAGATTCTGTAACTGCAGAGTAAGATTTCGCCAATGACATAAATATCTGGTACAGGTCTTCTTTAAGTCCGATCAGGGGACAAACCTAGTTCCTAAGCGGATAATCAAATTTTTTAACTCCAGACCTTATATTATGGACTGATAATTAGATGTAAGATTTAGATCAAAGGTGATAAAAAGGGATTCTTGATTAGATCTGAACTTACCTTGTTTCAACAAGGCTTTTTCACAAGATTTGCTCACGCTTAATTGAGACAAAAAACAAATTATCAAAGGCCAAGCCTTTTTGTTAATTCGAATTATAGATTTGAACTGCAACATACGTAATACGAAAAAATGATACACGGTAAACTATCAAACCATTGTTAGAATTGATTCGCAGATTTATTCAACTAAAATTATATTGACCAACAGAGGGCGTTAGGTACTAGATATAATTGATTTTGAAATATATAAGGATTTTTTAATTTTTTATTTTGTCAATTTTTAATTAACAAATAACGATCTTTGAATTATTTCATAAATTTTTAAAACAGAAACAACAATTACGTCTCTATGAGTTAAAAGTACCATCAACTACTTATTTATAGAAAATTGACTGATTACCTCTATTAACTATTCCAGTTCTTTTCCAACCAAACAAGTTATGAATTAAAATGATAGAAAATTGATTTTTACATATACGAAAAATTTAAGTAAATAAAATCTGATATTTGCGCTATTGAAGCCGTCTCTGATAAAAAATCACCGCTAATGCTAACAGTTCGATTCCCGCGCCCACTAGCACTGTTATATTGTGCTATGCCCAAATCCGGAATTGTAGTCGCTCTGTATTCAATTAAGGGGGTATATTTTGTTATTATTAGACGAGAAATTACAAATTACCACACTCGAATTGGGTAACACCCACCTACTTGTTTTAATAAAATAACGCCTATTACCATCATGGGAAGTACTACTTTCAAACTACTTAGAAGCTAATAAGTAGAATTATTTCAGATACTTATGCTTATTGGTTTTTGGTTCTTATGGTTTGTTTACAATATTGATTTTAGAAGAGTAATTTTACAATAGTATATTGTAATACAAGTGTTACAATGACAGAGGTTTCGTAGTACGAGTTCGCAAAGAACGAGTACTACAAACCGTCATTGTAACTCGAGTGTTACATACTATTTTTTATAATGAACTTTTAAAAGTATAAAAAATATATAAAATGAGAGTTTTTCGAAATATTTATTTATGTTGGCAATCTTGACACTTTTGACACTTGTCAGTTTTAATGATTTTAAATTTGAATGTTTGTCAAATTTGTATAAAATATTCCGAATTTAGCAAATAACGCTGATAATGTAGTTAATAATTTAGTACAACATACTTTTTGATTTAATACCTGAACTCTTTCGTTGACAATCAGTGCAGTGCAACCAATTGTGTACAACAAAAAGTTGCCAAAAACAGTGCTACAATGAATCTATTTCGATACTGTTTTTAGTGTCGAAATAGAAACTTTGTGAACGTGAATTATAAAAAATAGATTTCAGGGTCAATATATAGGATAATAAATTTTCAAACGTTGCATAATTAAACAATTATGAAATTTTAATGTTGTTATTATTGTAAGTGCCATCCTTGACAATACACAAAACCTACTTATGTTATAAGAGCAAGGTACTATGAAACTTTGGGGTCTCTTGTTTCTCATAGAATGTGACAATAGAAAAAATACATTATTAGAATTAAAGGATTTATGTTTTCAGAAACTTTTTAACTTCCCGCGTTATAAATTGTATTTTTTTTTTAAATCGGAAAGTTATTGGTTTCAACTCGATTTTTGAAAATCAAGTTTTTACTATATCTCCACGATTTATGGTCCCAGGAAGCCATCCTGACTATTCCCGCGAAGGTGAAAGTATATCTGTCTGTATGTATGTATGTGTGTGCATGTGTGCATTTGTGCGCACGTGCGTGTGTCTGTATGCGCGCTTGCGTGTGTGTATGTATGAATAATTTTGTTCAGTTAACTTTTGCATTCACACTTTAGTAATGCAAAAAGTGCCGACAAACGATCACCAACTAATAAATACAAAATAGTAGTTGCCAAATCTAATCTGAAACAAAACGCACAGAAAATGTGGCACTTATATTAAACACTAGTTAATATTTATAAATCTATGATACATTACTTTTGTTCACCCTTGTTTTACGGAGAATGTCACGGCTAGTCACTGATTACCATTGGTTAATAATAAGTGTAATACGAGTCAACGTGAACTATTATAAGCCAATAATTTTACTCTATTTCGAGTGTGACATTGAGAATTATTGGTGTCTGGCACCTACCTTACTATTCTAAAAGCCTTGTGTAGTTTACTTAGTATTTTTATCGCTTTTTAGTATTGTATTTTGATTTAATATTAAAATTTTATTTTGTGAAACCCTTTTGTGTGGTAATATGGAGTATTTAAATGTTTATCTTGATGAAATTTGGAACAACACTTACGACAGTTTAAAGAAAAAAGGGTGTGGCAGTCAGTGGGACTGCCGGCAGAAGTTATACTTCTATGCACAGTTAACTAATAAAACTTAATAACTACGAACACAGGCAAGTAGAAATATTTTTTTTTAATTAACTGTATTCAATTAAATAAATACTTAGAAAAATAAGACCAGTTGATGTGTGTCCTTACTTCAAACACGAAAACTAAACAGTTAAACGATCAATGTACAAAAAAAGTGTTTACAAAACCCCATAGTGCAAAATATAATGCAACCATGTGACGGTAGTATGGACTACAATACAATACTCATTACTGAATATAATTATTAATATAAAATACTAAACTTTATATGTTTACTTACCTGACAGAATTATAAAATAATCTGTCAAACACAATGTAATACGTCACTATGATATTCCAAAACATTAGCTCAGACTGTTTTTTGTATATCTATCTCTTTTCAATGTACTGATACCGTATATGTGTTTCTGTCTCTCTCTTACTCACACCATTAAATATGTAATGATTTTTCCCATTTAACCCCTCACAAATCAAGTCCATGATAAGAAGTATAACTTCAAAAATGGAGCGACCAATCTTTTAAATGCTCTACCAAACAGAGGAAAACGAGTGATTATTTTACATGCCAGAAAAAAGAATGGTTTTGTGCCAAATTGTATGTTGCTTTGGCCAAAAATATTTCAAATTCTTCAGCAGTGTATAGTTTATCCAAATCCACTTGAATAGGCGTGGTCAACGCTCTTTTCGAACTTTCAAAAATTCTCTTCATTGGCGTACAGGTGTGAGTCGGGAGTTTAAAAGCAACATTAAATAGATATTTTACTAGGTTCGTTCATATAATGACGTTCTTTTGAGTTTCCCCTGGTAAAATCGTAAAAATAATTCCTATCCAAGTGGGTGTAGCTATACTATACCTGTAGATAGCTTACGGGTAAACCAAGTTATGTTGTCGATGGCATGGCTAAACAATTCGTTTACCACCTTCTTTTGCCCTATCGTGTTGATTTAGAGCAAGGCTGGCCAATAAATTTTCAAAGTGAGCAAAATTTCTTAGACTATGGCGGCACCGGGCCACAAATTTTAAAGGCAAAACTACTAGCATATTCTTAGGGTAATCTATACACAAAATATGCTTTAATTTACTTTATTTGTGAACAAAATGAAATAAAATGTTGTTTAGATTTAATGTGATCGGTGAAGAGGTTTTTCTGATACAATTTTTTCGATATTTGGTTTTAAATCTGATGTTGATAGTACAATCAAATCAGAAATGTGTTTTGCAGTGAGAGATGTTCGATATTTATTTTTAATATAGGATAAAGTAGAAAACGTTTTTTCACACATATAGGTGGAACCAAACTTGCTTAAAATTTGCATAGCAAGGTCACGCAATATTGGAAAATCTTCAGTAAAAACTACTTTCCAGAAATTTGCGAAGCTTTCTGTTAGCTGCTCTGAAGATACATTTTCCTGGAAAATTTGTTTCAGGGCAGTGTGATTTTGTAGATCTGTTAGTTCGAGCTGAATGTTTGCTGGATACCCAAGCAGGTCAGTAGAACTGATCGCAAAAGGATTAATAAACAGCTGATTATTTTTCTTGTCAGATTCAAAATTCTGGAACCTGTTTTCAAAAGACTCTTTTAAACATTTTATTTTTGATTTGTACTTTGGGATATCAAGAGCAGTGATCTTTAATTTTTCTTTTACACTTGCGAGTGTTGAAAAACGGTCAATATTATTTCCCTCTAAGTTTGCTGCAAACAAGTTCAATTTTACTTTAAAACCATTGAGTAGGATCAACATTGTTGGAAGAGAACACTTTTTTTCTTGCAATTTAAGGTTCAGGACATTAAGGTACTTCATTATGTCTACTAAAAATGCAAGATCGCACAACCAAAATGAATTTTTAAGCAGAGCTCTCTCTGATGGTAATGCATGTTTTTCTTCCAGAAAATCCAGAACCTGTTCCCTCAAATCATAAAAATGTTTCAACATTTCACCTTTGGATAACCAGCAGACAGCGCAATAGAGATGTAATTCGCCGTACTCTTTTATTTCATCTTCAAACAACACTCCGAATTGTCTGCGGTTCAGTGCTCTGGCACGTATGAAATTAATGCATCGTACCACTGGGTCAATCACATCCTCGAACGTCATATCTTTAGCGCACAAAGCTTTCAGGTGTATAATGCAATGATAACAAAACAATTGTCGACCATCATTGTGGGTGCTCCATCAGTACAAACTGAATTGCATTTATCCCAGTTTAGGCTCTTACCCTCAATGCAATCTTTGAGTTTCATGAATATATCCTTTCCTGTGGTAGTAGTTTCAAGTTGACAGAGGTCCAGTAAATCTGACTGGTGGCGGGCAAATTCAAATGCATTGGCGGGCCACTTCGTGGCCCGCGTGCCTGGGTTTTTTTTTTTTATTTATCCGCTGTAACCACAAGGGTTATTAGCGACAAAACATTTAATAAAATACAAAATAAGAAAAATATTACAATAGTAAATATAGACCTGTCTCTTTTAAGTAACCTATTATGTTTATGACGTTTAGTTTTTCTCCCAAGGCATCCGTTACATTCGTTGAGATGTTATGTTTTTTTCTTGCAGCTTCGTATAGTTTGCACTGACATATAATATGTTTTACTGAAAGGTTTGTTTGGCAGGTTTCGCACGTTGGTGGCTCCGTTCGCGTAAACAAGTGTTTATGAGTTATGTTGCTATGTCCCAGCCGCAGTCGTGTTATTACTACTTGTTGTAGTCTGTTTAATGTTGGTTGTGGCCACGATTTCACTATTTGTTTTATATCTTTTAGTTTGTTTTGTGAAGTACTCCACATGTTTTGCCACGCACTAAACACTTTACATTTGATTTCCGCTTTCAAATCATTTGAAGAAACTTGTTCAATTTTGATAGAGTTCTGATTGCAGGCTGCCGAGCGGGCTAGTTGGTCTACTTCTTCATTTCCTTTTATACCGGAATGTGATGGGACGTACATAAAGTCAACGTGGGTATTGTTGTCATTTAAAATTGCTAATTCTGTTTTTATTAGTAAGGCGATTGGATTATTGGTATATAAATGTTTAATAGTTTGAAGTGAGCTAAGTGAATCTGTTAATATGAGAGATAGGGATTGATTCGATTCTTTTATATGGATAAGGGCTTGTAATATTGCATACAACTCTGCGGTGTATATTGAAGTAATGTGATTGAATTTGAAACTTGAGGACGTATTACACGTGAGGAACGCTGCTCCTACACCATCTGGTGATTTGGATGCGTCTGTGAAAATTTTATAATGGTTTTTGTAAGTGTCCGTTTCCATTAAAAATGATTGTTTAATTACTTGTGTTGGAGTCTCATTTTTTTTAAATGCACAGAGTGTGGTGTTAATTTTGGGAATTGGTATTAACCAAGGTGGAGGAGTTAGTAAGTTTATTGGAAAGACGCTAGGAAATTGGAAATGGAGGTTTCTTCTAACTCTTTCGTAAAATGGCGGATCCAATTTGTTGAAGAGAAAGTTTCCTGGAATCGATCAGTGAACGTATTGGTGTAAGTAGGATGATCTTTATTGCTAGCGATTTTGGAAGCGTATGAGAGACAAAGATACTTGCGTCTGAGACTTAGAGGTGGTTCTCCTGTTAGGCATTCTAAGCTTTTGACTGGTGTAGTGCGAAAAGTGCCTGTAGCGATTCGTAGAGCTGTGTTTTGAATGACTTCTAAGCTTTTCAACACTGACATTTTGGCGGAAGAATAAACTGTATTATTTGGTATCCATTTTCGGCATAGGTTTTTAACCTATTTTCCTTTTCGAGAGATGTACCCTTGACGTGGTCAGAAGGCTTGAGTGGTTTAATCAAGGGAAATAAAACAAGACCTTGATTATAGTCGGCTATTTTTGTGGTATCTAGATTTCGAGAATATTTTAGTATCAATTTGTTGAGACATAATTTGACATTAATAATCTGTCATGTTATATTACCCTTGATTAAACCACTCAAGCCTTAATTAAAGCTTTTCAAAAACTTCCATTTGTTTTTTTCAAGAAACATATTTTTTTTTCTTTATTAAATTGCTATTATTGTTTGAATGAAAGGCATTTTCAATATTTTAATTTCATAATTTTTTTCATACATTTTGTTCATATATTTAACCAGTTTCATTTACAAAATTTTAAAACGCTTGACTAATTTCCGTCTAGTGCCGGAACAGATAAATCACCTACTCTCTCCAGTTGATAATAATTAATATAAAGTCTAGATGAAGATATTCTAGTGAAATATTTGTATAAGTATTTTATCGATACAAACTTATAGGTCAGTGGATACATATTCCACTTTCAGTTTAACTGTACATTACCGATAGGTATGCTCGAAAACATCATTTTCTTAAATTAATTGGAATAATTGATCACAGCCGTAAGTAGGATTAAAGAGTGCTAAAGTGTTTGGTTTAATTGATCATTAATAATATTCGACACAGACGTATTTTCAAAATATATTTATTTATTTTTTATCAAAGAAAATTAATCAAATTTTGACTTTATTTTTTTTTATCTAGCAATTGTAAGAACTTTTCATATACAAAAAATAAACATTAGGTTTTATCTAGCGGACAAGAGGACAGTTAAATCTGTGCTCTACCTACAGTAATTATAATTTGGAACGGTTTTAGGAGCATTGATGAAATTTGTATGCGCTTCAATTAAAATAGAGATGTTGTTTGCTAGATTGATTGATTGTGTATCTTTTAAGCATAAATTACAACACTTTTGACGATTCTTCGTTTTCTTTACATTCAGATGGGACATTTCACGTCAAGTGGATCACCGTCACGGCCAGAATTTGTTTTGACCGATTAAGACGTATGAGGTCTCAGAATTTTTGTGTCGGAACAGAGTTACCTACCGAAAACGGTGAACCTAATATGGCGGTTAAAAGCTGGAGAAAACTTGAGTAAACGACAAAAAAATGTTGTACAGATTAATATTCGTAACAACCCGGGTTATTTTTATGCTTTTGAAAACTGATTTAGATGAAAAAATCTAAAATAGCGGATTCCAGATGGCGGATTTAATTTAAAAATAAACTTATTCATAACAAAATCGGTATATAGGGATTTCTGGGGTCGCTGATTGTAATATAAATAACCAACTAAACTTTGGCTTTATTCAGCAAAGAATCTGACAATACGTCAACTATAATAATCAGACTGATCAATAACTATATACATATGAACTATAATATACTACATACTAAGATACATAACAGTCACCCGTTGTTTGTTTTTACACTAATATTAATACAAAACGAAATCACGAAGCGTGGCGCGTAGGAAGTCGTTTCTGTCTACCTACGTAATGCAGGTATATCTGACGGTTCTGAGGATGCATCCCTGTGCCTGCTAGAGGGCCCAGAGTTTTTATCCAGGTTTTCCTCCGATTCATTTTCATTGTTATTTTCATTAGCAGTTTCATTAAGCTCCTCTTCATCGGAGTCTCGAGGTAACGGGGCTAATTGTCTGTTTGAGACCGTAGATTCACGTCCGTTAGGAAAACGTACAAAAGAATAAGAAGGATTACTATAAAGAAGTTCCACTTCTTCTACTAAAGGGTCATATTTTGAGTTTCTGACATTCTTCTTCATCTGTACCGGCCAGGGAGTCAAAAGCCAAGACGGAATTGATTCTCCGATCGGGGACCGGCGCGTGTGATTAAAGAAACGTTCGTGAGGAGTCTCATTAGTGACAGTACACAACAAAGAACGTACCCAGATAACAATATAAACTTGTTTCAGACTTGCAATAAGTTTGATACATCAAAAAAGAAGGCTTGCTTCAAGTTTGCCGTGGCAACTTTACACACTTGCAGCAAGTTTGAATCAAACTTTCTAGTTTCAGTGTGACCAACTTGCATGCAACTTTGTTATGGCAAACTTGTCCTAACCTTGTTACGGCAAACTTGCCCTAACCTTCTTACGGAAATATTATTTTTTATACAGGCTGTTCGGTTCGAAAACACATCAGAATAAAACCAATTAATAATCATATTACTTATTTATTAATCACTTAAGTCATCAGTAATAAATCAAAACGTTAGTTGAAGTATCAAATTAAAATTATTGTCTAGAACTATTCGTCGTTGGCATTAGCACCCAGATTATATTCGCTAGTTTCAGATTCCGATGCTTTTGTTTGTCTAACAGCTCTGAAACAAACAAACAAATTGTTATAAACTCTTAAAACTAAAGGAGTTAATGTTCAAGTTATGGAGGGTCCCTCCATAGTTGAAGTAAATACCTATCTGTGCATCATCAATGTGACAAAAAAAATTTGAGGTTGTACAACTTGAGACATTGTATTATCATGGTTTGGTGATGACTATATACCTATTTTAATTAAAAGATTTTTCATGGATATACATCGCAATTTTTAATTATATTTGATCCTGACATTTCGGAGTCTTTGCAAAACCGCGATGTGTATCCGTGAAATATCTTCTAATTTAAACAAGATACATTAATTAAAATCCCATATGGCTGTGAATATCAATAACCAGGGACTTTTTATTTTTGATAGTGAATGTGTGAACACAGCAAGAAACTACAAAAAATATATAATAAACTTACCTCAACTACTCGAAAGCAAAAAAGACGCTATCCACAAGCACAAACTAATCGGGTTTAAGCTGAACATTGTTAATTGTAGAAGTTTCAGCTTAGTAGGTAGTAATTAACACACCAACAAGACATCATAATCGTTACAATCTAAGTTAAAAAACTAAAAGTAAAAATATATTCTAACCGCGTCACGTTAGTCAACTCAGTATTGTAATGTTCAGTCAGCAGCATGTCAAGTTCAGTCAGCAGATGGCGCCCGCGTCACTTGCGCGCGTGGGTGCAGTGATAACGTTGCAGCAATGTTGCTACATACTTGACCTATTATCTTTGTCATAACAATATTCAAGCAATATTGTCGCAAACTTGAAAGTTCATATTTGACTTAACAATATTACAGAGATTTTGTCACAAACTTGTCTCGTCATATTTGACGCAGCAATTAAGAAGCAAAGAAAAATCAAACTTGCCCCAAGTTTGCATGCTATCTGGGTATAGAATGTAAGGAGGTACCTAGAACTTGTTCCCATTCGGTCGTATCCATGCCTTTAGATCGTAGACAAAGTTGAAGAGTTTTCCACAGAGTTCCGTTGAAACGTTCAACTTGTCCATTACCTTGAGGGTTTTAAGGAGTCGTTCTGCTTGTAGCAATACCGTAAGAGGTAAGGAATTTCCAAATTATCGGCAAGTATTTGCAAGTGATCACAAGTCAAGTTGTTCATCTTATCGAAAAAGTGCAGTTTAAAGAGACGTACTTGTAAAACAACAAAATAATTAGTGTCCATTATTGGAACGAAGTTCCCTTTCGGGCGTTACGAACAGTTACGACTGACGCTAGGAGCTAGCCAAAAACAATTCATACCAAAATTTGTCACGACACGACACGACATACGCATGTTGTCTCTCTCTCTCTCATAGATAGATATACCTATCTTTATTTAAATAGGAAACCCTAATATAATAAATACTAATAAAAGTACAATTAAAAAGACACTAATTTAAATTAAAAGAAAATACTGTAGAAAAAAAATAAGTACCTATAATAGTATTATATTATATTTCATCCTGTTTTAATAAATTAATAAATTCATAAACATTTCAAAAATAGTTCTTAACTTGACTAGTTAGGTACCTACGTCAAATTACCTTAACTGTCAGTTACTGTCAAATATTTTAATTTTAAAATTTTGTATTAAATTGTTAATTCCTGTTTTAAATTAATTTGAAATAAAAAGTAATTCTAGGTAGATGTATATCCTCTAATCCTCTGGTATTGTATAAATGGACACTTTTGTTAAAAGAAACGAACTGTTGAAAATAATGGATTTACTATTGTTTTTCTATTTTGCTTTGAACAGTGTAGTAGTGTCGCGACTTTGTTAAGTTTATACAGGTTTTTTGTAGATAATAAATATTAAAATAATAGAAAATAAAAACAATAACGTATCCTGACAGTGTTTCTGCACAAGTTCCGGATATTGCTGATAGAGTTAGGTAAGTAGAAATTTTATACAGACGGTAATAAATGCTTATGTATGTACAAACTCTCTGTTGTGTTTACAAATAACAATTCCTTCACTGATTAATCGAAAGGAACTTCGTTCCATCCGGGTGTCCCTTGACACCTCTCACTTTTTTTTTTAAATCTCCTAAGAATTTGGTTTCTTTTTTTGTCTATCTGTAATTACAACTGTTTTTATTATATAATATAAAGAAAACTCGTATTTAAGTTTTTGTAATGGATTGGATTAACCATAACTTCTTTTTGTCTTTGGCTGGTTCAGTAGAGTAGCTCTAAGCTAGACTGCGCCAGACATTGATTGACATGACAATAAAATTTTTATTATGTATTTTGTTTCTTTAGAATTATTTTAGTAATGACATTTATTATTGTTATTATTATTACAAAAAAATAACCTAAGGAAAATAATAGAGATACCTAAGTGGTCAACCAGGGACAAGAGAAACTTAAAATGAACTGCTATCAAATATATTTTTTGGTCCTCCGTCCAGAAACAATACTATTAATTACTTCAAAATCGTCCGGAAAATGGCATTTTCCGGCCTAGGCCGGCAAAGTAGCTTTTAGATTATCTAAAGAGATGGCGCTATGAGTTTAAATTTTAAGTCACCAAAAATACATAATAAATATAACTTTTAATTAAATTTAATTAAAAACAACGTAGGTACAATATACTAAACTTACCTATAACTTTTTCTAAATGTAAGCAGGATTCTAATTTACATTTAATTTCTCTCACAACTTGTATTATAAAATTTGACATTTATGTCAATTTACAACTACTTATCATTCGATTATGGATATAGTTCATTGTCTCTGCTATTTTTATATAAAATTATTAGATATTGATTTTAATATTTTCAATATAACAATTTTCTCTGTGCTGCTTATTAGCCAGAGATAATAGAATTAATTAATTAATTTGTCTATGTTATTGGCACAGTATTTGTATGTATAAAAATTAATTACCAGCTGACATTTTGTCGTCTATCTTCTAGTCAGTGGTCTTAGTTCAGTTAGCACAAGCAGTCAAGTCTTGAACATAACAGAACTTTTGAAAATATTAAAAATTAGTCGAACCAAAAAATAGTGTGTGTTACACGTCCGGAAAATATTTTGCAAGTGCTCGTATTGTTTCGCCTCGGTGCTACGCACCTCGGCTACACAACTTTACTCGCTCTTGCAAAATGTCATTTTCCGTCCTTGTGTCACAAATAA
The DNA here is from genome assembly GCA_964028335.1 of Altica lythri. Classification (NCBI taxonomy): domain Eukaryota; kingdom Metazoa; phylum Arthropoda; class Insecta; order Coleoptera; family Chrysomelidae; genus Altica; species Altica lythri. The sequence goes on along the minus strand of OZ034805.1, from coordinate 60,221,722 downwards.
CTATTACATTTCATGTAGAGCCCTAAAGAGGCAGTAAAAAATGTTTTACTTTGCATACATATTTTTGCATTTTGAAAATTATGCTGAATCTATAAACGCAGAAAATGACACATAAGCCCAAATACACAGCGGCCATCAAAATGTTTTTAAATCGACAAAAGCTATCAATGATATTTTAATAATTTCTACTTTACTAATATGCTGCCAATATTACATATGTTTGGCAGCATCTTTTCTAGTACTTTTAATAGATATTGAATGAATTGTGATCGTTTTTCATTTTTGCTAAACTGTCTTTTTGTCTATTTGAAATTTTTGAAGTAAAACTTCTTTAGCGGCACTAGGGGTAACTCAGTAATTCTAACGGACGTGACGTCATTCTAATGTACCGCGAACCGGAAACAAAACCTGATACAAAATACCTAACACGATTCTGCCTACTATATTAAATAAAATTAAATCTGTAATTGTATGAATTGACAGCTTGTCATCTTGTCAACCAAAATACATTGGTGGTAAATAGTTTAAATTTGTGTATAAAGTGTTTGTTTTAAATATGAACAACCAAAGTGGATTTATTAATGAAGAAAGTGGTGAAAAAATATTAAATAAAAAAATGACTGAGTACCTACTCTATATGCATACATTTTATTTTTGGTGTGTAATTACACTATTTATACCTAATTATTTATACCTATTATTTATACCTAGCTATTTTCGTTTTATAGACTTAAAGAGCTAAAAAGAAAAAGAAATTGTGAACGTCAAAGGGCATATTATAAGCGCCAGAAAGATTTGAAGAAAAATGAAAATGAAAAAAAGACGAGACAGCGACATTCATGATTTGATTCAGTAAGTTTATATACATACATACACACATATTATGATAGTAAATAATTATTTATAGGGAAGCTTTACGTTAAGTAAAGAAGCATGTTGCACGTTTTTGTTCATAAAATAATAATATTCGAAATGTTTTAACACTTGCTTATACTTATTTTAGGTTTGGTTAGGTAGCCATAAAGGCCATAAAACCACTAGCCAGGATGGCTGATCTTTTACCAGCAATAACAGATCCTTCGTAGACGTGAAGAAAACAAACTCAACTCAGGATTTTAAATTTTATGGAATATGCTATAAAATGCTACAAAATGAAATGGTTATTTAACTATTGAAGGCTCTTGTGTTGTGTTGTATTACAATAAGGTAGATACAGCTACAAAATCACACATTATAAACGTAATGTGTGTATATTTTTAATATTGTTTACCTATTATTGAAGCAAAACTTCTTTAGGCGCGACTAGGGGTAACTCTAACGTTAGATTCTAACGGAAGATTCTGATGGAAGTAACGGTGTGATTTCAGCTATGGGAGGAGCTTAAATTTTCAAAATTTATTTATGAAATTTTCAAAATTTTTAAACAGTTTCAAATACATTAATGGTATTCAGAGAGTAAAATCTATTTTTCACATTTTAGTTATCATAAACCTATTATTTCATATATAAAAAATAATGATAACTTTCAAATTCCTATTTCTAATGAATAATATAAATATAACATCTCATTTTTGTAAAGTATATAGACAATAAATATGATTGAATTGTAATTAAATATTTATTTTCCGATACGTACGTCAACAAGTTTTACTTCAATCGCGCGTAAAGGTTACACGCACACTCTTTTTTTTTGGATATTTTAATTGCAACATGTAGAACATCATATACTTCATCTTCATCATGATAATGCATCGACAGAATTTGGCATTCCGTGGACGTTGATCGTTCAGAATGTACATTCCCAATAAGTCTACTAAGTTTGGAATATATATATTTGATTAAAGTCCTTAAATAGGAAAACACGAAGACTAATGTGAAAGGTTTATGAGAGGTTAAACCAATCAATTCATTACATGGCAATTGTTTATATTAGTTTCTCTTGCTGATTAGTTTCTACAAGTTAACAATGATTGTAACGATTAAAAAAAAATCCTAAAGAACTCTTCAATGATAACGGTCGAAATACAAAAATGTAGATGTTAAGCAAAAACCTACTGCTGTTTACTAATTTTGTGAACAAAATATTTTTTTTAATATGATAATTTACGTTTAAAAAAAGTTTTAACAGCTTAAATCAGAGGCAATTTATATACCTAATATTAAAATTAATAAATATGTGTGTGAATATGAAACCGCTGTTTACTCATAGATGGCTGCACAGATAAATGTGAGCCTTGACAAAATGTAACAACCGTTTTTAAAAAGTTTTTATTATTTTTGTCGTGTTGTTTAACTCTTTTTGTATCTCTTTGTCTTTCTCTTTGTATTTCTCTTCGCTTTTCTCTTTGTCTTTCTCTTTGTCTTACTCTTTGTCATTCTTTTTGTCATTCCGGGTGAAATTTTGTAATCGAATTTAAACCTAGAGCTCTGAAATTTTCAGGATAGCTAAGAACTGGATGGCAATACAAGGTTTAAGTGTGTTTGCATATACATAGAGATTTTGACACAATTTTGGGTTGATATAAACATTCAAGAAAAGTTTTACTTCACCACTTTCTTGCAAAGAAAAACGCAGCTAAAACTCATAAAATTCATGTGGAAATAATTTTTTAGGAATATATTGCCGCGAATGGTTTATTAGATGCTTTAAAAGTGGTAATTTCAAACTCAATAATAAAGAACGTAGAAGATAAGGCAACAAAATTAAAGATGTTGAGTTACAAGCAATTTTGGAGAAAAATGCAAGTTTAAGTAAAATATTCAATGTTAATCATACAACATTTGTAAACATTTAGAAGCCATTGAAAAGGTTCAAAAGGAAGGAAATTGACAGATAGAAAATCGAAAACTCAGTTCTGAATGTTTCTTGAAAATACAAAAAAGAAAAGGCTTTTTGCATCCGGATTGGTACAGGTTTAATAATTCAAACGGCAAAAAATCATGGGTTGGTTCAGGTCAACCATCAACATCGCAAAACCAAATACTCATTACCAGACGGTTAGGCCCTGTGTTTGATGGGATCAGAAGTACTACGAGCATTTAGAATCTAATCTGGTAAAACAAGTGGTGATGTTATCGAAAACAACCAAAACATATAAACCGAAATTTAACACAAAAACCACCAGAATGGGCTATTAGATATGTTTTCATGATCATCAGGCTCGACTCCATGTTGTTCGATTGGTGAAAGAACCGTTGGAAATGCTTCAATGGAACGTTTTACCTCACTACGCTTTTATTCAGCACACCTTTTTTCATCTGATTCCCACTTATTTTAATCGACTTGGCGAGCAGCGCTTCAATTTTTACGAAGAAGTCAGAAATTGGCTTTAGTTGTGGTTTACTTTAAAATACAAACAGTTCTATCGACGCGGAATTCATACTTTATTTAGCACAAAGGTGGAAAAAAGTCATAATTAACGATGGAAAATAAAATTATATTAAATTCATTTATTTTGTTATTGAAATTAATGCTTAAAAATAAAAAAAAACAACAACAAATAATTTATTGTTAACCAAATAGTTTACTTATTATATTGGTTCTGCATTTATTCCATCTTTATTTCAGTTCTAGAACGGTACTTGATTTGCTTGTGCGCACTAAGTGGTGATTTGTACAAAAATAGCAATGTGCATACATTCTCATTTAACTTATAAAATGTTAAATTCTAATTATTAAACATAGAAGCAGAAATCCCCTTATCTTATATTCAAAACTGCGAAATTTGCATTAGATGAATTTCCTATAACCAATTTCATTAGCAGCCGATCTTCGAGTTCACTATCCCTCAAACATTGCGAGAAACTTCCCAAAATCCCAACCCCCAACACATTATCTAACCAAGTTAGAATCCATTAAATTACGGGCCTTGTATATCCGCAGTAGATTCCAACCGGATTGTTAACCAAAGATCAAAGATGAATACACAAATGGCTGTCAAACTTACACTCACTCGACTTTGGCCTCATTCAATACAAATTGGGCCTTCTCTCATCTCATTCGAGAAAACTTCAAATTAGGCCAGTGCAGCAGGATTTTAGTCAAACATTATTTATAATGATCTGAAGGAAATGGAGAAGATTGCCGAAAGACGATTTTTTTAAGAGGAAAATAGAATAGATAATTAACAAACTAAAACATAGTAGAGCACATTGAAGGAAACACAAAATAACGAAGAATCTCATGACTAAGATAAACGTAAATTATAATGTATTTAATATTGCCGCAATACCATATAAATAAAAGTAAGCAAAGTAGGGAAACTCTGGAAATAAGAACTGCTTTTATTCAAAAATGTGGGTCTAGAAAACTTAAAATGAACCAATATCAATAAATAACAAACTATAAAATAGCAGAGAACATTAAAGGAAATAAAAAATAAAAAAATAATTAAAAATAACAAAAAACCCGCCTGCATGGATAGCTACAACTAAAAATCAACTGAAAAAACTGAAACAAGACAAAAAGTCAATGACTAGGTATTAAAAAAAATCAATGATTAGGTACTTAGAACCAGAAACATAAATTGAAACAGTACCACACCTACGTACCTACGTATTGTACAAATAGAAATATCAGCACGGTAGTCATTCAATTTTTTGCAACATTATAAACAGAATTACAGTCGGAGGCATGCACAAAAGGATAATAATTTAACATAGCATACAGTTTCATGCCTCCGACTGCAATTCTGTTTATAATGTTGCAAAAAATTGAATGACTACCCTGCTGATATTTCTATTTGTACAATACGTAGGTACGTAGGTGTGGTACTGTTTCAATTTATGTTTCTGGTTCTAAGTACCTAATCATTGATTTTTTTTAATACCTAGTCATTGACTTTTTGTCTTGTTTCAGTTTTTTCAGTTGATTTTTAGTTGTAGCTATCCATGCAGGCGGGTTTTTTGTTATTTTTAATTATTTTTTTATTTATGTCTTTTTAGTTTAGAGTGCTTATTCTAAACTCGTTAAAGAGTTCATGAGAAATCATTAATTTCTAAATGGTGCTACAAGACATCTGTGTCGGATTTTTAAAATATTTATGTGTTTTTGAATTAAATATTCTTATTTACAATGTGCGTTGGTCACCGGGATTCGAACCCGGGACCTCCGTAACTTGAGCCGAACGCTCAACCACTGCGCTACAGAGGCCGTTATGGCTTAATGACTATTTTCAACAAAAACAACCGGGACCAACGGTTTTATACGTGGTGTTACTTTACAACAATCAATATGGGAATATTCAAATATTTCCCGATTGACTACCCTAATGGGTTGGACTTTTCCTTTAAAATTGATATGGAACCGCCCACGCGGTATGCTCTTTCCAATAAAAAATATATTATCAATATCGGATGGCTCTGTAAAAAGTTGTGCGAGATTTGTTAGTTCTGACTTATTTTTATTAGTAAAGCTAATTTTTTAGCGTTCCTGTTGTTAGGAAAAGTAATAACTTAATTTAACTCACGTGTTCTATTCATGAAACTGAACAACTTTCCCTAAGAAATATAGATCGAAATATGGAAAAAAATTGATTTCCCATAGTAAATGAGAAATCAGCTGTAGCATTTTGTACGTCCAATTATTATTATGTTTTTCATTTCCATACCACGTGTTCTACTCATAAAACTAAACAACTTTCGCCAAGGAACTTAGATAGAAATACAAAAAAAAAAATCATATTTGCTTTGCAGAAAAAATATTCATTTCTTTTTTTATCGTTCTATTTAATATTAAAACTAAAAGTTATATACATATTTAGAATTTGTGTTTAAAATTCTTTATTTTGATACCCTACTCGATATGCTTGGTACAATTTACTTTTTTATTGCCTCACAATGTGGCGTCAAACATCCGCCCTTTTTGATTTTTTTTAAATGTCACCTATCTAAGAACACTTGGGCTATTAAGACAAATTTAACGATACCTGAAATGTGAAAATCCGTTTCAACGCTAGGCTGGCATTCAAAATTCAAAATTGATTTTTTTTTGTTTTTATGTAGGAATTTTACAATTCTCTTTTTGAAAATCAAACATCATTTTCATACCACGTGTTCTACTCATGAAACTAAACAACTTTCGCCGAGGAACTTAGATCGAAATACAAAAAAAAAATCCGATTTACTTTTTTTATCGTTCTATTTAATATTAAAACTAAAAGTTATATACATATTTAGAATTTGTGTTTAAAATCCTTCATTTTGATACCCCACTCGATATGCTTGGTACAATTTATTTTTTTATTGCCTCACAATGTGGCGTCAAACATCCGCCCTTTTTGATTTTTTTTAAATGTCACCTATCTAAGAACACTTGGGCTATTAAGACAAATTTAACGATACCTCAAATGTGAAAATCCGTTTAGCGGTTCTGGAGATACAAGGTAAGGAAGAATATTACATAGATACACGATACGCGCTGAAAACATAACCCTTCGTCAGTCGGGTAATAACGAAGAATCACATAATTAGGATAAGCCTAAATTATAATTTAATTAGTATTGCCGGAAGACCAATTATACAAAGTAACCAAAGTAGCGAAAGTATAGAAAAAGGAACTGCTTTTCTCCCAAACTTTGGATCTTAAAAACTTTTATCAATCGACGAAATCGTTAAGCAAACAGAATCAGAATTAATCTAAACTGGTTCCTGTTTTTTATACTTTTTTTTTAATTGATGTGTAGGTACCTATTATTTAGATGTCTGCAAGCTGGAAAAACCTAGTTGTATACTTTTAGTTTGGGTGTATAATTAAGAACAAAACTGGAAAGAAAACAAAGGGCATTGAGTTTTAGAATAGAAAGAAGAGAGGAAGACTTAATTCCTTCGTTTATGACCAAAAAAGGAGATTTAAACTCGGACTTATGGGACTTAAGCTACAGTGCTAAACAGTATCTTCGTTTTGTCCCTTAATTCCACATTTTTACTATTTTTTTATTGTGCCATATTATGTTGCTCCTTAAATTGTAACAATTGTTATTATTGTAATAGATTAAAACTCTTTTAGATATAAACAAACAAATTTCTAGAAAATTCTTAAACCACTACTCATTCTTCTATGAAAGATATTATCAAGTGCTTATGTATGATTGACTTGGCTTTTATTACCGACGAAATTCAAAATCATACCAAAACTGATTAAAAAATCTTAATGTATATTGTCCGTAATAAACATCAATTTTTTTATGGCTATATGTATTTTACTTCTGTCATTTATACAAACAAGGTGTTATACCCTGTATATGAGGAAGCTAGGTGTGTGATTACTTATACAAAAATATACATAATATATAAATACCTAATATCTGTAAAATATGTATACGTACATATTTGTCAATTTGCATATCCTACTGGCCTAAAGAACAAGATTTACTTTCCTCTTGTTTTGTTTCTCACTATCGTTGTTTCGCTGAGTTTCCTTCGTATTCGGAGGAAACTACCGCATCTTGTTTTGCTTTTCTTGTCGAGATATCCATGTCTTGAATTTGGAGGTGCATGAAGTTTAGAACTTTTTAGAAAAGCTTAACAAATTTAAACGATTATGGTTTTATAGAAATACTATTAACAATACAATGGATTTGGTTATATATTAAAAGAAGAATGAATGTATACGTGAGTAATTTTCTTCACAGTGACACAGTTTTTTCTCTGGCTTACAGTCAATCAAAAATTATATAATCCCTCGTCAAGCGGGTCAACATTTGACTTTCAAATGAGAAATTAGTACGGATAGGACACCTACACCATTACCAACACAATGGAAGAGAAAGCCCCTGTTACAAATACCTTAAAGTATGTGATCAGTGTTGCCAATATATCTATAAATTCTATGAAAATATGTATGAGTTAAAAAAATTAAATAAACATCGATTATAATACCAAAACTAAAAGATTTGTTGCAGTTACAAACTCAATCACAAATTTTCGAAAAAAAAGGATCGTCATACAAATCAAAACATAGAATATTTGACTCAAAAAAAGTATAAATAAACATCAAACAATACATATCAATTATGAAAAAATAAATTATACGGCAACAGAATGAACGTATCGCACACAATTGACTAAGAAAATAATACAGATTATACGAGGATTGTTCGGTAACTATACCTAACACAGACATGGTACCTCCAGAAAATTTTTCATCATTCAATAGAATGGTATTTTAATAAGTAAGATACAACACTATAAAGGAATTTTTCGTAAATCTGGTATAAACGAATACGCTAAATGCACGTCTTGTTTGACTTTGTAACAAAAAAAAGTAAGTTGGAAGTTTAAAAACTGGGTTATTTAAGCGTACTCACCAAAGCAAAAATGGTGAATCTTGTAGAAACGTCTAAAAAGTGCTTTTGAAAAGCTACGTGAGGTAGTAGCCATAGTATGTATTTGGATATAGATAAAATTTTAACTGCATAATTTAAGATGAAGTCCTTTGAGTATATACCACTAGCAACAGAAGTAATCCTAAATCTTACGGCTCTATACATTCAAGTAGAAAGTGTAAGGAAAAAAACAATATATAGAATGGTCAACAATCAAGGAGAAACCTCACTTCTATTTAATCAAACTTGGGAAAAACCCCAAGATAACATGCCAAAGAAATTTAACTTTGTGAAAAAATTGGGTAATAAATCTAAATGGAACCAGGACACTATATTTCGGCTAAACCAAAATGCTATAAAATGGTAAACAGACGGCTCCAAGACAGATCAAGGAGCTGAAGCAGGGGTTTTTAGATCTAGAGGCAAATGCCTGAAATCCTGGGTGCATACCCAAACATTTTTCAAGCAGCAATCTGCGCCATTGACAGATTTGTAGACATTAATATCGAAATGAACTATCGGACAAAAGATTTTAATTATGTCAGATAGTCAAGAAGCCATCAAAGCACTGAACTCATACACAATCAGTTCAAATATGCTCAGGGAATGACAAGGCAAAATAAATGAACAAGGATAAAATAATACTGATTCTCTCTTAAGGTTTCCAGGACACATAGAAATCAAAGTAAACGAAACACCAGATAACCTGGCAAAACAGCTGAGACCCCATATTTAGTACCAGATCCATCTTGTGAAATCAGCAGTATATAGTACAGTCTAAGAAAAACTAAGAAAATAAGTGTATAGAAAAAATCCAAGTACTAGAACGATCTAAAATGACTAGGACAACCGAAGACGCTCCTGAACACTATAACCAGAAGAAATCTTTAAGCTGCCCAAACCTCAGTAAAAACAACCTTCGTATGATACCGGGAATCTTAACTGGGCACTACCATTTAAGAGGATACATGAAGAAACTAGGATTGGTAGATGAAGCAAAGTGCAGATTCTGTAGGGAAGAAGACGAAACCTCAATGTACATACTCTCAGAGTGCATTGCATTACGCAATTCTAGGATTAAATACCTAGGATCATATGAAATAAAAAAAAGATCTACTTGACCTGAAGCCCAACAGTATCCTTAAATTTTCTAAGAAAGATTGGACTTGAAGAGCTGCTATAAGTTTGAGGCAACATCAGAATTATAACAAGAAAAGGGGGATACAATAGATCATATAGGTCGCAGGTACATCTGACCCTAAGTACGCACATATACATACACTAGCGGCCGCCCGCGACTTCATCCGCGTGGACTTTAGTTTTTTGCCACCGAGTTTCATACAAATTTGCAACCCCTATTTTAAATCCCTAGGGATGGAATTTAAAAAAGTAATTTCTTAGTACACCACTACGTAATAAAACAAATTTATTCTCGAATTTTCAAGACTATACGCGTCTATCGACAGTGCCATGTCGGCCAGCAGCAGCGTGCTAACGTCTCACCGCTCCACACACCCCGCTCAGTAAAGCGCGAGTGGTATTAGACTATTATTATTTTAAAACTTTAAAAACTTGCATGCTATATGCATGCAAAATCTCAGCCCGATCGGTTTGAAATTGACAAAGTTTCATACAAACTTTCATTCCTATTTTATCCCTTAGGGGTGGAGTTTATCAAAATCCTTTCTTAGGGGATGCCTATGTCATAGTAGCTATATGCATTCAAAATCTCAGCCCGATCGGTTTAAAACTGACACAGTTTCATACCAACTTTCATCCCCTATTTTATCCCCTTGTGGGCGGAATTTATCAAAATCCTTTCTTAAGGGATGCCTATGTCATAGTAGCTACATTCATGCAAAATCTCAGCCCGATCGGTTAAAAATTGACAAAGTTTCATACAAACTTTCATTCCCTTGTTTATTCCCTTAGGGGTAGAAATTATCAAAATTCTTTCTTAAGGGATGCCTACGTCATAGTTGCTATATGCATGCAAAATCTCAGCCCGATCGGTTTAAATTTGACAGAGTTTCATAAAAACTTTCATCCCCTATTTTATCGCCTTAGGGGTGGAATTAATTAAAATTCTTTCTTAGGGGATGCCTTCGTCATAGTAACTATATGCATGCAAAGTTTCAGCCCGAACGGTTTAAAATTGACAAAGTTTTATACAAACTTTTATCCCCTATTTTATGTCCTTAGGGCTGGAATTAATCAAAATCCTTTCTTAGCGGATGCCTACCTCATAACATCTACCTCCATGCCAAATTTCAGCCCCATCCGTCCAGCGGTTTGAGCTGTGCGTTGATAGATCATACAAACTTTCATCCCCTATTTTATCCCGTTGGGGGTGGAATTAATCAAAATCCTTTCTTAGCGGATGCCTACGTTATAACATCTACCTGCATGCTAAATTTCAGCCCCATCCGTCCAGCGGTTTGGGCTCTGCGTTGATAGATCACTATATCAGTCAGTCAGTCAGTCAGTCAGTCACCTTTGAGTTTTATATATATAGAAATACATATAATACCACAGACAGCCTTTCATGTTCCAGATGCAAGACTGATTTGTGAGAGGAAAAGAAGTATATAAGGATATGCTATCTCTCTCGCACCGTTAGCCCAAGTGGATCTAGCTCGATGATTGAGTTTCACGAATGTTTACATTAGACCAAATACTGAATCGATTGATTACGAACGAATTTTTGCACCATTTCGTGATAGTTAATGAAACCTGGGTCCTCCGTTATACTTATACGTTATCCTTTACCAAAAAAGAAAAAACGATTTTATGAAAAACAAAGATTTTAACAACTGTGTTAGAGGAAAACTTCTTACTATATCAATTACAATATTTAGTGGTTAAAACACAGCCTTAAAAGTTATTTAGGTAACACTGTCGAAGAAACCGTAGATTAGATTATTTTTTTAGATAGAATTGAAGAAAATATAATAGAAAGCACAATAAAAGAGCATATTACCTAAGATATAAAAGAGAATAGAAAGAAAAAATGATGATATTATGTTGATGGGTACAAAACGATCAGATAGGAAACTTAAAGTATATAAAATATGTATAAATCAACATATAAACCGTTTGACATCAATCTTAATCGTTCCTATCTACAAGGTTATGTTCTAATAAAACTGATTTTATGATCAATTTGATACCTTAGCAGCCGATAATCACTTCCAATTTATAATTACAATGCAGTTTGTTGCTTCCGCAATATGTAAACATAATAAAGTTCACAATCTACATGCAATCTAAATATTTCTATCGTATGTAATTTAACATCATTGTCTCTACCACATAACACGTGTCTCAACTAAAGTAAAAATAAATCACATAAAGCAAGCATAAGATCAGTGTGTGTTTAAATCATGTACACATAAATAGTACAGTTAACTATTTTTTAATAGAATTATTATTAGATTTCATCGCATTAAATTTATCCAATTTAATAAAACATACGATGAAAGGATGAGATATTTTCCATTTCAACAGAAATTACGCTAGCACCGTTGGTTTGGCGTAATAATGTTGAAATCTTTACCTCTGTAAACGTCTCTAACCATTTCAGTCACAGATGCATTAGTAGTTAGTAGGCGTTTTGATCGTTTTGTTTCATATCATTTCCCTAATGACACGTACTCAATTTACTTTTTTTGAGTACTGTCTTATATTTTTATTCGGTTAGAAGGCCGCAGCTATAGGTTTTTTTGTTAAGTTATTTATTTTAATATATCTTTGATGGGGTTTTTTGAATACGGTAATATTACAAAAAATAAAAGTACCAATCGAAAAAAATCACACTTGGCAGGACTCAAACCTGCAATCATTACTGATAGCGCAAAACGCCTCTAACCACAGATGCATAAGTAGTTAGTCGGCGTTTGAATTATCTTGTATTGAGTAAATGTCATATGTCACATTTCATTTTTCATATCATAAATGACATAATAACTCTGTTTCCCTTCTATGGGTCCCAGGACACACAGGAATAGAATGAAACGGAACAGCAGACAAACTGGCAAAAAAAGGAGCTGTAACCCCATACCTAGGACCAGAACCATTCTGTGGAATTAGCAGTAGTACAATCTTAGACAAAAAAATGGACAGCGAAAAATCCAGTACTGGAATGATCTAGAAGTACTAAGACAATCAAAGACGCTCTTGGGAAACTACAATCAAAAGAGATCTCTCAGCTGTCTTAACCTTAGTAAGAAGATTATAACAGAAATACTAACCGGGCACTGCCGATTAAGAGGACACATGAAGAAACTACGATTGGTATACATGAAGCACACCACAGATTCTGTGAGGTAGAGGATGAAACCTCAATACACTGTAACGTTCGTTGTGGGCCTAGCTCCTCGACTATTTAATTTTAAAAATATCAGTGGTATTTGCGTCGACTCTATTACTTTATCTGATTTGGGTAGGAGGAATTTGGTTTTTCCGTGAGATTCGATGCTAAATTCTTCCATTTCATATGGTAATTTGTTAGTTATAAGTTGTTTATCTTAACTCTCTGCACCGTTCGTTTTGGGCTTTTGCCATCTTGAGAAGGGCCCTAGAGAGGACGTGATTCTCGACATAGCTTTCATTTCGAAAACACCTATAACACCTGTTCAGGGTCAATCGAACCAATTATTCCAGTGGTCTCCGTTTATTACAAGAAAAACATCAATACTGCAGTCCGGAGGTCTTCGAAATTTGTTCTACAGATTGTACACTCGCTTCCGCAAACTCCGACAGAAGACTTCACTTATTCCAAAGATAATAAAATCATTAATTACTTGATTGTTTTTAATTGACTTCCTAATATTAATTTTTATCATTGAATAAACAATTTAAAACTGATTTCACATCTTTATTTGCATGTCTGTTCTTGGCGCCCATTAATAATTGTTGGGAGGGAATTGATAAAAAAAACTTAGAAGGAATCCACGATCCTAAAGGCTAGCTAAGGGTAATTTAAGGAAGACCTACCTAACTTAAAACCCAACGATATCCTAAAATTTTTAAGAAAGATAGGACTAGAGGAGCTGCGATAATTCTGAGGAAATCATCAGAAATATAGCAAGAAAAGGAGGACACAATAGATCTTATAGGTCGCAGGTGTATCTGTTACCCCTAACGTGCTCATATATTATATACATACAAGTATGGTGAAATAAAGATATAACTAGATGATTAGAACTAATATTATCCTTTACACATAAAACTAAATAATTAAAAAATATGAAAGACCTTTCACAATCGAGTAAATATTTTTTTGTAATGTTAAAACGATACAAACTAAACAACAAAACATTTTTTTACATTAAAATCTAAAAAAACAATCGTCATTAACAACAAGAGATACCATACCGTATTCTAATTTTAAATTCTTCGATTAGTTATTTATGTACTGTAGTCAAAAATTCGTTTTAATTAAAATTCTATCGGTCGAATAAAATAAGAAAGAACTTCGCTCCTTTTTCGGTTAAAGTCAAGTATATACGTTAAAATCTATATTGCATCATTTTTCCCATTCCAAAGCGGACCAAATCGAAAATTTCTAATCACGCTTTCGAATTGATAAAAATCCTTGAACTTTACTTGTACTCCTACTGTTTCCTTAAAATAAATATAACTTTGGAAGGTATACGATAATTTATCAAAGAACGGTCAATGGTCGATGTTGATATTAAAAATATATTACATAATTAATAAAAAAATATTAATATACCTATTCTGTAGGTACGTTTTGCAATAATGCAAGCTAATATCTTCACGGTATTTGTGTGAGACATTGTGAGAAATGAATATTTTGGTGTATATCAGGGAATGTTTTGTAGCAAAAAAGAAATAAGATAAATACATTTGTAAGAAAATTTTGAAAATGACCGTGTATGCAAATTTATTCTCTGTGAAAGGGACAAATTATGAAGGTGTGGTATACATTTGATTAACACCACTTAAACCAATTTGCTATAACGTTTCTTACAAAAACTTTCGATTTAAATATTTTTTTTCTTTTTCCAAAATTTAATTTTTTTTTCTACCATTTCTTTCGGCAATGAGTTACAGTTATTCTGTTTGTGAAGAAAAATTTCTTCTGGCCAACTTCACTGTCCTCTCTTTTACCAGTTTTTTTGAATGGCTCCTTAGATGTGGTTGATGATAAGTGTGGAATTTTCCAAGATCTATTGTATAGTAATCTGACAATATTTTATACAAGGTCGCCTCTTAATCTGCTGTCAGTTAAAGTAAACTGTAGTCTTTGTAGCGACTTTCATAAGCATCAATTGTGTAGTTCGTATGATATTCTTGCGTTGCACCTTTTCCAGTTTCTGTATACACTTAACACAATATAGATTCCATGTTATTTCTATTCAGTTTTAAAGTCATCTGAGTCAGTAAATGAGTTCCCAAAGAGTTTTGCATCACCATGTTTGTTTTAATGTCGTAGGTTTAATTGCTGATATAAATGAGAAATAATAAGGCACCCAAGATAGAGCCCAGTGGTACCCCACAAATCCCGGGATATGTCTTTGAGAGAACACCATTAACTTTTACTTGGTACGAGCGTCTAAACAGAAAATTCTTTATATTCTCCAACAACTCTCCTTTGTTTTCTAAGGGTTCCAGTTTGTAGATCAAATAGTTGTGAGAAACTTTATCGTATGCCTTTTTAAAATCCAGATGTATGACATCAACAGGTGTATTATTGCCATGATTCCGTGACCACATATCTAAACAACTTAAAAGATTTGTCACCACCGACCGTTTTGGTAGAATTCCATGTTGAGATTCTGAGAGAACTCCATTATCAAGCAGAAACGTTGTCATTTGTTTCACGATAGCTTTCTCCATAAATTTGCAACGATAGCAGGTTGGGCTTATAGGGCGGAAGTTTTATAAAGATGTTTATTGACTTTTTGGAAGAGAGATGTAACCAATGCTTTATGCCAAACTGCAGGTAGTTGCCCATAGACTCAGCCAGCATGGTGCCAATTGATGTACAACATTTCTGGAGGAAGAATGCTGGTAAATTGTCGGGAGCAGGCGAAGAATCACTTTTTAAATTTTTTATAAGTCCGCTGTAATATTCTGTGAAGTAAAATGGGCAGTAGTTAACGATTTACTAGACCTAGTGTTCTTAAAGTGTTTGTGTTTTTAATTTTTTTCCTTTTTGATATTATTGCATTTTGTTTTTTTAAATATAATTTTGTTTAGTACGCTATTTTAACTATAAGGTACTTACGCCTAATAAGGCCCAGTTCTTAAGATGGCCCACTTTCAATATTTTGTACGTCTAAAAGTTCAAATGAATTTAAATTTTGCGCCCATGTTCGGTTAGTGCCATAGACAAAATTGCAACTTCATAAATAAGGAAGACAGTCGTCATTTTTGCAGTGGTTGCCAGTTTTTTAATGTCGTTGCAAAGGGCTGACGATTTATAACTTTCTAATTTAAACCTTTTTAGTATTTTCTTAAAAAACAAGAAGTTTTCGTGTTTATTTTTTAATACAGCGTTACTTAGGTTTATGGGCACTTGACTCAACGTAAGAGTTGTTTATATTATTTGTTAATTTTCATTTATAAAAAGTAGTTCTTGTGGCGGGGTAAATTACCCTATAAAGGCCCATCACATCCTATGATGGCTCGGGCCAGTCGAAGATATGAGACAACTCAGATGTTTTTGAAAAAAATATTTGGTCTTTAAATAAACATGTTTTTTCCAAAAGTGATTATTAGAATAACGCCACAACATTGTTATTTGTTGAGTCTATTTAGAGGTTTTTGTTTAGTAGGTAAATTAAATTTTGCTAAGTCTAAGATGGCCCACCGTCCAATTTGTGAGCAAAAAAAACTTTTGTATCAGACTGATTACCTAAGAATATCATATAATATTAGGTCAAGTTTTACATAAATACTTATTTTTTGTTTTGATAGGGTTTATTGATTACATAATTAATATCGGGCTATGATAGGTGCCTATGTTCCTAAAAAAGCCCACTTTAGAGGTTTTAAAAAACAATTATTATCTTAACGAATTGTTTCCAAACATGTTGATTTGTATGTTTACTTTATTCACAAATAAATGACCTATGTTGTGATAAAGGCAGTTTTCACAAATTTATATTTCTTTTCCAGCTATTAAAATTTAGCAAAAAGTGGGCCTTACAGGGCGCATGTACCTTATATTAAGTAACATAAAACACAAAGCTACAAAAGCCCTTATGGTGTGCAGAAACATTGCTGGGAAAAATTGGGACTGTAACCCAAAGACATTGCAATGAATGTACACAGCAATAGTGAGACCTATCATCACATATGGGGCAGTAGCTTGGGGCACGAGAGCTAATCTGATCACTACGAGGACAAACCTCTCAAAGATTCAGAGACTAGCCTGTGCATGTATCACTGGAGCAATGAGAACATGTCCCACTGCTGCAATGGAAGTAATACTAAATCTCTCGCCACTGCATATTCAAGTAGAAATGCTAGGAAGCAAACAATATATAGAATGATCAAAGAAGGAATAATCAAGGTAAAACCTCGATCACTCCAACTTGATCAAACTTGGGAAATGCCCCAAGATGACATGCCAAAGTAATTTAACTTTGTAAAAAAAATTACCATTAAACTGGGAAAGCAAATCTGAATGGGACGAAAACACCATATTGGGGCTAAGCCAAAACGCCATAAAATGGTACACGGACGGCTCCAAGACAGATAAAGGAACAGGAGCAGGGGTGTTTGGACCTAGAGAACCAAATACTCAGAAAGCCTGGGTACGTACCCAAGCATCTTTCAAGCGGAAATTTGTGCCATCGAAAGATGTATAGAATTCAACATTAAAAGGAACTATCGTAGACAGAAGATTCTAAACATGTCAGATAGTCAAGCAGTCATCAAAGCTCTGAACTCAGATACAATCAATTCAAAGATGGTCTGGGAATGCCTAGGCAAATTAAATAAACTAGGACAGAATAACACTGTTACTATCCTATGGGTTCCAGGACACGTGGGAATAGAAGGAAATGAGACAGCAGACAAGCTGGCAAAAAAAGGAGCTGAAACCCCATATCTGGGACCAGAACCATCCTGTGGGATCAGCAGTAGTATAATCTGAGAAAAACTAAAGAAAAAAATGGATAGCGAAAAATCCAAGTACTGGAATGATCTAGAAGGATTAAGACAATCGAAGACGCTCCTGGGAAACTATAACCAGAAGAGATCTCACAGCTGCCTTAACCTGAGTAAGAAAAACCTCCGAATTATAACAGGAATACTAACCGGTCACTGTTGATTAAGAGGACACATGAAGAAACTAGGATTAGTAGATGAAGCAAACTGCAGATTCTGTGAGGTAGAGGATGAAACCTCAATACACACACTTTCAGAATGCATGGCATTAAGTAATTCTAGAGTCAAATACCTAGGGTCATACGAAATAGAAAGGGAAGAACTACCTAATTTAAAACCCAATGATATCCTAAACTTTCTAAGGAAGATAGGACTAGAAGAGCTGCTATAAGTCTGAGGAATCATCAGAAATATAGCAAGAAAAGGGGGACACAATAGATCTTATAGGTCGCAGGTGTATCTGTCACCCCTAACACCATATATACCATACATACCAACATAAAACACTAGGTAAAAAAAATGTAATATATATTATATATGTAGTAGAACCTGATAATAGTTAAAAAATAATTATCTTTACTTTACTACACATATACTGCTACTAAATTGTGACTTTAAGTAATGATTTCCTTTATTTTTGCTGCTTTTATATTACAAAAAATTCAAACAGCCAAACTTACCCTGACGTAAGTATTTTTCAACCCAATTTTCACCGACACAATCCTCCTACGCTGCTTCTTTCTCATGCGATTTTGTATGATGAAATAAATTTGTTTCACTTAAGTGTTTGGATCCAGTAAATTTTATAAACTCACAAATTGGAGATTTGTATAAAAGAAGAGGAGCAGTAATCTGGTAATGACAAAAAATGGAATAGAATAAGAGTTAAATAACAGAAGATTAATGATATCGTTAAAAATAATAAAGTAGGTATTGCTTTTAAAATTGTGGATTCGCATATTCTTTTGCTTCTCTCCCTTGTTAAGATATTTTTTTTCTAATTTTAGTATGTTTCTTTATCCAATTATCTGTAATTCTATGTAGAAATATTTACAGTCTTAATTATACTTGTAGGTTAAATAAATGCATTATTAAATACGTATTGGAATTTTAGGATTTTTAATCCTGTTATCCGAGTATGAAATCATTTTCTGTAAAGTTTTGTTTTGTTTTGTCAATTTTCTGATGATTAAAAAAAATACAAATATCTTAATTTTTGTTGTCAATTGATTTGTTTACCGCTTTTGACCACCCAGAAGAATCGACTACCATATGTTCTTGCTAACTTACATAACAATGAATTGAGAATTTCACAAAACTTAAAATATTTAGAATTCACTTTTGTTAAATATGTTTATTATTATGTTATAAATTCCAACAAAAAAATGACTGATAATTTAACAAAATTATATTATAAAAGAGATGATTGTCCAATTAATGTAAATTTACTTCTTTATCGGAATGTCAAAACGTAAAGACATAGGGTAAACAAAAAAATGCATGCAAGCGTTCTTTTATTACTTCTACACAACTAAAGATAATTTGCAGGACAACAGGTGATATAAAAGAACTCAAGTAAAAAATAATAAATCGGGTAAACACAATAAGGTCTATTGGCGGATGCAAAATTTGGAAATAACTGATTGAAAAGCAAAGAAGCAAAAAAAAAGTATTATTTTACAGAAAAAATCTTTAAGAATTGCTCGCAATAGCAGAATATGTAATGCTAAAAATTAATGTTACCAAAATCCACCAAAAAACATTAGAAGTGTAATAATTAAAAAAAAGGTGTGGCAGTCAGTGGGACTGCCGGCAGAAGTTATACTTCTATGCACGCGCCCGGATTCATAAATTTTTATGCGAATGATTTAGCAAAATCATTATATGATATTCGTGTTCAGCGACCTTAAAAACCTCCTAGTACCGAGTACACACTCATTTTATATCAAATTTGCATAACATTTCCTGGAGACGAGGTCCGTCTTCAGTACCAGGTGTTTTAGACACCATCGCCATTATCATATTCGTATTCAGCGACCCAAAAAAGCCCGAGTACATAAATTGAACCCATTTGGAATACTTACCGAGTTGTAATTTTTCCATTTATTTTCTGTTCGGAATGCACTTTTCGACTATTCTTAAAAACTCTGTTATCTTTTTTCAATTTACTAAATATTTAAACGGTATTTAAAGGACTTATAGTTATGACTAAACATGTGGTAAATATTTCATCTTTGTTTTTACCGACCAATATACCTTATATGTGTTTCTGTCTCTCTCTTACTCACACCATTACATATGTAATGATTTTTCCCATTTAACCCCACACAAATCGAGTGCATGAATAGAAGTATAACTTCAAAAATACACAAGATCGACCTAGAAGAATTTATAAAATTAATGCAAAGGCAGTCATAGAGAAAAGGAAAAGAATCTAAAGCCCATCTTATGATGAAATTCTTGATGGAGTACTGATAGTAGAGAAAACTGACAATTACAAAATTAATAATATAAGTAACAAAAAATGTCTACCAGTGAATATATAAAGCACGACAGATGATTTTAAAAAAACAATTAAGGGGATAAAATCGATTATATCATAAAAGAGGACAAAAAAAATTAAAAGAACATTTAGACTAAAGAAAACTGACAACGCAGCTAAATCAAGAACTTAATGAAATCAAATGGTCGAATAGTCACGTAAAGAGCACTATAGGTCAAAAATAGACCAGGCAGATTGAGAAAATTTCAATCTTAATTTTAAATAGCACAAAAATTTCAAAAAACTAAAAATATTAAAAGAGTAATCAGACTAAAGAAAACTGAAAACAGCAGCTTCTTAAGTAATTTTATATACATAGAATCAAAAAGGCTACAAAATGGGAAATGCAATATTAAAAAAAGTGCAAAACAAAAAGACAATATGGGAACAAATATACCTACCTACTTAATATTTTAGAGATGATTTTAGATAAAATTTATACGTTCACAACTTTGTTATTGCAAATAGTTTATTAGTTTTTTGTTGGTGTAAAACCGTTAAACGTGAGTGTCACCTTTAATCCACTTCTCCAAAACCGACAAAATTATCTGTCTCGGAAAATTCGCCCTCTTACTACTCAGAAATAAGTCTCTACGAAACCTTTTTTCCATTTCCAAGTCAAGAAATATGATATCATCTGCAGAATAAATTATATTTGTAACGAAGCGAAGCTCCCAGCAAGAAAGCAAATCATTTAGATTGAGAGTCTTGTTAGAACACCTTTTTGATATATTACGGAACTCTTTATTATAAATATTTACTAGTATTATTTTTTTTAAATATCTAAAAGAAAAATAGAGAAGCAGAGTTAAAGAAAATATAAGAAAAATATTTGTTAATAGTCATTTGCAGGGCCTGAAGCTACAACTTAAAAACTTTAAATGAACAAATAAACAACTGATAAGAGGGTTGTGTTTTTAGTTTTGCATATAGGCACTTATAAGGTGCTACCAATAGAATTTTTGAAATTAGCTAGTCGGTCACAAAAAGGATCTTAGCCAAAACATTTTCGAACTGTAATGTTTTACATTTTTCCTAAAAGCAATGTCTCGCTGAAATGATTTTTGAGTTTGGGATTGAAGCACCACACTAGTCAACTATTTCTCGCTGGTATTGCGAATTTTAACGTGGTCACTTCAGTCTCAGCGACGAATCCAGACTAGTTCAACCCAAATCAGCAGTCACACAGCAAAAAATTTATACGGTTTATCAGCTAATTAAGGATAACCGCCGTGAAACATACCAGGAGATAGAGTCATCTTTGGGCATTTCAAAGACCATGATTCAAAAGATTCTACATGAAGAACTGGGTGTTACGAAGTTGGTTTCCCGTCGGATACCTCATTTGCTCACAGAAGAGCAAAAAGCGTTTCGCATCAATTGGTATCAAAAAACTTTGGAACGGTTCAACAAAGGAAGCTCAAAAAACGTTTGTAGTATTATTGGATCTACTCCATCGAACCAGAAAATAAATGCCAATCCAATGTGTGGGTGTATTACGATGAGAAAAAACCAATAAAAATGATCTGTTCTCGAAGTGTCTAAAAGAAATTAGTCGCAACTTTTGTATCAATATCTGGTCACGTGGCAACAATTGCTTTAGAAGAGCAACGTTTACTTCCGATTGGTATATAAATGTTTGTTTGCCTAAAGTTATCGCGAAACTCCGACAAAGCAACACACAACGGCAAAACATACTACATCAGGACAATGCAAGTGCAAGTACTCACACTGCCCAAAAGAGAATCGAGTTTTTGGAGCTTCAAAACATCGAATTGTTAAACCATCCACCGTATAATCCTGACCTAAGTTCCAACGACTTCTTCACGTTCCCAAATATCCGATTCCAGTCGCCAGAAGAAGCCATAATGCCTTTAAAACAGCGATTTTGTGAGTGTCAAATGAAGATTCGAGTAACTGTTTTACCAATTGGTAAGAGTATAAGCAAAAGTGTATTGATCTTGGTGGGACGTATTTTGAAAAGCAATAAAGTACTTTAAGTCTATATGTGTTTTGTCTTTATTGCTATATGCAAAACTAAAAAGACAAGTCTCGTATTGTAATTCGGTCCTATGTGATCGGTATTATTTAATTTTTTTTTATACTTGGATAAGCTGTTTTCAATTAGTTCTCTTTTTGAATTTTAAAAAGATCTTTGCAAATTATTATCGTAGAATCTTCATAGAAAACCATCAAAAAATAAAAATTGATCGTTTTCTGAAGTATATGTAAAATTTGAAAAAACTTGACTCAGATCTAGCAACATCTTCCCGTTCAGCATTTGTGGTTCTAAAGATTAAATAACTAAGCAAACAGTTCTTATTATTAAGATAATACATTTTTATTAAATACTCTATTTTGTAACAATAAAACAACCAAAGTTTAAAGATACAATACATAATATTTAAGATTTATTAAGTTAAGCTAAATTCATATAGTTAAGAACTAGTTTGTTCTAAACTGACAGAACTTAGCTCTAGTTTATATTAAAATGTAATCCGTAAATTATCCCGAAGGCTGATTCGTTACGAAAACTTTGTCGCTTTGAGTTTGGGTTTGAGTAGGAGCACGTTCACGGCTTTGAGCATCGCTCCACCACCACCGGCCGATATATCTTCGCTTTTCTTCGGAAAATATGTTCACGTACTATGCCACTCTGCTATGCTCTTTTACATCTTTCTCTTTGTTCGTTTGGTGGAGTGACTACTGCTCCGATTTTCTGTAACACCGCATCAGGAAAAAGAACGAGTTTAAAACGTGAGCTTGGAATATTTTGTTTTCTTAGAAAACTGTTTATACATTCAACTTTAATATCCCGTATTTTTTAAACTAACTTACTTTCATATATTACATGTCGTCAAATATGCAAGGAAATATCATCTGAGTCTTTACCTATGTTTTGTGCACATTTTTTAAAAGTAGGTATACCTCAAATATATTTTGTTATTTTGAGTCTTGAAAATTGTAGCTTTTGCAGTATAAGATTCATAAAATTTACAGCTTTTCTTATGTTTAATAAAATCACTGTAATCATTAAACTATGTTTATGCATACACATGCTCCTTACCTGATTTATTAATTTTTTTATCATAAAAAAATTCCGTTAATCGTGTTTGTAGTCAGTACTTGTGTAAATAACCAACAAACATGGATTTTGTATGGTAAGGAACAGAAACCCCAATTTCGTTTTACCGTATAACCAAACATCACAATCATTTGCATCTTTATTGGATGTACGATAAGATATATAGGCCTACTAGAAATAGAGATTTACGCTTTACTCTTGAATTAATATTTGCTACAAATGGAAATCGCTAAGAAATTGCAACAAGAAAAAGTTAAGAATTTATGTGTTGGAAAAGAGATTGAATTTTATTATTGTTACTTTAACTCGAATTTTGTTTATTGGTAAATCATTCATGAGAATAAAATATAGTGATGGATTCAGTTTACAAAAAGTTTGTAGACATATTATTAAGAGATTGTAATTTAATCGGAATATAAGTTAAATATAAATCTTTTAAAAATTCTAGCGCTGTTACATTCTTGAGGTTTAATGCAATCCGTATATGTGGTAAACTAATTTTCTATTCTCAGGAAACGGGAACATAAGTACAAATAAATATATTGGCAATTCGATGAAAAAACAACGGTATTCTAATTGTATTCCTACACAAGAATAATTTCAGTACTATGAATTAAGTACGTCTGGTAATGCAAGTAGCACCGTTCGCGTTTAGGTAAGTACCGCCTAGCGGTTTGTTTGGTTCCCTGTTGTTTCCGCATTTGTTGGTGTCGTTTGATATAACGTTATTTAATAGCAATAGTGATACATACAGGATGGATTTAGCTTAAGATATATAAATAATTTCACACGTTCACATTTTTAAAATTACATTACGACATTCTAACTTACTTTTCAATTATGGATTAATAGTAAATAATATTAACAATATCCACAGTCTCTTAGTAATCTGCATTATTGATATCATTCTTGAACTCTATTGACCCTTCTCATTGCTATTAGGCAACGATAACGATCAGGCTGATAACCTTCCAAACCAGGATCAATGAGAATATTCTACTTGTCCAGAACCAGTTTTAGAGGTTCTAAAGAGTATGTTCTGTATTATCCTTAGACAGTTATCATACCTGTCTACCAGGACAAAGTAATACAAGGTCATGAGCAGGCTGAAAAACTTCCAAACAAAACCAGTTTTAGGAGTACCAAAAAGTACGTTTATAGGACTGGATCAAAACCTAGATCTTTAGACAATACAATTATCACTGAAAACATACCAAACAAAACCTATAATCTATACTGAACAGATGTAATAGGAATAGGAAAATTTTGTTTCAAGTTACTGTCTTGGATTTAGACCACAGATTCCCCAAATACCTGCTTAAAAAAAATATTCCATGTAGAGAAGAACAACATCAAAGTAAGGAATGGCAAAATACGATCACTTAAGCCAAACTTCATGATTAGAACTGTCTTAAATAATAAAGAAGCTTTATATACAAGAATTTAGAGCAGTGATTAAATTGTTGAAATTTCTGTAACTGCGAATTAACACGTCTGTATTTTAGACAAAGACTAATGCAATCACAATAGAAAACAATTTGAGGGCTAATACATCTAATATATTTGCATAGTCTGGAAGAAAATATGTATTTAAAAACACTCTGGTTTTCAGTTTAGTATATATATATATATACAGGGTGTCCCAGAATTAACTACGGAAACTTCGTATACGTATTCCTTGATGACAAATAAGTAGGGTCTTTCCTATAAAAAAATTTTTTTTAGAGACTCCTGTCAGAGTTATAACCTACTTTGCAAATGTGCGCTACTTGATCGCGATACACGATACTCAATTGACATGGTCCTACTTTTTATTTTTTTACTCCAAACCGAAACGATTTCGCAAAAAACGACAAGGAACAAAAAAGTTTCTAAATAATCAAAACTTCCTAAAATAATTTTTTGTTATTGCAAATATTAATTGCTAAGAAAGTTACAAAAAAAATTAAGAGGGGTTCCTTGATTTGCACCCTTAGAATGGGGTAGGGCAGGTGAAAAGTGGCAGGAGAAATGCGTCTTTATTAAAATGATGTTCACCCAAATTTTTAATTTTTTATCTTGGACCAATCAGAAGATATCAAATTAAAACCGTATTTTACCACCCCTCTTTAAAGGGTTATAACTCTGACAGGAGTCTCTAAAAAAATTTTTTTTATAGGAAAGACCCTACTTATTTGTCATCAAGGAACACGTATACGAAGTTTCCGTAGTTAATTCTGGGACACCCTGTATATATATTCGTATGAAAATAGTAGTAGTACAATATATGTTATTAACAATAATATAGTCATTAAATTTGAAGAATTTGTTCTATAGAGAAAACACTCTTCTAAATATTGTATCTGCGGAAAGTTTTTAAAGTGTGTCAGTTCTCACATTCGTGTTGGAGATTAAGGGAAAAACCGCAGAAAAAAAACCTTAATCAGAACTACTTGCTGCATATTCAAAGACTCTTGACTTGTGTGAGCCATTCAATGGCATTTTGTGTCAATTTATGTAATTCTTGGAAACCGCCAGCAAATCTTGTAAGATGACATTCATTGACTAAATGTTGAATAGTTTCTTCGGCACGAGCATAATTGGTTTTCTACAACACCCCATTTAAAGAGAGTGGAATTACCTACAGCGTCCATGACCAGTGCGTAGACGGTTTAATTTACAGTCACACCATAGACATTTCTAGGAAAAACTCAATAAAAAGTGTCAGACTAGTTTGGATCCTAGGATAAAGGAAAACACGATAACGATCAGGTTGATAAACTTACAAACATTTTTTTTTTTTTGGATTCTCTAAACTACTCTTGGACAAAGGGAGAAAAGATCGCAAAAAAGCAGAACCTAAAATTACTCTAAATATGTTCAAATTAAGATTAAGAGGTATTAAATGGGTTTTGTTTAAAAAAATACGCCAGTATCTGCACAGTCTACGATAGAGCAACAAATCCATAGATATTCCGAAATTTTAAACTGGTTCGGAATCCGGAGGTACTAAAACCTCTAATTTCAAAATATTTCCGTAAAACAGAAAGTGAAGTTCGGATTGCGTGATACTCGTGCTGAACTTTTCATAAACATTTCTTATAATTGATATATGGACCATCCTGTAAATAAATAAATCTACTTTACGGAATGCGTAATTATTGGAGTCAAAGTACTCGCCTAGTTGCTCAACAACTGACAGCTATGGGTACTCGGTGTACCTACTATCAATCTGAGTGTTGTAATGATTCCGAAGAACCCGTTCGATTGTTATCCTATCTGCATAAGGTGCATCGGATTTACGGTTCCACTATCATTATTAGAACTAGGTACTGTTAAAACTGTTATGTATTTTAGATTGTGAATTTAACTAGGAAATTATTGTTTGTTGTTAATTACAAATGTTATAATTGTCCATTAAGATATTTAAATTTATTAGTTTTATCAGAAAAATTATGTATGTAAGTAATTAGTTTTTTGGCAGACTTTTCCATAGTGCAATTTTTGAAAATGCACTAACAGGCGTTGAAATGACTGAGATTCTTGCTTTGCCACAGTTAAAAATACCCCGTCATGCAATAATGCTTACAATTTCATGTTAATTTAATTGCCAAAAGAGTCGTTTCAACTACCGCATCGCCTTTTAGTCTCTGGGCAATTAATATGAATTTAAAATTAAAGTGTTGTGTATTAATGTTATCTAATAATAAATTAAGTAATACACTTGCACTAAGCTTCGTTGTTCTTCCAAAATTGTGGCTGTGTGCTTGAAAAAGTCAGATATATATGAGTATAAAAATTGCAGAATTTTCTGCGCAGTGTTTTTCAAGCTAATTATTGAATAAATCAAAGTGCACAGCAGGTAAAAAAATGTCGCACCATACCTACCTCAGTTTTTTATTATTGTAATCCGTATAAAAATAAAAAAATTACTTTTTTTAAATATTTATATGTAAAGAATATGTTTTTGTTTGGACTTGTTTATTGGGTTATCACATGAGCATTTGATGTTTTTATACAAGAATATAAAAGAACATATTATTAGATATACAGATTTTAACTGTATTACTATCCGGTTAAGTCCATACAATTTATATTTTATATTTTTTATACATTTAAATTTTATCATTTATTCTTCCTTTTCATGTACCATTTTCATTACTAAAGTTCGGCAATTAATTGTCTGTTTTGTGCTGCTTTCAACAAAGATTTGGTATTAAAGCCCGCCCAATTTCTAATTTTTTCAACTCTGTTCATTTCCCACTACCTGATACTTTCCTTCTCTCAACTATTCTTTTCATTATCAACCTTATAGGTTTTCTTCTAGAAACAACTCCAAGAAAACTAGTTTCTATATTTCTCTTAAAAGATTTCTGTCTGTTCCCATTCTTTGACAGATTTTTTCATTTTCTGTTCACGATCTTTTAATAAGCTTTAATAAATCAAATGGATACAATCTCCTCGTAGATCTTTCTCCAAAGTTCCATGCTTCAGTTCCAATTACAAGAATGGAATGTATATATGTTTTTTACAAAATTTTACATTTGTTAGAAGATTTATTATTCTAAGGAATACTGATCTTGCACATGGAAAACCTATCATCTACAATAAATAAATATTTCATCATCATCATAGCCTTACAATCTTTAAGATTATGGCTAACGCCTAGGCGTTTAACAATCCGTTTTTTTTGGAGGTGGATAATTCCTCTGACTTCGTTTTAATTTCTTATAATTTGTTGTGTGTTATTGATGCTGTTGTAATTTCTTCTATTGTTTCCGGTCCTTGCAATGAGCTTTCCAATCTCTAACGTTCATGGCTTTTGCGTACTCTTCCACATCATCTAAGCAACTTTTTCTTGGTCTTCTTTTGCATCTGGGCAATAACGGTGTCCAGTTCGTAATTCTAGACGGCGTGATTTAGTATATTTAACTATATTTTCACCATTTTGTTCTTTGTCCATTGTAATGTTTGTTTTTCTTTCTCCTTCGCTTGTTGTGTCAGGGCCTAGTATTGTTCTCATTATTTTTCTTTCCAATTTTAGTAGACTGTCTTCCTCCTTTTTATTTAGTGTTGTTGTCTCCAATGCGTATGTAGCTACTGGTCGTAAAATAACTCCAAGAAAACTAGTTTGTATATTTCTCTTACACGATTTCTCTCTTTTCCTATTCTTTAACAGATTTTTTTATATTCTGTTCACGATTTTTCAGAAAGCTTTAATAAATTCAAATAGATCCAATGGCCTCACAGATCTTTCTCCAAAGTTGCATGCTTCAGTTCCATTTGAAAGAATGGAATGTTTATATGTTTTTTACAAAATTTTACATTTCTTAGAAGATTTATTATTCTAAGGAATGCTGACCTTGCGCATGGAACATCTATCACCTACATCAAATAAATATTTAAGAGCTCAGTATTCTTTTCAAAGAGAACTATATCAACAGAGTTTCATCCTACACTGTTTTACAAGGAACTATTTTGTTACGGTAGTTCATCAGCAGCTCGTTCTCTGATGTAACAAATAATAAGTTTAAGTATACAATCCGGAAACTCTGAACAAACTTTTAAACAATTCTCAGCTAAAATAAGGAATTAGTACATCATCTGATATATCAATAAAGGACCCCGCATAAATCAAGTGGAAAATGATTTTTCGTCGAATTGGCGAAATACGTAATATGGTGTGCATTAAATAAACCATTCTAATAAAAAGTGTAAAATAGATAGTTTTACGTGCACTTTGTAAGTACCTGTATATACGTAATACGTGCTTGTTTTTCTTTTTTCTTGGTGGTGGGTTTATCCAATTTAAGCTTTTTTTATCGCTCGGTCTACGTTCGCTAAACATTTTATAAAAGTGGAGTCTCAAATGTGGCCTTTTTAAGGAAAACCGTACAAACACTTCTAAGTCACTGTCTTATTTTTATTCCGCTAGAGGACTAGAAGCATAGATTTTTAATAAACTATTTGTTGTAAGGCATCTCTTATGGGATTTTTAAAACAAACTACATATTGATGTCAAAATATCAATTTTGTGCAGTTTATTTGCTTGCCCCCATACTAAGTTCGTTTTGTTGGTGGAAATAAAGCAAAAGTAGCTTGACTTTGCTTATGATGTGTGTAACTATGTGTCCCAAGCGTTATTAAATTACTAAGAAAGTCTGTTTCGTATTTAGACTAATTTCTCAAGTTTATGAAACATAGTAGTTAATATTAAGCTACAAAGCGAGGTATTAAAGATAATTTTGTTAAACTTATTTTACTTTTTGTACAAGTCTTGTTTATTACTGAAAAGATAATAAGTTTATTAGGTTATAAAGTACTGCTATGTTTTAAATATTGCGAATTTTGTAAATAATACAATTTAATTCTTGCAAACTTGGCAAATAAATATTAAAACTTTTTTAAACAGATTAACCTTCCGAACTAATTTAATTTAAATTTTGCATAAAAAAAAATTTCAACAAAATATATTTTTTTAAATTGTTTCATGTAGACCTTGACTCAATAATTTGATTAAAAAAATATCTACCTGTTGCATGCGTGATAAAAATTAAATATTTGCGACTTCAATATAATCGAGGTCATTACAAATATTACGAAACATGTTTTGTATATGAAAAATGACAATTATTGTACAACATTTAATTAAAAAAAGTATTGTTTAATTTCCTCTTTGTCTCATAATTTTAATAGCATTGCAAGTAAGTAGGTTTATTCAGATGTTAATCGCGTAAACCGATGAAAAAAATATTGTACTTACACGGAAAAGTCCGAATATGCCTTAATATTAATATATATTATAAGATTCAAAAAATTATTAATATAAATTTTCAAATAACAGAGCTTCCATGCAGCTGAAATCGTATTTTTTGGTTCCATTTTACTGAACAATTATTTAACTCATATAATAGATCCTAAAACTCTTTCAAAATGAGTAAAATTAAAACCTTTTTTACATATTGATGTTAAATGCTTGTTTTAAGGTTCACTTATGCAAATGGCATTTAGTTGTTTGATGGACAGCGAGTCATGGTCGTTCGAGCTAAATATTTTTTAAAAGATGTTAAAAAGTGTTGGGCGTCAAAATAATTAATGTGATTGGAAAAAAATGAAAAAAAAACGGGTGTGGCTGTCAGTGGGAATGCCGGCAGAAGTTATACTTCCAGATACGCGCCCGGATTCATAAATTTGTATGCGAATAACTTAAAAAAATAACTATATGATAATCGTGTTCAGCGACCTTAAAAACCTCCTAGTACCGAATGCACACTCATTTTGTATCGAATTTGCATAAAATTCCTGGAGACGAGGTCCGTCTTAAGCACCAGGTGTCTCGAACACCATCGACATTATCATATTCGTATTTAGCGACCCAAAAAACCACCGAGTTTCATGTGGGCACTGATTTTGTACAGAATTTACATAAAACCCCAGGAGAAAAGGTAAATACCCTAGGCACCAAGTGCCGGGGAGACTTTCGACATCCTGATATTCGTGTTCAGCGACCCCAAAAGCCCCGAGTACATGAATTGAACCCATTTGGAATACTTACCGAATTGTAAGTTTTCTATCTATTGTCTGTTCGGAATGCACTTTTCGACTATTCTTAAAAAGTTTGTGTATGTAGCCAACAACCTCAAAAGCATAGTGCAGGCTATAATGCAACCATGTGACAGTAGTATGGACTACAATACAATACTTATTACTGAATATTATTAATATAAAATACTAAACTTTATATGTTTACTTACGTGACAGATTTGTTAAATAATCTGTCAAACACAATATGATACGTCACTATCATATTCAAAACATTAGCTTAGACTGTTTTTTGTATATCTATCTCTTTTCAATGTACTGAATGTTTAAACGGTATTCAAAGGACTTATAGTTATGACTAAACATGTGGTAAATATTTCTCCTTGTTTTTACCGACCAATATTCCTTATATATGTTTGTGTCTCTCTCTTACTCACACCATTACATATGTAATGATTTTTCCCGTTTATCCCCACACAAATCTTTTCCACCGAGTGCACGAATAGAAGTATAACTTCAAAAATAAAAAGCGGCGCTATTATTTTTTTATCTAATGGATGGGAAAGATAAGAATCCCAGAAAAAAGATAAAAAAAAATGTATAATTTAGTTAAATTAACCCGGAAGATTATTATTACAAAATTTGAAATTACTCACTTTACTCAGTGACCGAAAAATAAAAATAATAAATATAATACTTACTATCCTTAACTTTTCCGTTGTGGTTTGAAACAAAACTTGTTTAAAATAAATCCAGAATTCTTTTTTTATATTACAAGTCACAAGAAAATATTGTTCGGAACAACACACACTAGTGAGAAATAAAAATATTAAGTAAACCTTAAAAACGTTTATTCAGTCTGTGAATAAATAAAAAACAAAATCAGATATCACACTAAAATATTCACATTAAGTAAACCTTCATATAGTTCATATACAATATCATAGACATTTACGGATAACAGATAAAATGTTTGATTTCTATGTGTACCTACTCTAAAAAAAGTAAAGATACCTATACTTTGTAGAACTGAAATAGAAACATTAAAAATTTATTTAGTTTCATGTAATAGCTTTTGCTATTAACTCGAGTTTATTGATTATATACATATTTTAAAGTTATTATTAAAAATACAAAGAGCAGATATAAACGGCAGAGTACAAGATTATTTCCAGTAGGCACACTTGTAAATCCACTGTATCTTGGTATGAAATAAAACAAAATCTAATAAATATAGTTTAAAAAAACTAAAAAACACGCTTTTATAGCATATGAAACTAACAAGTAAAAAAATAAATGTAATTAAGGAAAACTAAAAAGCATGTTTCTGAAAAACATCGAACTAAAAAGTTAAAAATAATTTTCAAAATAAAATTAAAACAAAAATAAATGAAAAATACTAGTATTATTGTGAAAAAAGCGTGGGCGCTACATACCATATTTTTTGAATGTCAAGCGCCCACGCTTTTTTCACAATAATACTAGTATTTTTCATTTATTTTTGTTTTAATTTTATTTTGAAAATTATTTTTAACTTTTTAGTTCGATGTTTTTCAGAAACATGCTTTTTAGTTTTCCTGAATTACATTTATTTTTTTACTTGTTAGTTTCATATGCTATAAAAGCGTGTTTTTTATTTTTTTAAACTATATTTATTTTTTACTTTTTAGTCCAATTTATTTTATTTCAATAGATTCGTTAATTTGCTCTGACGATTACAAGACCCTCACTCAATCATTATTCGTTTATTTAGTTGGAAATGCTTTGAAAGCGTGTTTTTTTGATTTCTCAAATTATATTTATTGTATTCATATTGTTGATGATTAAACATATTGTTTCAATCACTTGGAAAAAAAATTATTGTTGTGAAATCTAAAAAATTGTTAGATTAATTCTAAGACAATTTCATTCATATTGTTTATAATTAAACGTATTGTTTTCAGAACTTTGAAAAAAAATTACTATTGTGAAATCTAAAGAACTGTTAGATTAATTCTAAGACAATTTCATTCATATCGTTTATAATTAAACGTATTGTTTATTACCCACTCTCGGCACGGGAAGGTAGTGACTAAAAATAACGATATGGGACTCACCCGAGGCAGCAGCCGTGGAGTGGAGAGTAACAAACAAACAAACATACATACATACATACAGGTGAAGTTAATTAATAAAAAATAATAATAAAAAGCGTGTTAAAAACGATAACTTTTCGAGATATTCACAAAATAGTGTTTGTTTCGAAAACTGTCAATTTGACAGCTGTCATAATTTGACAGTTGATGTAAAATTTAATTCTAAACAAAAAAGTATTTTTTTCAAAAAAACGATAACTTTTCGAGATATTCACAAAATAGTGTTTATTTCGAAAACTGTTAATGTGACAGCTGTCATAATTTGACAGTTGATGTAAAATTTAATTCCAAACGAAAAAGTATTCTTGTATTTTTTCAAAAAAACGATAACTTTTCGAGATATTCACAAAATAGTGTTTGTTTCGAAAACTGTTGATATGACAGCTGTCATAATTTGACAGTTGATGTAAAATTTAATTCTAAACAAAAAAGTATTCCTGTGTTTTTTCAAAAAAACGATAACTTTTCGAGATATAATTATATAACGGAGTGGAGAGTTACAAACAAACATACATACATACATACATACAGGTGAAGTTAATAAAAGCGTGTTAAAAATCTCTGCTCTCGTAGATAAAAGGTAAGGATTAAATGATTAATCGACTAATTACTAGTCATGATTACCAGGTATTTAGAGTAGGTAATATTAACAACCAAATCGGCAAGTTTAAAAAAAATCGGTAAAACTAAAAAAAGAAAATGACTAAAAATTTATCGCAAGACTAAATCAAAAGTGTAGTAAAAATTTGTGAAATTGGTATTTAGGAAATAAATTCTCACGTACCCTACGGGGGTAAGTAAATGACTTGATTGGTCAATCATATTGTTGCACCCGAAAAGCACATGATATATTTATGTGTCTTTGGTCACATAGGCATCTAGGTATTGCGATGTTTTAAGAAGTTATAGAACATTTCGAGCAACAGCAATATTATATTTAGAAAAAAAAAATTATTTAAAATATATTAATGTAAGGTTTTTAAAAATACTGTAAACTAATTATTTTTTTGAGATAACTCTCATCAAATTCTTGAAATTTAACCTGTAAACTACAGATGCCTTTATTACTCATTACTCAGTCCTTTGGTCGTTTTTAGATTCAAATCCTGTTACATGTGACATTTCATCACTTCCTCCTCAATCAAATGTATGCATGACGTTTATGAGAGTGAGATTATTTGTGGTTAAGGAGGAAGAGAGTAATTGTTACATGTGACATAAGTTAAATCTGAAAATAAGCAAAAGGCTGACTAATGACTAAGGCATCTGTAGCTTACAGTTTAGAGCGTTACCGAGTTTAGGTAAAAGGTTGCGGGTTCGAGTCATGCCAAATGAGACATATTTTCAATTTTTCTCAATGTCATTTAATATATTCTTTTTTGTATACTCTAAAATAAAAAGAAACTCTTCCAAAATGTTGTATTTTGTAGTTCCACCGTGGATAAATTAATAATACAAAAATGTTATACATTGTACCCTCACTTTTACACTCAAGATTATGAAGTAGTATTGTTGTACTGCACCGATTTTTTTCTGTTAAATGTATACTAAAAAAAGTGTTTCTTAAAACTGCTTTAGCACTCTAACCTTCAGCTGCCCTTAACTCGCTCGCTCGGTTGATAAGGTAAATATAGCAGAACACATTTCTGTTGTTATTATTATTAGTTTAAAGCTCGGATATGTTAAATTATAAAATGGATTAAATAATCAAAGACAGAAACTAAACAATTTGTATGGTTTTCTATGAAAATAACTATGAAAAAAATATGTGTATAAAATAGCGGTCAATATATCCATAGATTGCAAATAAATATTCATATACCAATAATACATTGTTTATATATGAATTTCTTATTGTAGTAAATTTTGTATGAAATTGATCAAGGCAATAGTAGTAGAAATATAAATAAAATTGAAATCTGAATAAGTTGAAGGGTAACTACACATTTTCATTTGACGCTTGCATTCTAACTTTGTTCCGTTTACCTTGATTTCAGTGTAACACGATTAGTATTTATGTTTTTAACAAATTAATAATGCTGTTTAACTTTCAGATCCGGATTTCTAAGGTTTTTTTATGTTTTTATTATAATACAACTTGCTTTTTACACGTTTTTAATAAAAAAAAATTAAAGAGTATTTCACACTCATATGCTATTGATAGAGGTAGTGTGAAAAGTAAAATGGTAAATTTTAGATTGTAAAAGTACTATTAAACAAATATATAAAATCGCTTTCCATTCCTTTAAGGAAAATTTTAGGCTAATATGTATTTTAATTGCCCCAAATTTCAAGATCGGATC
Source organism: Altica lythri (assembly GCA_964028335.1). Taxonomy (NCBI): domain Eukaryota; kingdom Metazoa; phylum Arthropoda; class Insecta; order Coleoptera; family Chrysomelidae; genus Altica; species Altica lythri. Next base: position 60,186,668 of record OZ034805.1, on the reverse strand, counting down.
ATGTTTGGCCGCACACTTTCAAAATATGTACACGCTGTGGGTAGCGATGGTTATCGCCATCTACTGGATTCTATGTGAAGCCGAAACAGACTCAAATCAAAAATAGCTCAATTGAACTGTCTATTTACATGTCTTATGCACCTGCAGAACAGCTGCATTTACATTCAATCTTTTTTCATTGTTTGTCAAAAAAATTCATATTCATTTTGTGAGGACTACCTTGTAAATAACTGCATTTTAAACAGTTCAATTAAACTGCTACTTTCTTTAGTTCAACTTTCAAAAAAATTACTTAGCAAAATTTGAGAATTAATACATCATCTGATATAATAATAAAGGATCTAGCACAAATCAAGTGGGAAATGGTTCTACGTCAAATTGGCTGAAAACATAAAATGTTGTACAGTATACCATTGTTATCAAAAGTCTCAATGGACCCGAGGCCAAAGATTTCGTATGCCTCTCAAGAATTTATAGCACTTACTCTTCTACAGATATATTTTGAAAGATACCTACATGCAGTTTAACATATCAGTTTATTGAAATATTGTTAGATGTCGATTTATTGAACCCCATGCCATGAGAAAATCATCCACTAACTATCCAATCCACCACATCATCCCCACCCAACCAAAAAAAGAAAACATAAACAAAAAGTATATATTCAAATTGAGTAAAAAAGCCACATCAGCAAAACATGACAAAATTGAAAAAATTCAAAATTATTAAAAAAACTTCCAGCAGGGTGGGTAAGCTACTTGGGATTGGGTAAGAGGTTAGTGGATGAGTCTGCCCATGGCATGGGGTTGAAAAATCGACATCTAGGAATCTCTCAATACACTGATTTGTTAAAATGCAAGGATATTTCGAAACATCTCTACCCAAAAGTAAGAGCGGTATGAGAAACGTACAAAACTCACAAACTTTGACATTCAATACCACTAGAAAAGACCTTTTGATCAGAATGGTACATTGTACAACATATAAAGTTTTCCGCCAATTCGACAAAGATCTATTTCACACTTGATTTGTGCGGGGTCATTTTTGTATAATTATTTCAATGGAAAATGGATTTAAACGATGAATCCAATTTACCTATATCATTAATCATTAAAATGAATCAAATTTATTAAACCTGCTTTAAACAAAACTTTTCTCCGTATATACATTTCCTCAACATCGGTTCGGAAAATATGAGTAGGGCGTGATTTTAGTCAGCGAAAATCGTGTCCTTGATGAAGTTTACAACGCCGCTACTTCCATCCTCTTTTGTCCCAAAGCCAAAATCATAGTCAACTAGTTCTCGTTTGCTTGGGCGTGACTTCTGTAAACAATTGTCTTTTGGAGATATGAGTCTAATCTCTGATGTCACGGTGGGCCAAGTCAGATAGGAAATATAAGAAATGAGAGATGGGAGATGGTTCCCTTTGAATACGGGTAGGAATACGAAGGAGAATTGGATATCGAAGAAATATTGTGTCGTTGACTTTGAGTTCGAGAACAATAGAGAGAAGTAAAATCTGTTGAAACACTAAGTGGTTGTTTGTATAAGAGTAAATGGAATAAGTTATTTTTGGTAATTGTAAATTTTATAATGACTGGTTAAAAATTAACGAAAACATCTTCTCATACAATTACTATTTTTCTTTAAGTCTAATTATTTTTTTAATATGTTTTACTATAAACAATAGCAATAACTACATACTTACACTGTTTTTCTTGTATTAATCAATACAAAACACATTGTGTCAAGTTCAATTAAACTAGATAAAGAAAATTTTAAAATTTAGAACTACAAAAAACAAGAATTGACTTTAACGAATAATTGACAAAATCTCACACTCAGTAGAACTCGAACCTGCGATCTCGACTTATAGGCGGTAATGTTCATAAACAACTCGGCAGTTTGCATTTGATTTTAAAATAAGATAATTGTCATTTTTGAGTAAAAATCCAATGCCTGGTGTATAATCTCACATTTATTTGTTTTGATTATTAATTATAAAAATAAAATCTTCATGATTGCTAATTTTTTTAATATTACTAATCTACAGGCATTCATAAACAATATTCCCGCCATACTTTCCATACAATAAAGACATTTTTCAGTTGAAATATTATACGTTCATTATTACATACATACCCTGATGTTTATTCATTAAGTAAACTGATATACAGATTTTGATATATTTTACCACCCATAAGCTTCCTACGTGCTACGTAGGAGGCCATAAGAGATTCATTTTACCCTCATCTCTGACCTTTTCAATACTCTTAAAACAATTTACATCCCTTGAAGAAGATTTTACGACAGAAATTGTTTGAAATTTAAATATAAACAAGAATTGTTCAAAAAAAAAAAAAAATAAGATGTATACAAAAAAAATAAATTTTGATCATTACATTCATTTGAATAATTTAATTTAATACTTTGGTAAAATTGTAGATAATTTTTATATGAAAACTCACTCTGAAAGTAAACTTTACAGAATCTGTGAGCATGTTATCTTAAAAAAACCTTTGATTTGAAAATACTTTTGAATTCTACATTCGAATATATTCCTACCTACAGGGCCAGGCTATGGCAACTGCTCACAGGCTGCTACAAGTCCAGGCTCCCATTACCTTATTAAAAGGGAAAAAGCAAGCAGAGCTATATGATAGGGTTAAGGCGAATCAAATAATGAGCATGCCTCAGGACAGGATAGTCCCCAGGTGTAACTTTGCGAGAAACTTTCTAGTAAAAATACTGGAAAGGGGCTCATGGAACAATGGCGCCCCAATACAAGGGGAGTCAATCTAGTACCGATGGCTCAAAGAAAGGCACAGGGTCGGGTATATATAGTAGAGGACACAGGATAAAAGTCCAACTAAGTCTAGGTGCATATGCCTCAGTGTTTCAGGCTCAAGTAATGGCCATACAATACTGTGCAACGGAGATCGTAAGTCAGGGTATAACAAGTAAATCGGTAGTCATACACTCGGACAGCCAAGCAGCTCTAAAGGGCATAAATAAGCTTACAGCAGGTGTGGGACTACGTTAGATCCCTGACACATGCTGCAAGTCAAAATTCTCTGACACTGGTATGGATAGCAGGACACTCAGGGTTTCGAGGCAATGAGAGTTGGTCCGTGCAGGAGCTAATATCCCAATGATTGGCCCGGAACCATTCGACCGAGTTGCTGACACATTCAGAAAGGCAGCCATTGAGAAATGGAGGCTGGATAAGGCCCAGGAGTGGTGGGAACAATCACTGGGCAAGCAACAAGCCAAAGTCTTCATAAAGGGACACTCAGAGCTGATATCCCAAAGGCGAAACGATGTAAGAATGATTGTCGGTCTGTTGACAGGACATTGAACATGGCAGTTGAAAACATCTATTGATAGTACCAAGAGGAGGAGGAACCAGCTTTTCATGTCCTATGCCAATCTAAAGACCTTGCAAGGACGCAGTATCTGGTATTGAAAGATGAGAAACCGGCTCGGCTGCTCCAAGTTATGCAGAGAGGCCACTGTCAAAGCTATTAAGTCTCATCAGGAGGGCAGGGCTGGACAAGGTGCTCTAATTCTATTCTAGAGATAATGGGTGTTCACAATAGATCTGGAAACGTCGCAGTGATACAGGCTAAGCCAGCCCAGTAAATATCTATTTATCTAGTTCTTACTTTAATACATCACATAATTAAATAATATATTTATACAGACATACAAGTAAATTTTATTGACTGAATTTTTGTAATTATTATGATTAGGGAACATTTGAAGTGAAATAATCTAAATTTTCAGCCCCGCTGTTATATCAATGGAATTATTGGTTTCCACATATTTTTAAGAATTTATTCCAGTCATAACAATTTAGTTGTTTATGTACTTTTATAGACTAACATTAAGTTAAAAAGTTAAAATATAAAACAACCTTCTTGTGGCCTCTCTACTAATTAAAATTAGTAGCAGTAAAAAGAAAAATTCACAAATTTTGGATAGTCTAACATTAAAAACACCAAAACCGGATTTATGATACTTTTTTTTTTTAATTTTTTGTCGGGTTGACACTCGAAATATTTTTAATTAACTTCATCATCTGAAGAAATAGTTTAAATATTTGTAAAGCAGGTAGGAATGAATAATAAAAATATGTTTATTTGTATAAATTAATTGGGTGTGCAAAAGCCACAAGGATTAAAAATTGAACCTTGGTATAGAATTCTGCAAACGTAAAATCTTTCGTAATTTTAAGATAACGATATAATTCGATTTTAATAGAGTACATAAAAAATTAGTTTCGGTAACTCTAAATTTCGTATACTGGTTTTAAAATCCATTTAACTCATTTCAAAAACTATAGAGCAAATAAATCGTAAATAGTTGTGAACCACAGAGTCATATACAAATTAAAATTTGGGTTAAAGAGTCTTTGAAGTCACCGCCCTTACCTGGGCCCAGTGGGCGGTCTATAAATGAGCTATAAAAGAGACCCTTTTTCGACCATAGACTCGAGATCCGGCTTGCATTCATAATTTTACAATCTTCTAGAGTAGATATAGCAGCTCAAAGTTTGCAATCATGCACTAATTGTTGCTTATTCAACCCTCTTTGAACTCATCCCATTTTAAAAAATAAGGATTTAAAACATTTTAATTGATATAAAGTTGAACCCCTTGAAATTCTGTACACTATGCATATTTTAAAAAGTCGTTGGCCTAAAAAAACTAGTGTGGCAGTCAGTGGGACTGTCGGCAGAAGTTATACTTCTATGCACGCGTATGGATTCATAAATTTGTATGCGAATGATTTAGCAAAATCATTATATGATATTCGTGGTAAGCGACCCCAAAAACCTCCTAGTACCGTGTCTGTCTGTCTTAAGCACCAGGTGTTTCGAACACCATCGCCATTATTATAATCGTATTTAGCGACTCAAAAAACCACCTAGTACCAAGTGTGCACTGATTTCGTACAGAATTTACATAAAACCCCAGGAGAAGAGGTATAAATACCCTAGACACCAAGTGCCGCGAAGACTTTCGAAATCGTGATATTCGTGTTCAGCGACTCCAAAAACCTTGAGTATATAAATTGAACCCATTTTCAGCAATACCTACTTACCGAGTAAGTTTTCTCTCTATTGTCTGTTCGGAATGTACTTTTCGAATGCAGAAATGCAATTTCCATTTTTACATTATAAAATATAGCGACAAATTTCCTGATACTTTAACGAATCCAATGCAAAAAACGCATTCCGATCCATCTTAAGTTACCATATTAGGAGGTTTTAGTGCTTTATTTCCTCGACTATTCGTAAAAACTCTGTTTATGTAGCCAACAACCTCAAAAGCATAGTGCTGGATATACTGCAACCATGTGACGGTATTTTAGACAACAATACAATACTCGTTACGGAATATTATTATTAATATTATTAATATAAAATACTAAACTTAATATGTTAACTTACGTGACAGAATTTTAAAATAATCTGTCAAATAATCATGTGGTCCGCCACTATGATATTCATACATTAATAGCTTAGACTGTTTTTTGTATATCTATCCCTTTTCAATGTACTGAATGTTGAAACGGTATTCAAAGGACTTATAGTTATGACTAATAACATGTGGTAAACATTTCATCTTTGTTTTTACCGACCAATATACCTTATAAGTGTGTTCTGTCTCTCTCTTACTCACACCATTACATATGTTATGGTTTTTCCCATTTAATTTTACACAAATCTTTTCCACCGAGTGCACGAATAGAAGTATAACTTCAACAATGAAGGAGTTGTCAGCAAAAACCCAACTATTTTTTTTTTAAGTTTAGAGCACGAATATTGGTGCATTTAAGAATAAGAAAAGTAAAGCGAAGCTACGTCAAAACAACAGTAAAGTAATTGTAAAGTAAAAATAAAAAAATATATATTCAGTATACATATTTTTTTAATATTTTTGGTCCCAAAGGGTATATTTGTAAGGGTTGGAGGTCTAAAACACTTAATTTTACATCATTAGTTACTTATTACGAATTCAATAATTAATAAATAAATAATATTTCAAATTAATAACGAATTTTAAATTGTTTAAAATCATAAAAAAAACGTTTAATACCAGTTTTGAAAATAAATACCCCTTAGGGGATGATTTACAGGGGTTACATCTGTCTGATTACTTGAGAATATCAAATAATTAAATATATACAAATAAGTATATACTAGAAACTACATTTTTTTATTATTTTTTTAAAGGTAGTTTACACCCCTAGAAAATATAAATCCTGGTATAAGTTTATCCAATCTTTTAATGTGAAAACATAACCACGCCCTTTAACCCCAACAAAGGATCCGACTTTTGAATCTAGGTTGTCAGATATATTTGCGAATATTCCTAAGTTTATATATTTTGAAAATTTTCTCTCTACTTTACTATTCAATTGTTCGTCAATGACTCTTAGAAAGATAATATAAAAATATTCTTACAAAATATATACTTAAATTAATTAACTAGGTTCTTCTTATTTAAACAGTTTTCACTTCTAATGATATCAATTTTGTATATATTACTTATACTTAAAGAAATTTTTAAATACCGGCAACATTGTGTATTTACTTTTGGGATTTTTAAGTCGGTTCGTAACGCATTGATCTTAACGCAAACAAATGCCGACGGTGCGCTTTTTATCAAACGAAACTTCAAAGAGGGAAATTGCAAAATGCGACAACAGTCAAATACCGCCAATAGTCTTCTTACCCATTACAGTACACAGTAGCGTGATTGATTTTTATTGATTTTTTATATTAGAAATATTATATATTACGGTGGCTTGATAGTACTTAATATAGTAAGAATTTCTCGTTTAAATATATAAGATAATAACTACGCCACCTTACGGTGGCGTTGTATTATTTGATTTAGAAAGGTATTTTTTTTAGACTTTATTTTTTTCGCATTTTTTCTGTTTTTAATTTTCCACTTTCTCTTAGTTTTTCGTTTATTTATTTATTTATTTATGAATCGAAATTCAACACTATCTATTGGGTTTTCTTACAATTCAGTAATTGTTATGGACAATGTGTCGTATCATTTCCGCATATTAAACAAAATACCTAATAACACAAAAAAAAAGAATGAAATTTCAAGACTTATGGCAATCAAAAATATCGATGTTCCTAAAAAGGTTCCAGTTAAGAAGGAATTAATAAGAATGATCAAAAGTCAGAATTTTAAAAATGAATACGTTATTGACACCATTTGCAGCAGACATGGTCATACCCTTTTGCGTTTACCTCCTTACTACTGTATTTTTAATCCAATCGAAATGGTTTGGAGTACTGTAAAGAAACGTTTACGAAAATACATTCAGTCACCAACCTTAAGCGCAGTTGTTCTTAATAATATTGGAGAGGTAATTAGTGACATTAATAGCGATGTATGGAAAAATTGCCAAACACATGTTATAAAAATAGAAAAGAAATATCCTGTTTTACCGCCAATAGCACCATTAGTTATTCAACCTGGAAACGATTCTACTTCAGAAGACTCTGACAATTCTTGTTATTAATTCCAACCAATTTCCTTTACAACTATCGTGATGTATCTTGAAAACTTGTTTTCAAAAACAAACTAATTTTATATTCTTACTAACGTACCCAACCCTTTCCTTTCCAGGCAAGGAAGGCTCATACCTCCTCATGGTCCTTGCTGGACAGACAATCTTTTAAGATTGTCTGATAAAATGTGTATTATTTTTAGACAATTGTTATAAAAATGTTATAAGTTATGTACTATTTGACTAATGAGCCAAATGTTCTTATTAATAACTAAAATTAACAAGTTTCAATTTGAAAGAATTAATTTGTTATTTGACAATTTTCAAATTGATATAAAATTTACAAATATACAAAAACCGTTTTTCTTTTGAAATTTAAAACAAAAATTAATAAAAATTTATGAACTCTTTTTATTTAATTCCACGCCAATGGTCGGAAATGTCGTCAAAGGCACTTAAAAACCGCCAAAGAGCAGAAAATTTTACATTAGGATTGGAAAGAGTTTACAACATAGGTTAGATTTTAAAGAAGATTTTAAAGAAGAGTGTTGATTCTCAAAATTCCACGGTTTTACAGTTTTTTACTACTGATGACCTGATGACTGGACTATTAAGCTTAATCTGACATACATTAGCCAGTAATATCGTTTATATAAGCCATTCACTTTTTATTTCCATCTCAGTAGGCTCTGTTAGTTACATGAAATTCGCCCAGTATAATACACGTCTGTTCATATTGTTCTGTGGTCTTATTAATTGTAAATACGATGTTGTCACGTCTTCAATAAAAATATGTGTATTCATTACAAATATCTTAAGTAATTAAATCTGCAAACCAAATTTAAAACTTGCCGAAAATAAGACAATGTATTTAATATTAAATTGAATAGGTACTAAAGTAGATACGTCAGTTTTCGCTGCAAGTATTAATATCCAAGAATGGTCTATTTAAATTCACATGAATTTTGACTGATATTCAAAATAACACATTCCTTTGCACAGAACAGATCCCTGTTTATAGTCAATTATCATATTATATTATTGATCTAGAACGAAAATAGTTATTATCCTATCAAGTGCGGAAAGTTATACTTTCCCGCAAGAGTTAGGATCAATATTTTTTCTACAAGCATAAAAAAGATACTTTATTCATTTTTTAAATTTTATTTTCAACTCCTAACAATGTAACAAAATTTTAATTTGTGACAATTAAAGTTTGTTGTTGCTTTGAGTAACGTTTACAGAGGTGTTTTAATAAATTATGATTTTTTTAAGAACAAACATTTTAAAAATCTCTATTTTTATGCAAAATAATCTTTTTTTTACTATTTGTATGTAGTAGGTACAACAACATAAAAGTAATAATACAATAATTTTCCAAAAGGTTATTGAAGCACATATTCATTTAATAAAAAAAGAGAGATATTTTCTGAATTTAAATGCGTGCGGAAAAGTGTTGTTTTACGCATGCTTGTAGAAAAATATACTTTTATATTTACATTTTATTACAAATAAATAATATAAGTAAAATTCAAAATGTAGCACATATACATATATTAATAAAAACGTTTAATACAACTTTTAAATTACTCAAGCAATAGTAAAAGATCCTTTTTACAAATGTATAATAAAACTTTTAAATTATTCAAGCAGTGGTAAAAAAAATTATTTCATCAGTTTTGAGTTTAACATAAAAACACAGTACTCAAAGTCTATAGGTATCTATCTTTTTTAAAGTCTTCTATTTTACATCCAAATGGCATCGTAGTGTAACATTATTGTATTAGTGGCTGTAGGATAATAAAATTTTACATCCAATGGGTTAATTGAGGAAACTATACTCCAGTAAAAATTTGATTTTCCTGGTCCGCCCCAGGTGGTGTCGCATTTGACTTAAATATGCTGATGTTTTAATAATGTTCTTTATAACAGAAATTTTTCAGAAAAATTAAGATTTGTTAGACATTTCAAACCGATACAATGAAAAAAATATTTTAATAAATTACATAAAAGCTAATAAAAACAAATACAGATGCAGATTTAGATGTAACATGTAAATGTTGTCGGTGTATTTGTATGATCAATCCTCTTCCATTATTTCACTGGAAGAATCAGAGTCACTATCAAATCCAAAATCGAAATCGTCAGAATCTGATTCCTCCAATGAAATAATTAAAGAAGGAATATTGTCATGTGAGCAGTTTTCCATGTAAGTAGTCCAATCTGCCAAAATAAGTTCGTCTGTATGTCTACAAAAATTTTGCCACATGTCTGGTGTACATTTAGTCAATGCTTCTGTCCAAGTTTTTTTAACTCTTTCCTGGTCAAGATAAGTAGATGTAATATGTTTGTTATAATATGTCCTAGTAAACCCCCATGCTAGTTCTATTGGATTGTAGTGACAATGGTATGGTGGTAGTCGAAGTACTTCATGTCCTCGTTGTTTTAAAATTTCATCCACTACATATGTCTTTTCGTCAGTTTTATAAGGTAAGATTATAGAGTACAGTTGTTTCTTTGTCATTTATGTGTCAAACCTAATGTTATTGTTAATCAACCATTCCTGTATCATTGCTTTTTTCGCTGAAAAAGAGGGTGGTTTGTTAATTTGAACTGAATGGTATGGCGCGTTGTCCATGACCACCACACATTTTTCTTGAAATACAGATAGAGCAGGAATGAGTTGATTAACAACCCAGTTTTTAAAAAGGTCACCATTCATACTTTTGTGATAGTCAAGGTCTGTATTCGAAGAGTCTAGTAACAAGTCACATCCTTCCAAAAATCCAGTATCAGTCCCTGCGTGTAAAATAGTAAATCGCTTTCTTTCGGATTTTACACGAGCTGGATTACTTTTTAGGTCAGAATCGTGCACCCACTGACGCACTGAACTACCATTTTGATAGATCCATGTTTCATCTAGGTACACGAATCTAACTCTCTCAGCAAGACTTTTTAGTTGTTTATATTTCCGTGTCGTTGTTCACATAAAATATGTCGTCCATTTACTTTTTTAAATTTGTATCCCATTAATTTTATAAGTTTGTATAGTGTCGTACGTCCCCCTTTAAAATAAAAATTTTGTTTAGCATCAGTCAAAAGTTTGTCTAAAGTAAAATGTTCAGTTTTAGCATGGTATATCCAAATCTGTCGCTGTAAAACTTTTTTTAAAATAAACTTCTCAAATGTATCAGTTTTACATCCTTTATCTGCGACTTTCTCATTATTTTTCAATCCTTCTTTAATAATCTTCCGTATTTTCGATACACTCATCTAAAAAAATTAAGCATTTAGAATGTTTGTCATATTAATTAGATTCAAAAAATATACCTCAGTTACACAACGGTAGTTAAGAGATTTAAAAATATTTAACAAAATTTTGAATTAAATTATAGTTACAAAAATGTATAATTTCGAAATTTGAAATCTGACAACATTGTATATAATTTATTATGATATCTGTCAAAAAAGGTTATGTGTTCTTTTAATAATATAAATTTTATTTAAAAAAGTGATACATATTTATAAATTCATTACAAAAACCTCTCTCAATTAATCTAATGCAAAATATATAAGTTTATGTTAGCGACTAGCATTGATTTAAAAGAAATACACATAAAATCGTACTTACTTGAAAAACCTCGGCCAATTGATTTAAATAAACACTCTCACAGCTGTTAGCTTGTTTCCTAAACATACCATAACATCTAACGATGCTGTTGTGAATTTCTGTACTTATTTTTTTGGCATTGTATATTGAATCTAAGAAAGCATCAAATATTTCGTTATTGAATCTTCAACAATTTTACCTTTGACAATGTGCTGTCAATATTTCGACAGTAGGTACCAACCCAACAAATTGAAGTGCCAATCCAAGAAATAAAATGCATAGTCTACTGAGATTGAAATAAGAAGTGAATGAATTATATAATTTCAAATAGTGGTAACTGATTCAGTAGTTTTTACACACGACTCATAAGTAAATTGCTTATTTTTTAACCTATACCTCTGTCAGTGTCAAATTATTGAGGAGTTATATTTTCATTTACTCCTCTAGTGGAGTAAATAAATAGAAACCTGTATTATGCACTAAATTAACATTTGACATTGGTTAGATAACTGAACGTAGAACGTACAGAGTAGAGATTAGACAAATGCGATATCGAATATTTTTGACAACTTATGCAAAAATTTAGATTTTATGTTTGTTATTTTTAGTTTTATACAAAACCATTTGGTAAGTCGTGGGTAAAGCATAGTACTTCACTCGAGAAACAAATTGCATATTTAGCTCGTTTCTTTAGCCCATTCGCTCGCAAGCTCGCTCATGGGCCAAACACATTTGCTGTAATATGCAATTTACTCCACTCGTAAAGTAATATACTATTATACTACTCGTGTTATTGAATATTTTCGAGAATTTGTTTCAAATATTCTAATCTACCAAAAGATTGGTAGATTAGAATATCATAAATAGTAAAATGATATTCGTTGATTATGGGAGGTCTAAAATGTTAACAAAAAATGTAAACCGTATAGAGAGATAAAGATAGAAATAAACCGGTGCTACTTAAAGAGACTACTAAATTTTTTTTAACTGAAGAAACTAGTTGAGTACTTAAATGTTCAGTAAACCACTCTGTTGTGGTGGCATCCACTTGCCGCGTTGCAAAAGAAGAAAACATGAAGAACAGAAGAAAGAACAAGAATGTGATTTATTATAAAGCCATGCATGGCAGAGCCAATGAACCGGTCGATCAGATTTTAACGCGCGTTAGCCAGATATGTTACTCTATATTAAACATTTCGTTCTCTTTGTTCTTCTTGAAGAGGCGAAATGTTTCTCTTTGTCTGTCACAGTGTAACTAAGAGCGAGATAAAAAGAAAATAAAGTTATTTGATGGCGAGATAACCAGGACTGGACTTCTTCGGTAGCGGCAAGTAATGAGAGGAGGTTAAGTTAACTTTGTGGTAGGTAAATACAGGGACGATACAAACTTAAATCCCATTAAAGTTATTAATATTATTTAAATATCTCGTAAAAACTACTGCATCTATATTGATAGATTGTATTTCATCAACATTGGTTTATAAAAACAAAAATCATAATGGTTTAAATCAATAAGGTTGATATAAAATAACGTTTTTAGTGTTAGCTTAAAAAAACAAGCTAAAAACAAAGTAGAAAAATATGTAATATAAAAGTAAACAGATCAAGTAATTACTAATTTAATTTTAGCAATGGACAATTTTAGATTATTATACTCCGATTTTTGCTACATTCGCGTAAGTTCAAAAATATAATAATATTAACATCAAGATAACTGTTACTTTATGTAGTATGTGTACATTCAATTTGATATTATTTTTGAATTTGGATCATGGCCAGATCTCTTAATTTAAAAATATCATCGAGTTTAGTCGTTTCATTGCATTCATATTTTCGAGTTGCCACATAATCTAATTGCAATTTTGACCACGATCTTAAACATTTTGGCAAGCTTTGAGTAATTTCCTGAACCCAAACAGTTTTTTTTAGTTAATTTAACACTTTCTTTTAATATAAAATGTTTTTGTTTTGCGTACATTTACATTTTAAACACATGCTCAATTTTTTAGAACTATGATAATAAATAAAAAAAGGCAATTCTATGTTAAGAATGTTCAGAAAGTCAAATAGAACACATTTATATTAACAATTATTTTATGTAAAGCTTTTTACTGTTTTGCAGTTATCTTCCTTTATATGCGTAAAAGTATTTTAAAACTTTTGAAAACAATATAATTTTTAGCGAACAGTATATAAGGGAAGTACTTTGTTGAGGACAATAAGAAGAAGAAGATAAGATAAGCAATGTATGTATGTATGTATGTATGTGGTGTTAGGGGTAACAGATACACCTGCGACCTATAAGATCTATTGTGTCCCCCTTTTCTTGCTATAATTCTGATGATTCCTCAGACTTATAGCAGCTCTTCTAGTCCTATCTTCCTTAGAAAGTTTAGGATATCATTGGGTTTTAAATTAGGTAGTTCTTCCCTTTCTATTTCGTATGACCCTAGGTATATGACCCTAGAAGTACTTAATGCCACGCATTCTGAAAGTATGTGTATTGAGGTTTCATCCTCTACCTCACAAAATCTGCAGTTTGCTTCATCTACTAATCCTAGTTTCTTCATGTGTCCTCTTAATCGACAGTGACCGGTTAGTATTCCTGTTATAATTCGGAGGTTTTTCTTACTCAGGTTAAGACAGCTGTGAGATCTCTTCTGGTTATAGTTTCCCAGGAGCGTCTTCGATTGTCTTAATCCTTCTAGATCATTCTGGTACTTGGATTTTTCGCTATCCATTTTTTTCTTTAGTTTTTCTAAGATTGTACTACTGCTGATTCCACACGATGGTGCTGGTCCCAGGTATGGGGTTTCAGCTACTTTTTTTGCCAGCTTGTCTGCTGTTTCATTTCCTTCTATTCCTACGTGTCCTGGAACCCATAGGAGGGTAACAGTGTTATTCTGTCCTAGTTCATTTAATTTGCCTAGGCATCTTCGAACTGATTTTATCTGAGTTCAGAGCTTTGGTGGCTACTTGACTATCTGACATGATTACAATCTTCTGTCTACGATAGTTCCTTTCAATGTTAAATTCTATGCATCTTTCGATGGCACGAATTTCCGCTTGAAAGATGCTTGGGTACGAACCCAAGCTTTCTGAGTATTTGGTTCTAGGTCCAAACACCACGGCTCCTGTTCCTTTATCTGTCTTGGAGCCGTCCGTGTACCATTTTATGGCGTTTTGGCTTAGCCCCAATATGGTGTTTTCGTCCAATTCAGATTTGCTTCCCAATTTAGTGGTAAATTTTCTTACAAAGTTAAATTTATCTTGGGGCATTTCCCAAGTTTGATCAAGTTGGAGTGATCGAGGTTTTTCCTTGATTATTCCTTCTTTGATCATTCTATATATAGGATAAGCTATAGTAAACGAACAACAAATATAATAACAAATAACAAAAAATATCAATAAACACTATAAAAACAGACTAATACAAACTAAACTTCTAGAGATACTCTATAGAGTGACATGCACAGCCAATTTTTTAAAAATCAATTTTATATTCTATGACAATAAAATTAAACTATCCAATCTCGCCTTAATAACAAATATACTAGATAGATTGATATTCATTGGGTAGATTGTTGGCCTGTATCAGTGCGACTTTTACAGATCTATTGTGTAAACCCATCATCTTTGGGATTGGATTGGAGCACCTTGTCTAGCCTTGCCCTCTTAATGAGACTTAATGGCCTTGACAGTGGCCTCTCCACGTAACTTAGAGCAGAAAGTTTCTACTCTACCAATACTAGATACCGCATCCTTGCAAGGCGTTCATGAAATGCGGTTACAGTATCGACAGATGACTTCATCTGCCAAGTTCAGCTAAATGAGGTGTTTTCTGAGCCAACAATGTCCTGCTAAGAGACTGACAATTATTCTGAAATTTTTTCTTCCATGGCTTATCGCTTGTGCGGTGATCTTTTCTACAACTCGAGGGCCTTCTCTAGTTTTCATTTCCCAATGACTGCCTTTCTGAACGTGTCAGCAACCTCGGAAATGGTTCTTATTACTCTTAAACCCTAAGTGTTCTGGTACCCATGCCAGTGTCAGAGAATTTAGACTTGCAGGCCAGCTGTGAGACTTAATAGCCTTGACAGTGGCCTCTCCACGTAACTTGGAGCATCCAGTTTCTACCCTACCAATACTAGATAGTCTAGATACTGCATCCTTGCAAGGCCTTCACATTGGCATAGGACATGAAATGTGGTTTCGTCCTCCTCTTGACAGTATCGACAGATGACTTCATCTGCCAAGTTAAGCTAAATGAGGTGTTTTCTGAGCCAACAATGTCCTGCTAAGAGACTGACAATCATTCTGATATTTTTTCTTCCTTGGCTTATCGCTTGTTCTGTGATTTTTTCTACAACTCGAGGGCCTTCTCTAGTCTTCATTTCCCAATGACTGCCTTTCTGAATGTGTCAGCAACCCTGGAAATAGTTCTCATTGCTCTTAAACCCTAAGTGTTCTGGTACCCATGCCAGTGTCAGGGAATTTAGTCTTGCAGACCAGCTGTGAGCTTATTTGTGGCTTTAGAGCTGGTTGGCAGTCAGAGCAGATGACTACGGTTTTACCCGTTATAAACTGACTAATGATCTCCGTTGCGCAGTGTTGTATGGTCATTACTGAAGCCTGGAACACAGTAGCATAGTATTGGACTTGTCTTTTACTACATATACACGAACCCGTCTTTGGCAAGAGGCACAATTTTTATTAATGGTGGCAGTCTTCTCGACTTTGACTAGCATCTGTTAGGAACAACTGCTATTTTTGGAATGGGAGTATCAAAGCTAACCATTTTCATTCTTCGAGGTTCTTTATTTGTCGTGACAAAATCTAAACATACATTTTCGAACTAGGAAACTAGGAATGTTTTTTATGTTTACTGAATATTAAACATGTTCCATCCATACAGGTACTTATAAACTAGATCACCTTGTACCTACATGATTGCTATTTTAAAGAATATTAAAAACATAAAAAAGCATCTAAATATAATATTTTAACTTAATATTCACTTTTTAGGTTTAATTAATCAAGGATATTTCTTTAATCAATTTGTTGTTATTTTTTTTTTGTTCACACTATCCACACAAAAAACGAAACAACCTTGATAAATCTAATTCCTTGTTAACTTTGTTTTAATATTTATATGCTTAAATTGTTACATTATACTGGTTTGTGAGAAATTTAATGCGATATAACTTATTCATACTTGAAGTGTTAAGTAAACAATTATTATAATATTATGTAAATTTCGTATTGTATAATTTCTATCAGTGCTCAAAAATGTTAAAATTAAATCGAAATATTGATTTATTTAAAAAATATTAAGAAATACTATAGAAACATTTATAGTAGACTTAAAACTAAAAGTAAACTTATAACTACATTGAGGAATTGGTCACAGGACTCAAATCTCTTATAAAGGGAACTGCCCTGTGGCAACAGTAACTCAAAGGATAGTCATCCAAATCCTCAAGAACTTGGGACACCTGAATGTATGCCTACCTGAAGATCAGTGGTGATGATCTTCAGCTGATCAAACTAGAGTCCTGCACTCATGGGTGCATGCAAGGACTCTTGGTGCCGAACCTGGTCACAACATTCCCAGTTAATAACTGGACTAAAAAGGATTTTAAAAAAAAGATAATTAATATTAAATAGAGTAAAAATAGGGGGCTTACAATACGATAGCTCAAAATTCCTACCGCACACATTCGTATTTAAATTAAAATTAAAACGTTTGTTTATTTACATTCCTCTGAAAAGAAACAAACAAACAATACAGTTTATGTATGCTGAAATTAAACATCATTTCATAAATCTGGATAGTTCTGAATAGATCTTGACATAATTATTATACTATTTTTAACTTGTATGGTTAGAGTTTCCGTATTTTTTATATACTTTTTTTACTGAGCTGTTTAAAACATCGCTCTCAGTAGAAACTGCTGTAGTATTCTTCTGTGGGTTTGTGACTATCGTTGCAGCAATTTTAATTTGTTATCTTCGGAAATTCATTTTCCTCTTGCTTCTCACGTTCTTATTCCATTACCGATGATTTAAATTTTTTGTATTAGTATTTCCGACAGATAACGATATTTTCTGTTAAATATCCTTTCAGCTTCATGGAAATACCAATTTTAAAATAAATAAGGTTAACTAACGGTTTTTCTTATTAAGGTATTAAGCATTCTATTTTTAAATAGAAACGGATAATTACGTAATTAATATTAAAGTTAATAAAGTTGTACACTTATTAAAACAAATAAGAGCAAATAGGGGAACGAAATAATCTATATATTCTATATACATCGTAAAAAACGAAAACATTGCTGAAAAAAAAAGAAAATACGTACTAAATTAAGTACTATGCCGCCACCGTAAGTTGGTGCACTTGATATCTCATATGTAGAAACGAGCAATTCTTACTTAATTAAGTACGATTACGCTACCGTAAGGTGGCGTAGTTGATATCAGCTTGATTGGCTAACCGTTTCCAGGCTTACAGATCTCCCCACGAAACGGTATGATTCTTGTTTAATAGCTTCCTATTGGCACACTCCGGGCAAAGTCAAGCTGGGTCAGGACCTGACGTCCCTTCTCATCTTACGGCTGATAATTATATCAACAAACCCAAGTGAAGGCGTGAAGTATCTTGCTGATGTACTAAATGGCCACGGGTTAAGTTGGTCGCGAATGGTCTCCTGGGGGCACCGGGCGAACCACCCTGTAATTAGTCTTAACTGGTCAAGTATAAAACCACACAAGCCTCCAGACTAAGGTCGGATCAGACATCCAAGCCATTTACCGTGCATATACCGGATAAAAATAAGGTAAAGCTCGGTGCCGACCAAGTCCTTAGATGACTAAAGGTCTGCAATCATAAGCTGAAAATTAAGCTGTGGACGGTCTTTGGAAAAGGCCCAACAGAAAAGGTATAGCTATGAAAGTTCTCTATGGATAGGGAGTCAATGAAGACACTAAAAACGCAGGACATACTCACCCACTGATGGGCCCTGAACCATTTGGCAGGACAGCTGATATCTTCAAAAAGGCAGGCAAGAGAAGGTTCAGGACTGGTAGAAAAAATCACCGGGCAAGCGACAAGCCAAAGTCTCCATAAAAGGAAACTTGATGATATTTAGTGTAAAGCTATTATCACAAAGACAAAAAGATGTCAGAATGATATTCAGTCTCTTGACAGGACATTGTTGGCTCAGAAAACACCAGAGTCACCTGAAATTGACAGAAACCAACAGGAAAATATGATGAGAATGGCAAAACAAACAAAGAATAATAACAATACGAAAAAAGGTAAAATCGTAAAAATTTGAAAAAACTGAAAATGGGAAAAAGTTAGGCGGTACCAAATGCGATTAATTTTTTGTTATTAATGATAGGGCAACAAGTAGTAAAAAAAAATTTCCATGTTTTTATATTACCGGGATCAAAAGGTAGTAAATTATTTATTTATTAATTTGCATTAATAGTATATTACGTATCAAGAGTGGTAAGTAGGACATTACGTACGAGTGGAAAAGTTACGCAGGAAGCCGCGTAGCGGCGAGTGCGTGATTACACGAGTACGTAATACCTCTTACCACTCGAGTTACGTAATATGCTTTATCTACGACTTAATATTTTAATTTTAATACTAAATATTTGACATCTCTAAAAAAATATATGACGTACGTACTGTACTGTTATCTACTCCTTTGACAGTAAATGTCACCATGCAGGGTAAGTAAGCTACAACGCACAGTTGTGCGTAATGAAACGTCATTCCATGGTTTCATTACGCACAACTGTGCGTTATAGCTTACTTACCCTGCATGGTGCCAATAAGTATAAATGACATTTACAGTCAAAGGAGTATATAAAATTAATTATTTACTAAAATCTACTGTTCGTTTCATTGTAAACATAAATAAACAAATACGTAGAAATCATAATTGACTATTAGACTAAAGTACTGTTTGTTTTTATCAACTTCCTGCAACGTTTCAATATTAATATTAACTAACAGTTCTGCCGCAAAAACTTTTATTTAATCGAAATAAAGTTAATTTCCTCTTAATCAAGCGGCCGTTCCTCTCCGAAGAATTGTTACGGAGAACCTTCTTTATCTCGAGCACTTTCCTTTATGATTTCTATTATTAAGGATTACATAAATTTCCTAAGTGATCTCTTTCTTTCTACAAATGTAAAAGTATCAGTTTCATTTAATTGTTATTTGCCTAGGCTGCTTTCTATTTGGGCCGATATTTGCTACATTTCTTAATCGAGACAATTCGAATACTTACTTTCTCGATGTTTGTTCGCGTTCTATTATTAATGTTGCGTTGCTTTATTATCGGAAGGATTAAATTTAATCAATTTCACACGATAATTGTTTACATTTTTAATAACAAATTATGAAGCAAAAAGGAAGAGGGATTATTGATTTGAAAATTAATTAATGCTAAAAAGTAATTTAACGAAAAGTAAAATTGAAAAAAAAAAATACAAAAAGGTAATACAATCAAATAGCTAAGAAAACATATATAAAAAAGAATAAGTATACAAAAAAAGCAAAAGTAAAGAAGGTTTATAGGTGGAAAAATAGCCAAATCATTTGAGAGTTGGAGGAGATGAAACAAGGGTGTTGAAAGAAAGCATGTGAGAATAAGAATAGAGAGTATCAAAGAAGTGTAAGAGAGATTAAAGGACAAAGCATGTGAGAATAAGAATAGAGAGTATCAAAGAAGTGTAAGAGAGATTAAAGGAACAGAACCAATAGAGATAGGTCGGAAGGAGAGAAAGGAAGACCGACGAATATAAGATATGGAACTCCTCCTGGTGAAGCCATCCAATCAATAAAATCGATGCTTTCAACGAATTATGATTCTATCCCAAAAATGTAAAATTACATTTTTCGATTTTATTTTTTCTGACCGCTGGTTTTCTTTCTGCTCCTCTATAAATGTTAGCTCCTTTTACTGCTCCTCTATTGGCTGTCTTTGTCTTCCTTTAGTGTTTCATATCTATATTGGTATATTACAACTATTTTTATTATGATATTACAATTTTCGTTATGATATTTCATATTCAAATTCTCTTAATTAATGACAAATCTAACCAATTAACTTTTATCAGCACAAAAACAAAACATTAATAAAAACTTATCTAACAAAAACTCAATACTAAACTAGCAGCCGATTTGCTTAAGGAGGTTTTACACTCCTGAAAGGTTACCAAAAGAATATGCCCCGAGGAAAATCCATATCCATAGAATGCCATAGATTTTGTGCAAATTGGTTTTAAACATTATAAACTTTTTATATTTTTAAAGATCTATAAAACCTCATATTACAAGTTATTTTATTTCAAACTAATAACTGTCAAATAATTTGTAACATAAAATCTGGTAGTGAGTGTATCTTAATGATACTCGAAGAAAAACCAATCCAGTGACAAACCTTAATCGAATCTCTCTCGGTTCTCTGAAAACAATCCAAGAAATCCATTATCCTCATTCCGTACAGAAACAAATTCTGTCAGGGCTGATGACTGCTGGTCTTCCAGAAAAGCCTACCAAAGTGTAGCTGGCCGATTCGATGCGAAACAGAAAATGCCATGCGATCGCTATCTCAATAGACGCGAAACGCAACAGCTACGCCAGAAAAGTTTTATTGTTATGAGTTGTCATGGAAAGCGTGGAAGGGAGAGACGAAATGGAGCAGGAGCAGATTGTAGCGCCCTGTAAATCAGTCCAGAAAACGATAAAGGAGAAGAGAACGAAGGAAACTAGTAGAAACAGTAGCGTAACCAGAAAAGGATTTATATAAGCCATTCATCTTTTAACGGATCATTGAATAAATTACGTATAAAATACTCGATAGTTAAACAAGCTGGTGATAATATAAAAACACATTTCTTAATTAAGGTAAGTAGAGTGTCGAAATACAAAATAAGTAAGCGAAAATACTTTTATATAACTGGAAGTAATCAAATGCATTTGGTATTCATACAAAGTTTTGATACCTACTTTAAAACTGTTTAATAAGTTCTAGATAATGCAGTTTCTTCAAAGATAAAATAATATTTGTAAACAATTAACAATGTGCTTATATCTTAAAAGAACCTGATATATAAAAATACACAAGTAAAGTGAATCACAAACAGGAAAGTTGACATCAAATTTAAAGTCATATAGGGCACAATATACAGTAAGAATGAGGAACCACTTAAAAGATAGCGTTATTTAAGAAACGTGATAGTATAGAGAGATAAATCTACTTTAGCGCCATATTGAAATTCACAACAAAAATACTAATGGAGACAATAATGGCGTGCATAAATATATCGAATGAGCAACAAGGATTTAGAAGTGGAAGAAGATGTAACGATGCAGTTTTTATGATAAGGCAAATAGCAGAGAAGTCATTAAAATATAATAAGTAAGCCTTTTTCCTTTTTATGGACCTAGAAAATTCGATAGAATACAATTAAAAGATGTAATACACCTACTGTATGAAAAAAATATACCACTGGATAATATAAAACTAATAGAAAAACACAAATGACAATAGAATAATAACAGAACCCTTAGAAGCAAACACAGGAATCAGGCAAGGAGATTCAATTTTATTTAACATAGTGTAGGATGCAATAATAAAACAAGTGAAGAAAAAAGTGGTTACAAAATGGACAATAAAGAGATAACAATACTCTGTTATACCGATGCAACCCTGTTAGTTGCAAAGTGCAACGACGACCTACAAAGATTACTACACGAATTCAATATTAACGCAAAAGAAATGAATATGAAAAAGTCAGCCCAAAAAACAAAAAGCTTAGTTATAGGAAGCAATAAGTTGCAAACTGGAGTTAACCAATCAAATTATACAACAGGTAATGACTTTCACGTACCTGGGAATTAATCTAGCAGCCGACAACAATATCGAAGAAGAGGTAAAGACCAAATAATTAAAGCCAGTAGAAAGACCCTAACGATACAATTTGAAAAAACAAACTCCTAAGAGTGGAAACAAAGGCCCGAATATATAAGTCAGTTATTCGGCAAATTATGACTTCCACGGCCGGAACAAGACCAGACACAAAGATATTTAGAGACCAACGAAATGAAGATTGCTGGAAAAGGACTACAGGACAGGGTAAGAAGTAAGGAAAATAAACGCATATGTGGGGTAGACAATATAAATATTTGGGTAATGAGTAGGAAAGAAAAGTGGGATCACCACATAAGCAGGATAGTAAGAATAGCCAGGGACAAGTCGTCGACTAGCAAAAGAAGTATAGGATGCCCAAGAAAAAGATGGAACGACAATTAAGGGGTAGAATAAAAGACACGGTTTAAAAAAAACAGGCAGCACTGTCTATATAAAAAAAGAAAAAGAAGAAAAAAATTTATTTTTTATGGTTTAGAGCAATTATAAAAAATGGTAGTAATAAATTAGATTTATACAATAACTTCAATAATTAAGAATCTATTACGTATAAAATCTC
Organism: Altica lythri; assembly: GCA_964028335.1. Classification (NCBI taxonomy): domain Eukaryota; kingdom Metazoa; phylum Arthropoda; class Insecta; order Coleoptera; family Chrysomelidae; genus Altica; species Altica lythri. Next base: position 60,164,001 of record OZ034805.1, on the reverse strand, counting down.
CAATCTCTATGAATTATTAAAATTACTAAATCTTAGAGTTATATACTTAATTCTTTTCAATTTTTCGTCAAAATAATATTAAAAAAACTAATTTTCTTCTGTTTTTACTTCACTGTGATACCATTTAACAGCATAGCAAACATCATTTTTAAAGTCTGTGTGTGTGTTAAGCTAACAGAATAATTTTTTTAAACCTACGTAAATTTATCTTGCGAAAAGACCATTTTCCTTTTCAAAAAATTTACAATAAGCGCCAATGAAAGGACCGGGAGCGAATTCCGAGGTGTGGGAGTTTTGATGGGATTCGCGATCTGGATTCAGGATTTTCAGGACTGATGGTGGCGGGATATACGTGAGCGAGGGCGTTGCAGGCTTTCAAATTTCCTCATTTTGGGCTCACCTACAGGGTTATACAACTTTCATTGGAACTTATTAATAGGAGTTTCTTACCGATTATGTTATACTGTAGATATTCCTGACAATTGTGTTTATTAAGGATATTATGATAATCACAAATTACAAAAAAGTTTGGTTAAAAAAATTCAACTGCTCCGTTTTATGTGTATATATAAGGGAGTCCTTGTATAACACACACACAAAGTTGGAGATTAAGTAAACTTCCGTTACTCGACTCCACGCTGGTTGGTATAACAATCTCCCAGCACTTACTATGGAACGAACATATTGCATCCATAGCAACTGCAGCAGGAAAGAAATTAAGCTTTCTGTGTAGAGCACGGAAATATTATTCTTCATCCAACTTAGCTACTCTTTACAAAGCCCAAATACGACCTAATCTTAAATACTGCTCGCATGTATGGGGTTCGGCGGCTCCGTCAAGGCTCGGAGTTCTTGATGCAATACAGAGAAGAGCAGTTCGACTAATAAACGACACCAGTATCACCAAAAACCTAGCCCCATTATCCCACCGAAGAGCAGTGGCTGATCTTTCCTTGTTTTACCGATACATAAAGGGATTTTGCTCAGAAGAACTCCGCTCTTTAATGCCTCCACTTGTCAGACCAGCCAGAGCAACGCGACGTGCCAACTCCATGCACCTTTATACTGTTCAATGCTCGACATCGAGAACGGATCGATTCGATCGTTCCTTCATCTCCAGGGTATCCAGATTGTGGAACTCCTTACCTTCCTACGTCTTCCCCACTCGTCCTAACTTGCAGGCCTTTAAATCCCAAATTAATAAACTGTCTTTTCTGCCCCAATAGATGTTCTCGGTACATTTGTATTTAGGTCTATACCTACGAGGACTTCCTTAATAAAAAAAACTCGAAATATTGCAAATTCATTAACGAAATGTTCAGATTACTTGACGACATTTGTGTCTGAAATACCTATATACATATGTACCTATATTATGAAATTAAATAAAGTGCAAATCATTGGTTTGGAACCATTTTATTTATTACATGAATCGAAGACGTATCAAAACAACAACAAGTAAATTAAGGAAGGTATTACAATATTGCGCAAAAATGAAGCAATTTATTTGTATTAGAAACAATGGTGATATTTATACTTATCCGTGAAAAAACCTATAATATTCCAATAATTGCTCTACCTTGACTTAACAATACAAAAAATTGATGGTGTGTGAATAGCTGAATGTTTACAAACTCGTTTAATAACATAATGTTCATTTGAATACGCAACAAAATTATTTGTTAATACATAATATAAATACTGTAGTAAGTAAAACTTAGATACGAATTATTAAATCATTTTTCATATTTTCCTGGATTTTCTTTTTTTCCTTTCTTTTTTTAGTTTTATTTCACTTTTAGTTTCTCGTTTACCCATTTATAATAATTTTTTTTCGATTCTTGTTTTTATATTTTTCCTTATATTATATTTTCTTCAAAATTTTTTGTCACTTTTTTTTCGGTTATCGAATCTTTTTTCCAATTTTTTTTAAATTTTTTTTTGTTTTTCATTTTTATTGGTTTTAACAGTTTTTCCATTTTTTTCCCATTTATTTAAAATGTTTCATTTCATTTTTACGATTTTTACCATTTTTTCTTCTTTCTAAAAAATAAAAAAAAAAACGAAAAATTAAAATCGAATATATGATAAAAATCGCAAAAACCAAAAAAAAAAACGTTAAAAAAATCGAAATACAGTAAGGAAATCGAAAAATCAAGTAAGTATCTCAAAAAAATTAAAAAAAAAACAGAAAAAAGCATAAAGGATAAAAATAACAAAAAAGGTCGAAAAAATAATAATAAAATAAAAAAGCAACAAGAACAACTAGAATCTAGGTAAAAAAATACAAAACTAAATAAATAAGACAAATTGTAAATCAAAGAAACCGTTTGCAAAAATCGAAAAAAAAATAGCAAAAAATATAAAAAAGGTAGCAAAAAAAAAATTAAAAGTAAAAAACAAAAGTAGGATAAAATAAAATGTTTGATAAAAATGGAAAAAGTAAAAATAATCGCAAAAACTAAAGAAAAATGTAGAAAATCAAAAATTGTAGAGATCAAAAGAAAACAATGAAAATTAAAAAAAATCGTTAGAAACGAGAAATTTAAGTAAAATTAAAAAAAGAAAATCTAAGCAAATATTACAAAAATTGTAAATAAAAAGAAGAATGTAGAAAATTGAAAAACAACTAAAAAAAACGACAAAACAAAAAAAAGAGTGTACGTGTAACCTTTACGCGCGATTGAAGTAAAACTTTTTGACGTACGTATCGGAAAATAAATATTTAATTACAATTCAATTATATTTATTGTCTATATACTTTACAAAAAATGAGATGTTATATTTATTTTATTCATTAGAAATAGGAATTTGAAAGTTATCATTATTTTTTATATATGAAATAATAGGTTTATGATAATTAAAATGTGAAACATAGATTTTACTCTCTAAATACCATTAATGTATTTGAAACCGTTTGAAAATTCTGAAAATTTCATAAATAAATTTTGAAAATTTAAGCTCCTCCCATAGCTGAAATCACACCGTTACTTCCATCAGAATCTTCCGTTAGAATCTAACGTTAGAGTTACCCCTAGTCGCGCCTAAAGAAGTTTTGCTTCAATAATAGGTAAACAATATTAAAAATATACACACATTACGTTTAGAATGTGTGATTTTGTAGCTGTATCTACCTTATTGTAATACAACACAACACAAGAGCCTTCGATAGTTAGATAACCATTTCATTTTGTAGCATTTTATAGCACATTCCATAAAATTTAAAATCCTGAGTTGAGTTTGTTTTCTTCAGTTCTACGAAGGATCTGTTGTTGCTGGTAAAAGATCAGCCATCCTGACTAGTGGTTTTATGGCCTTTATGGCTACCTAACCAAACCTAAAATAAGTATAAGCAAGTGTTAAAACATTTCAAATATTATTATTTTATGAACAAAAACGTGCAACATGCTTCTTTACTTAACGTAAAGCTTCCCTATAAACAATTATTTACTATCATAATATGTATGTATGTATATAAACTTACTTAATCAAATCATAATGAATGTCGCTGTCTCGTCTTTTTTTCATTTTCATATTTCTTCAAATCTTTCTGGCGCTGATAATATGCCCTTTGACGTTCACAATTTCTTTTTCTTTTTAGCTCTTTAAGTCTATAAAACAAAAATAGCTAGATATAAATAATAGGTATAAATAATTAGGTATAAATAGTGTTATTAGACACCAAAAATAAAATGTATGCATACCATAAGAAAATTTTTCACCACATCTATTGAAGACAAAATCCCCACTTTTCCCCACTTCGTAAAAAATGGCGGCAAATTTAATATAACAGTAACATAAATAAAACTATTGACTTTATTTAAATATAAATAAGCATAAACACAGTTGCAGAAACATCAATACAAACATAATATGAAACGAAAAAAAAAATTACTAAAAAGAACTAAATTAAAAAACAACATACAATTATTCATAAATATTGGTATATTTATCGAAAAAGTAATGTAATTTGCACCTAATAACTATTTAAAATATATTTATAGTTATTTTTTTTAAATTACCAATAGAAAGTATCTTCTGGTAATAAAGCCAAACTAGCTTACATTATTATTTGTGATACTGTAAACAATGTTATCTTTACATCTCCCGTCAATACTCAATAGAGTGCACGTGCAACATTTAGGATTTTACAGAATAGTTTCAGTCAGCGCGTCAGCGAAAAGCGACCATAATTAATAGTAGCTATACATCCAATATATTAATTTAAGGTTTTAGAATAATTATAATATACGTATATTTTTGCTTTAAAGGCATAATTTATTTAAATAACATAATTATTCCCCACTTTTATAGTATTTTTCAATAAATATTACCACTTCCCCACTTTTTCACCACACTGTTTTCATTTGTTGAACTTTTCCCCACATGTGGTGAAAAATCCCCACTAATGGCAACCCTGTACGGGACTCATCCGATGCAGCAGCCGCGGAGTGGAGAGTTACAAACAAACATACATACATACAGGTGAAGTTAATAAAAGCGTGTTAATAAAAAAAACAAAATACAACTAAAAAAAAACACTTGAAAGACAGAATATGATAAAATCGAGAAAAAAAAACAGAAAACAAACGAAAAAATGAAAAACAATCGTAAAAATTGGAATAAACAAAAAATGAATTATTGATTTTTAGGCGGCACATAGTTCGCCGAGTCAGGAGAACCATATGGGTTTATATCAATTTAAAAAAAAATAAGAAAATGCAATTTTTTAAAAAGGAGAAAATTTTGTTTGCAGAGAAGTTTTGAAATCGACTTAAGATCTCCAAAATATTCTAATATTCTAAAGAAAAGTCACATTACAGAATAAGAAACCTAGGGTCCTTACCATTCAATTTTGAAAATGTACGAACTATAGTAGTTAAGAGTACCTAAACTATTACATTTTTATACAATTTCCATTGGTAGAAACCCTGAAAAAGATGTACTGCTGTGAGTATGTAGAAATTATTAAGTTGCCAGAAAGTTAAAGAAAGAAGGGAGACCAAGTGAATTTCGAATTGGAATAATTATAAAATTGTGAAAATATTAAACAAGGCCTGAAGTTCAAAGAGCATCAGTCAGTACGAAATAACGGACTTAATGAGAGACGCACTTTAAATATGTATATATGACAGTTTTGCAATGTTTTTAATAAAAATTGAAAATCTAGTAAAGGAAAACACAGAAGAATCACAAAAAAAAGAAAAACCTAGTTATTTATTTTATAATTTCATTAAAAAAAAATATTTGTCTTACCCAGTTTATATAATAATAAAAAAATATGCATTCTCAGAATACCGTGCATATAAGAAATGCTAATTATTTTAATTCAGTGGTTCGTATATATTTTATCAGACATTTGATTGAAAGGAAACTCATAGAATTTACATAAATTGTCACTTAATTTTTTTAAATGATTAGAATGTAAATACAACAGCCAATAGATTGTTCTTAATGTTCTCAGTCACAACATTAAATAAATCAAAGGAAATGTGAGAAAAATGTTGATTATAGTGATAAGTTATAAACATAAGCGTTTCACTGTTAAGAAAAATTTATTTTTACTTGATTATTTTATTATAATTTAATTAATGTATAGAAATAAAGATGTTATATCATAATTATATAAAAACTAAGCAAGTAATGGTAATAATATGTTGGTAATTAATAGCTTTTTTCAGATACCAACACTATAACATATAAAAAAGTGCTATTGTAAAATCGTTAATATTAATTTACTTTTTATTATTAAAAGTTAAAGACTCACGTCTATAAAAAGATTTTAAGATATTATGTATCAACATGTGCTTTAACACTCAATTTAAACTTTATTATTAAGATTGTTCGTCATCTGTTGATAACAAGTTCTTTGGCTTTTTTTCAGTATACATTAAATCCATATCTGCACATACAAACAACCAAACTTTGGTGTCCTCTATTATTTCTTCGAATTTTGTTTATCCAACACCAAAAAGGCATGCTTCTTATTAAATTGTCAACATTGTCTTAGAGTGTGGTTTTCCATTCTGCAAATGCTGGATCAATAATCATTTCCTGCATTGTTTCGATGTGTTCGATAGGATCTAGTCTTAAACTATGACACCTTTTATTTCAGGACATTCTGCTTCTATGGAGAGGTGTATTATCTCCAAATGCTACTCTTCAAAGCCTAACGATTGGTTCTTGTACTAAATCAGCATATAACCTCCAACTGGTTTAAGTTCATTAAAGTAGTAATAAAGAACATTTTGGCTCTCAGCATAATATTTCGTCAGAACTTTACAGTTTAATATCGTAAGATAAATCTGGTACCTTTAGTCTTACTTTTTCTGCGGGAGCTTTAAGAACCCGAATTTAAATAGCATCTGATCTTAGGCCAATTTTAGGTCTCTGCCAATTTGTGTAGAAGGAACCAATTCAGCCGACTTAATTTTGTTTTACCTAGATAACTGTGGGATACGTATCTTTCTCCACCTGTAAAATCTTTGGGCTCAAAGTTTACACATCTGGCGTCAGAGGTTGAGGGCTTTTTCTGGAGCAGTTTTGGGGAGTTTTTGGTTCCAGAAATATAGAGTGATCATATAAGAGTTCAGAAATTTAGAGTAACCCCATATCAGATCTGTTGTGTGCATTTTTATTTAGGTATATTCCTTATTAAAGAGTTTGCCTACTTCTTCTTTTTGCAATCTGGTTTTCTGTTTTTCTTATGGGTTCTGATTATCAACAATTGTTTAGTGTAAAAGCTTTAATAATTTAAACTATTGAGGTTTTTAACTGTTTGGATTTTAACACTTATTCGTTTTAATTTTCAATTTTTTTTTTAATGTGGTCTTTATTATTAAATATGTTTTTCTGATCTGTTCATATTGCTGTTATTTATTAATGGTTTCATGTTTCTTGTTTATTAAGCTCTTATTGAAGTATAAAGCTTGAAATATTTTATTGTTTTCATTTTGTATTTTTTGAAATATACATGGCTTTGTTTGAAATTGGATCTACGCCTATGTGTAATCGATTTAAATATTTAAAACATTTATTTAATAATGAAAATTGCTGGTGTAGTGTGTCAGTTTTCTCGCAAAATAACACCGTGGCCTTATATGGTCTTTTACTGTTTCACAAGGTGAAATATCTACAAGGAAAAGTAAAAGTAGGTGCCAGCTAATGTTTTAAGTGTCTAATGAGGACAAAATAATATTGTGTATTGGTATTAGTAGATTGCATTTTATTTTGTATGCGTATATATTAATAGAACTTCATTGTATTCTACTTTCCATATTTGTGTGATCTCTTGCGAAACCAGGCCTCGACTGTGTTTTGATTAATTCTTAATTGGTTCTAGTTCTTATAACTTTTATTATTTCTATAAATTTTTACATGTTTTCAGTTTTTTACCTTCCGAACAGTAACGCTGTTATTACCTTCCGAGCAGCAACGCTGTTAGAGGAAGGTATTGTGATCGCGAAAAATTTCGATCTCGGGTTTTTAGCGGAAATACGCATTTTAGGGTTCCTTGAGCCTAAAAAACCCTGTGTGTGTTTGTGAACACATTTGCGGCTAAACGGCTAATCGGATCGGAATGAAACTATAAAACCTTACTTATAATCACCATCGGAGTAATCTGATAGAATTTGAGTAAAATCGGCCGACCGGAAGTGGACGTTTACTCTTATTAAAAAATGGAATTTTTTGAAAATATTGGGTTTTCATATAGTTATTGGCAAAATATTTATACTTTGTGGAAAGAACATGTAATTTCCGACATTTTTGAAAGAATACATTTTTTTGATATTTTCATTAGTTTTCGAGATATTGACACTTTTATCAAAAACTGGAAATATGTGAAATAAAAATTGTGGATTCGCTCTTGTTCGGAAGGTCGTGTGGTGCCCACACCAGATTTTTCTTCCATGTGTCTCCAAACTCTTATGGAATTTTCAATTTACTATTCATAATTGATTCAATATTCACTATTACTTTTTAAATGGTAAAAATAACTTAATAACTCATGATTTTATTGGGTTATTATCAAATATGTGCCACACAAGCAGTATTTCAAAAGTAGCAGATACGCTAAAGAGATGAAGACATCCCTTTAGTATTAGTTCCGAATAATTCCGAGTTATTGACAAAATGCCGACTGAAACAGTACCGTTTTAAAAAATATTGTTTAACTTATAAATATTCTAAACTACTGATATTTTAATTTTATTACCTTAAAGCACTTTAAGGTATGGGTTTAGTTTCTTATACGATGTCCGGTAATTAAATTCCAAGACTTATATTTTTTAAAAACACCTGCAAAAGGAAAAGAATGAAAGGGCCAGAGTTTTGTTCTAAATATATTCTTTGACCTTGTGTAAAAATCCCAGGCAGCTGTAATGGATAGTCCCGTTGTAATTGTTAAATGAAAAGGGTTGAATAAAAAAATTGAGCATAGAGTGAATTTAACATTTTTGTTAAAACTCGAGAAGTCTCTATCGGAAAACTATGGAACTTTGCAGAGGGTTTACAGGGATGATTGCCAATCTCGAACTGGAGTTTTGAGTGGAACAAACATTTTAGGAAGTAAATGGAGGATTTTTAAGATGACGAGCGCGTCGGTTGGCCTGTAACTACAAATAGCGATTTGAACGTTCCAAACGAGACTGAAATGGTTAAAAAAGATTGTCGATTAGGTATCAGAGCTATCGTTGAAGATGTGAATATTAGCAATGAAACCTAATCGTATCGGCGCGATAACAATAGATAATATAAAAATATATAGTCCGGACGGAATGCTCGAAAACAAACGTTACAAACTTTGAAACTCAATTTCACCCTAAGGCTAGCTCCTGAGGGTCGTGGCTTCCTTCTGAGTTTTATGTAATTCCCTCCAAACATTAATTATAGGGCGCCAAGTACAGACACACAAATAAAATTCGAAAAATCAGTTTTAAGTTGGTTTATTACTTTAATTATGGTTTAGTAAAAATTAATTAGATAAATTAATTATTTCTCTTATCTTTGGGTTTTCAAAGACTTCTGACGGAGTTTCGATTAGTCGTGGAACGGAACTGCAAATGTGGATAGAATTTCCTTTCAAGGAACTTCCTGTCGGATTTTCGGTTAGATGTGGAACGGAACTGCAAGGTAGATTGAATTCCTTTCAAGGAACTTCCTGTCGGATTTTCGTTAGATGTGGAACGGAACTGCAATTGGATTGAATTCCTTTCAAGGGACTTCCTGTCGGATTTTCATTAGATGTGGAACGGAACTGCAATTGGTGTCGGCTTCAAAATGGCTGTCGGCAGACAGCGTAATTTCCTGTACCTATGAATTAACTGGTCCTTAATAGGGCCCTTCTTATAGATGGCAATAACCCTATTAATTAAATTGAAATCAAAACTCCGACCTTTAAATAATTAATATCGAACACAATCGCTATATAATCTCTCCAAATTTCGAGAAAAAATTAATTACCTTCCATGTTTGTATATTTTAATACCACAAAAAACTGACCTTGAACTATAGCAATTGTATTCGAAAATTTAAATGTTAGTAAAATACCTAAAATATTATATTCACCCCATTTTGGATTATTTCTAACATAAAATTAAAACAAAAGCAATAAGGTACTCACCAGAATGAAGGGCAAAGATATTAAGAAATAAATCTGAATTTAATAAGATTCGCAGGTAATATGAACGAATTTAAATCATAAACTATTGAAGAGACATATTTTCTCCTACCAAACTGGCAATCCCCTCTCGTGGGACAAATTTTGCGTGGAAATTTAACATAAGAAAAGTGTGTGCTAAGCCTGTTCTGGCACCCTAGAATACATCAAAAATTTCTGGTCAATATGATCCTGAAATCAAAAGGCAATCAATGCACTGGAAGTGTCTAAACTCTCCGAGAGCTAGAAAGGCGAGGATGAGCAAATCCAAACTCAATACTTTATTTATTGTTTTCTTTGATATACAAGGTACAGTCTACAGAAAAACATTTTATGAAGACTCCGAGAAAAAGTTTGCAAAAAAGGCTCACATGTGAGAAGAGAACTGCTGGGTTCTGGATCCTACATCAAGGCAACTCGCCGGCTAATAAAAATAGGTTATAGTATTAAAAAACGCACCCTTTTCGCCAGACTTAGCACCCTGAGACTTCTATTTGTTCACAAAAAAAATCCTGCTTGAAGCGGACTTAAAGCAAAATCGGCGCAGGTTGTCAAAAGCCAGTCGGAAGCTGATCTGCAGCACTTCTTCGCATAGTGAAAGGTTCGCATGGAGAGGTGTCGGAATACGGATGGAGAGTATAATAAAGAGAAAAAATTAAAAATTGAAAAAAAACGAAATCAGGAGTTATTGCTATAGTGTCGGAAATTAATTGCCAGACCTCGTATAACTTAAAGCCTATGATATGATCTATTGTTTCTAAATCCAATGTGTAAACAACAAAGACAATTTGATTAATTTTTTAATAATCTGTATCATCAATTTCAAAATCAATGCAAGATCAACTAACTGCTGCAAATTTTATAAAAGACGAGGAAACCAAATATGTAAAAAATCTTAATTAAAACAGGTAGGTACCTAGTGGACGGGTTCTGATAGAATTTAAAACAAGTTTATTTGTAAGTTTTAGGGCGACATCAACGACGGCGGTCTTCAATTTAATTCTATTGCGTAAATAGTCGAAAAAACATTTGTTTATTTAAATACTTATAAAAAATATTGCTATTAATCAAATACTTAATAACGTATCAAAATATATTTTACAGTAATAACATATCACAAAAATAAATAAAATAAATATTACTATTGATATCGAAAATAAATAGTTACTTAAAGTATATATGTGTTTAGTTTTCTTTGAACGTTATTATGCTATAAAGTTTGAGGAGTCCATTATTTAAAATTACAATTTTTCTTTAAAGTTTAATAATTTCACATAATCGCAAAACTTGTAATATACATAAATACGATTATGATACAATAAAATTCTAAAAGAAAAATTAAATGATAAAAGGAAACACTGCTAATAAAAATGACTGCATGGCATCATATTTCGGCAACTTACATTTGGTTTTTTGAATTTTACTACTTCCAAATGCTCTAGAGATAATTTTGCTAAACAATGACGTATTGCGTTGGTATCCTTAAATAATTTTGTAACGCTGCGTTGTCCTACTAAGATAAAACTGGCTTAAACTGTATACCATTTCTTTCTTTAGTCTATCTCTCTTTAGTACTATTCTTCTTTTTATTCTGTATCTCTCCAGTACCAAAGCTTTAATGCCATTAAAAGCGCACATACTTAAACTACAGTAGTTATCAGTACTTAATAACTGCCAATATAATACAGTAATAGTAGTTTACGTAACAAGTCCCGAAAGTGGTCTTTTACTGGACGAGTGGGCAAATTGCAGGGCGAGCCGCAGACGAGTCCTGCAAGCCTGCGAGTCCAGTAAATGCACTTTTGGGACGTATTACGTACAATATTTTTTTTTTAAACGGGCATTGTTGTACCATAAACTTCATATTATTCAGTTTACATTTTTATAACAAGAACTGTTTATTAACTAATTTTAACATTTTTTTTAACAAACGTTGCTTGGGTGGCCGCCTTAACAATTTCATCTTCCATTAATTCACAATCAAATGCATTATTTTGAATATCCATTTTATAATAAATTTCACGTTTTCAACTAAACGTCAAAATATGTCAAGGTATTTTATAGTTTTAAATATATACAAAACTCGGTTACCATAGAAACCAATTATCTTAGACTAACTATTTTTTTTTTTTTTTTTATTAAAGATAGGCCGGAAAGTAAATAAAAATGAGTCCGTTAAAAAGTTTTACCGGACTATCACAATAATTTTCTGGCCCGGTCCGACAAAATGAGATTTTCTGACCCAAAAATAAACTGCGGCTCGCCCTGCAATTGCCCACTCGTCCAGTAAAAGACTACTTTCGGGACTTGTTACGTAAACTACTATTATTTGCAAAGTATATGTTTTGTAAAGTTGCCGCGAATACTAAAACTGTCAATACGGAATGATAATTTATATAAAATTGTAGGAAATCCGTTCCTAGGTGACAAAATACTATATAAATATTTAAAAATATCAATGTAATGGAAGTTTTTGACCATATGGATTAGTGGTTATCTTCAAGCTAAGGCAAGGGTTAAAAGAATTTTAAACTTTTTTTGCTTGGCAGTTTTCAAAAGCTTTTTATATTCAGCAGTGGCATTAGCAATTTCCCTCTAAAAAGTAATACTTCGTTCGAAAAACGGATCAATTTTCATCAAGAAATCACAAAGCTCATTTAGCATTTATAAAACTAAAATTTTTCAAATTAAATGTCAATACAAGTTCTTATTGAAGCCTCTTCTTGACTGGACTCTGAATTTATCATTTCCGTCGGTTTCAGTCAAATTTTTACTTTGCGATTTAAACATTTCCTATACTTATGTCACTTCATTCTAACTGTTTAAACCCATCTCTTCCTATTTCATTAGCAATCTCGGTTAGTTTGCAGTCAAAGCTTCAATTTTTCCAGATTCCGAATTCATAGTAGGCCATAGTTTTTTCAGCATGATTTTTCAATGTGTATGGCTTCAGTTCTTCTTCTAATGTAGTAGAGCCTAAAGATCTGAATTATTCCTAGGTTTATAAGTTGATGCAAAGTTGTCGTGTTGGGAGGTAAAAAATGTCACTTTTATATTTGGGTGAATAGTTTCAAGTTCGCGCGTTAATGGGCTCGGGAAATTGTCCTAACCTAAAACTGTTTTAAAGTCTAATTTATATTTTTAAATAAGTTTCTACTTCAAAAATAAAACAATTTCGGAACCCACAAATAAAGAAATGTTTAGTCGATAATATAGAAACAGACATCAACCAATCCGTAAATGGTAAATGAAGGAAGCGCGAATAAGGAGCTTTTACTGTATACCATAAAAATATTTAAAAAAAAATTGTATAAAAAATACATTATTTTAAAAATATATTAATTCTAATAGAAGGCAGTTTAATTTTCTAGTAATCCAATTTCTTATTTAAATACAAAACAATACAATTTATTCTTATGGCCACGACAAATTGAAACGCTTTTAATTCATGTACGGTAAAAGCGTAAAAAAATTCAAAACCAAGGAAGTATATTAAAGATTCCAAAAGCGAAATCGTTGCCAAAGGACAGGAAAATATGTATATAAATCACAAATGAATAACAAACAAAACAAACAGCACACTTTCCAAATTTTCATGTAAATCGACTGTGTTTCCGGCGTCAACACATTTGTATTTGTAAAGCGATCAAGATTTATTGGTTTTTCTTTAATATTCAGATATATTTCATATCGTTTAAAGAATTTACTGTAATAATATGTAATGTAATTATAAATTATTCAAATAGTGCCACAATGTAATATGTTTGGTTTTAGTATACCGACGATAAAAGATATAATTTTTTTTATTTAAAAAAAAATTACTTAAAAAACATGTACTTTTTTATATTATGATAAGTATTATTTGTATTGAATGATAAATAATCGACGAGAGGTTAAACTAATACAAAAAAGCTCCTATCAGTGTAGAAAACTTTAAATTATGATTCTTTTCAGAAAATCCATATAACAAATTGGTATACAGTGTACTCACTACAGTCTGTCTGTTTGTCTGTATGTCTGTATGTCTGGTTATCGGTATGTTTGTTTGTTTGTCGGTATGTCTGTTTGTCTGTATGTCTGTATGTTGGTTATTAATATTAAAAAAGAGCGAAGTACATCAATGCTCTTCAGATTGGTTTCTAGAAATTCAAAGTTTCTTGGGATGATGTTGTAAGTATAGCTGAACTAGATGGGTAAACTAAGACTGTTGTACACTATCAAATGCCTTTTAAAGGCCAATAAATGCAGCTTAGATATTTCACTGTTCAATCTGCTCTTGTTTTAAAATTACAGAATCCCTATCCCTACTAATCCCTACTAATATTATAAATGTGAATGTAAGTTTGTTTGTTAAGCTTTCACGCGAAAACTAATCAACCGATCATCATGAAACTTTGTACATATATTCTTGGAGGTATTAGAAGTAAAATAGGATGCTTTTTATTTAAAAAAATCTCAAAAAGTGATTCTTACTAAATTAAGAATTATGACGCCACCGTAAGGTGGCGCAGTTGAGATGGTATAAATTTACATTAGCAATTCTTGCGTAATTAAGTACTATGACGCCACCATAAGGTGGCGCAGTTAATATATAATTTATCTAATCGATAATTTACAAAACCGTAAAAATTTGGAAAAATGGTAAAAAACATCAGTAGGCGGTACGAAGTTCGCCGGGTCAGCTAGTATATAATAAGTTGTTATTTGCATCCCTGATGGTTTCTTCTGCAGTTCTTTTGTTCCTCCTCCAATAAAATATTTTCCTTAGTATAATGATAAATGCGGTTTGTAATACATGCCGTTAGTAACATGTAAAGTGTTAGCAGCTAAATTATTTGTCGAAATTGGGCTTGGTCTAGTGTTCTCTTGTTTTTGGTTGCATTAAACTTTGACCGAAAATAAGAAGTACAGGTGTTCTTTTCTGAACGCTTCAGGAAATATGCAAACTGTTTTATAATAGTATCATGTAGGCAGTAAAATTTTGTATATTATCAACTCTTGGAGTATTACTTTGTTAAGGCACATATCTTTAAGTTCCAGCTGAGCAATGTTCAAACGTTTTTGTTCAGTCCTTATCCATTTCGCATTTCTTATGTATTCTTTAGGTCTCGACCAGAGTAATGTTCAGTTGTCTGTAAGATTTTTCTTCTCTGGTATTTTCTGGCAACCGTTAACGGAAAAGTAGCTTCCTTAAAATCTGCTTCTGAGTCGAACATTCGGTTTTGCTCTTTACGTTTGAAGCACTTTTTGTGACGTGGTAGACTTTTTAGCTTGGGCTTGTAATTTTTGCTTCACAGCGTTTAAATATTCGTTTAAATGTTGTTGATAATCTGGTTGATTGTAATCTACACCTTTTTTTTCGTACTTTTCTGGCATATGTCTTTAGAGGTTTAGAAGACTTTCGGTTTTTACAAATTCAGTTAATTCTTTTCTAAAGTGTCTATTTTTTTTTTAAAGAGGGCCAGGCTTAGAGGTAGTCCATGGGATTGCTTCGCAGCTAGTACAGCTTATTGTGCACCCACATTCACAGGTCCTCATTCTTCGTCAAATCCCAGGTTCTTAATGAACCAAGAGATTCTTTTGACTATGGTTGTCCGTTCTTCCCTTTGATCTCCAGTCGGTAGGCCCAGGGATCTCACACGCAGACCTTGCAGGGCTGAGCACATGAATATCACGTAGAAGGCTGTTTCCTCCTCCTCACCGCATTTTCTACATAGGAGGTTTTCAACTTGAATTCCCATCTTATGTAGGTGTCCGCGAAATACCCAGTGGCCGCTGATGAAGCCAACCAGCAGGGTCTTCCTCCTCAGCCCAAGGGCATCTGCCGCTACAAAAATGTGTCTATTGCGTTTATAAGTCTTTGTTGCTAAGCAGGTTTTTTATTAATTGCAGTATTATCGTTGAACTTTGGTGTTCGAAATTACTGATCATGATATTGTAATGCAATACTCGCTTTAAAATAGATAAGTGTATATAATTTTTGAAGTGTGTTGTAGTCACCAATAAAATTAGAAAAAAGGTTTAAATCATATTACATACTAGTTGTACTCGCAACGTCGATCGCGTGGCGGGTGTTTGTTGTATAAAAATTTCTTAACCCACCCCATTTAAGGAATGGGAGAGAAATTTTTATACACCAGATGTTAAATTGAAAGAAGACAAATATATCTGTGAAAACCGCATTCGAATCGGATCGATAGTTTTCATGTGATGCACGCACAAACATACAGACAGACAGACAAAAAAATCTAACCACATTTTTGGGTTCTATTTCGATGTATCCGCGACGTCCTTCGCGTGGCGTGTTGATTTTTGTATAAATATTTCTTTCCTCACCCCGTTAAAGGGCTGGGAGGAAAAAGTTTTATAAACCAGATGTTAAGTTGAAAGAAGACAAATACGTCTTTGAAAACCGCATTCGAATAGGATCAGCAGTTTTCATGTGATGCGCGCACAAACATATACATTTCTACAGTTTTATTATATGTATAGAACCACATTTTTGGGTTCTATTTCGATGTATCCGCGACGTCGTTCGCGTGGCGTGTTGATTTTTGTATAAAAATTTCTTTCCTCACCCCTTTAAAGGGGGGGGGGGAGATAGTTTTATACACCAGATGTTAAGTTGAAAGAAGACAAATACGTCTTTGAAAACCGCATTCGAATAGGATCAGTAGTTTTCATGTGATGCGCGCACAAACGTATACATTTCTACAGTTTTATTATATGTATATGTTGGGCGCAAAGCCCGAAAACGGCCAATGGTCGTTTTTTTTGCTCAATCTTAGGATTGGACTATTTAAAACGACCAAAGCCCGAATTTGATTTTAATTTCGGACTTTGGCCGTTTGGAAGAAGCCAAACCTAGGATCGTGCAAATACGAAACGACCAAAGTTGTTCAGCCTACTGTCCCTAAACATTTTGGGAAACGTTGAGCGTCGTAGGGCAGGCATCGTCAATGTGAGTCAGCGCTTTAATCGTGTTGACACGTGTAGGTAGTGCTCTTATTTTTTACGTTTTGTCATATTTGCGATGTCTGCTGTAAGTCTTGCAGACGGCCAAAGTCCGAAATTGAAATGAAATTCGGGCTTTGGTTGTTTTAAATAGTCCAATCCTAAGATTGAGCAAAAAAAACGACCATTGGCCGTTTTCGGGCTTTGCGCCCAACATATACATAGATATCTCTTTTAATTGGCTCTAAATTAAGGTAGTTTTGGTCTTTCAGTGGTATTAATATCATTATACATAGCGAATGCTTTAAAAAATTCGCTTCTAATTGTATTTACAGTGTTTTCAGGTTATCGTCAGCTTAATAGTTATCAGACTTGTAGCCGTTGATATTGTCTGCACTCGGGATATGGTCAATAATTTCTCCTCGCATGGTCTACAACTCATTTTTCGATTTTTCAGTGATGTGTTGAAGATCTGCAAACCGATTAATAAATGACTGATACCGTGCCTATGTCTAGAATCTTAAGTCCCTCTCAAAGTTTGCTAAATTGTAGAGCACATAATAAAAATGTTCGTATCACAACTCCATTTCATACTGGACAGTTCCGGCTCTTGTGGTTACAGTTACAGACATTTTGACTGGCGTCGCCCCAGAAGCATCAATAGCCAGTTGAAGAGGAATGGTAGTGGGTTCCTTGCAAGAAGTAGATGAAATGTGTGTTTGTGCTTCAGTAGCCCTGCTCGACGTCACGCTGCTCCGACCGCTATTCGAGGGAGACTGGGACTCAGTGTTCGAGTTCGAACAAGATCCTCTTCCTAAATCTTGAAGGCGATTAAAGGTTTCAATGGTACAATCTCGAATCATTCGTTTAGTCCTTAAATTGTATATTTGTTACATTTTATACCTATTGCCAGGTGAAAAAGGTTTGCCTTAGTATGGGTTGAGAAAAACGTGTACTGTCCTACGGTCATGCCCCATGATCTGATGGATATCTTAATAAATATCATAGTTTCTGTCCTTTAATGATCTATTTAATTGTTACACAATGAAAATTAATTAAAGAACAACTTTTTGTTAAACAAGCATTAAAAAATAGAATATACAAAAAATTTCAGCTAAATCTGACATCAGATATGACTAAAAAATTGATGCTACTTAAAGAAATCAAATATTATCTATCATTGACTCCGCCATTGAATTGGCGCAACAGGTGAATGTTAACATATAAAATAATGTATTTTTAATATCTGGAAAGGTTTAATTTACGATCGGCATTCATCGAAAGTAATAATTCAATCAATTCCTCGATTATTGCAAATGCAGGTTGTATCTGTCCCCGATCTGTCAGTAATTTTATTGTAAACAGCAACCTTTTCGCAATGCCGTTCGTTTCTGCTATCGCATATCGTTATTCGTGAAATTTATGTGTGTCTTCACCCTTCCATTTTTACTATCAGTTGATAAAATTGATTTATTATTTAATAATGTGAAATTTCGAGGAAGTTTACATAACGGATTTCAATATATGCATATCTAGAAATGTAAGCCCTAATTTGGTTAAAATAAATTATTGCTACATTATGCTACATTATGTATTAAAAAAAAAACAAGAAACTATGCAGGAAATATGTAAATACGATAGAAATTTTAATCTTACTATAAGAGTTAGTAAGAATTTGATAATACAGGTTGCAACATTTTTTTTGTAGATTTTATGTATACCTATTCGTGTGTTTATTTTATGTCATAATCTATAAGTAGGTACTTATAATAAATCTGTAGAGAGGTCAATTCTGTACATGAAATATATTTCCAAAATATCTATCAGGGGGTGATTAGGGATCGATACTGATGCCAAAAATGCAATCAGTATAGTATATTGTAATACAAGTGTTACAATGACAGGTTTCGTAGTACGAGTGCAGTTTGTGAAACGAACTGCGAAGCGGTGAGTTTCGCAAAGAACGAGTACTACAAACCGTCATTGTAATTCGAGTGTTACATACTATTTTTTATAATGAACTTTTAAAAGTATAAAAAAAAATAAAATGAGAATTTTTCGAAATATTTATTTATGTTGGCAATCTTGACACTTTTGCCACTTGTCAGTTTTAATGATTTTAAATTTGAATGTTTGTCAAATTTGTATAAAATATTCCGAATTAAGCAATAACGCTGATAATGTAGTTAATAATTTACTACAACATACTTCTTGATTTACTACCTGAACTCTTTCGTTGACAATAAGTGCAGTGCAACCAATTCTGTAAAACAAAAAGTTACCAAAAACAGTGTTACAATGAATCTATTTCGATACTGTTTTTAGTGTCGAAATAGAAACTTTGTGAACGTGAATTATAAAAAAAATTTTGTCTGTCTGTCTGTGTGGCTGTATAACCGCTATAGAAACAAAAACTACTCGACGGATTTTAACGAATCTTGGTACAATTATTTTTCATACTCCTGTGCTGGTTATAGTATACTTTTCATCACGCTACAATCAATAGGAGCAGAGCAGTGAAAGGAAATGTTGGGAAAACGGGAGAAGTTACTCCATTTTTTAAGCTTCCGTCGCGTGTGCAACCTTAATGGTTGAAGCTATACAGACATCATCTTATATTTATAATTTGGAGGTCAACTGTGAACGGATTTTACCAAATTTCACCCAAAAGGGGAGTTGCGGGGGCGTGAAAAATAAAAAAAAATTATAAAATTTAAAATCTATAAGTCCTACAGGTTTAAAGCTTTGCAAAATAGTTATGTTTATAATTTGGAGGTCAACTGTCAACGGATTTTACAAAATTTCACCCACAGCGGGGTTGCGGGAGCGTAAAAAAAATAAATAAATCTATGAGTCCTACAGGTTTGACACTTTGGAAAATAGTTATTTTTATAATTTTGAGGTCAATTGTGAACGGATTTTACGAAATTCCACTCACATGGGGGGTTGCGGGGGCGTGAAAAAAAATTAAAATATATAAGTCCTACAGGTTTAAAACTTTGCAAAATAGTTATTTTTATAAGTTTGAGGTCAATTGTGAATTGATTTTACGATATTCACCCACAGGGGGCTTGCAGGGACGTGAAAAATAAAAATAAAAATTAAACTTTAAAATCTATAAGTCCTACAGGTTTGAAACTTTGCAGAATAGTTATTTTTATAATTTTAAGGTCAATTGTGAACGGATTTAAGAAAATTCCACCCACAAGGGGTCATGTGGGGGCGTGAAAAATAATCTATACATATAATAAATCTGTAGAAATTAAAATTCTGTACATTAAAGATATTTAAAAAATAATTAGGGGGGGGGTGTTACTACATCAATATAGAACCCAAAAATGTGGTTAGATTTTTTTGTCTGTCTGTCTGTCTGTATGTTTGTGCGCGCATCACATTAAAAATACTAATCCGATTCGAATGCGGTTTTCACAGATGTATTTGTCTTCTTTCAAGTTAACATCTGGTATATAAAAATTTCTCCCCCACCCCTTTAACGAATTCGGGGGAGAAATTTTTATATAACAATCAACACGACACGCGAACTACGTCGCGGGTACAGCTAGTTTAACATAATTTCATATCTCAGAACTAAAAAGGCCGTTGCTTTTTGTGTCTATTTATTTGTTTACTCTTGTCAACATTCAGTACAAGTATCGAATGTTTGTTAGTATCCCGTTCCACCTCTTTAGAAAAATGGAACTGTGAAGTGGATATAAATAGCCAGAAAAACAACAATTCGCTCTTTTTTGTGCAAGCAAGGTGAAAAGTTCGCCAATTATAGAGTTAAAAGAACTGTTGATTAAAATATATTTTAAGGGAATTGCTGTTGATTTGTTTGAAAAAAAAACTTGGATTTGGATTTATAGTAAAAGTTCGTTCGTTTTGGCAAAAGTTAAGCACAGTAAAGAGTGTAACTGTTAGTGTTTTTATAAATTCAATAAGAAAAAGTTTATACTTCAGTTTGTTCCTTAGTAGAACAATTACAGTAAATAATAATACATGGTGATTACAATCCACTGGTTCATCTCGGGCCAATGTGCCATTGAGACCTACTATTGTTTTGTTGTTTTCAATTAGGTTAGCTGAATCTAGCCTATCCTGTATTTTGGTATTTTTTCTGGTACAAGTTATAACCATTATAGCATAAATAATTTCAAGCCGTTTTGTCAGGCAATTGCGGTATATCTCCACTGACATCATTGATGGTCTCGATTAGCTTTAATTTTTTAGTCAATACGTAAATTTCAAGAAGAACAAAATCCACTCTACTATATAAATATTTTATTATAAAATATTAAGACAATAATAACATATATGAAAATACGTGTCAGATATCAGACAGTTCACATTAAGTTAATAAATAATGCAGAATTGTTTGTTTGTCTTTTGTATTAAAAAAATTAAATAAAAGGGCTGCTCCATAAAAAACAAATGGCCTCAAATTCTAAATAATATTTATTTATGTATCTAACTAGGTTGAATTTGGACATGAAATTGATTTATTGGTCGTAATAAAAAGGACTGCGATGTACCTAGTAAAAAACCCAATACCTACTTAACCTTTTCAATTTTTGATAATTGTTTGTATTGTACGTTTTCTAGGTCATGTGGTATAATAATTGAATCGACATATTAAAGACAAAAAAATGATATCAGAATGTAATGTTATAAAATATGTATTATTTTTATTTTAATTCCAGAGTCTACGATGAACGTCTTGGAGATTGAAATAAAGTTTTTTAGTTTATATGTATGTTTTTGTTATTTATTATTTTGTTTAATTATATTATTATACTAGTTGTACTCGCAACGTCGTTCGCGTGGCGTGTGATTTTTGTATAAAAACTTCTTACCCCTCCCCATTTAAGGAATAGGAGAGAAATTTTTATACACCAGATGTTAAGTTAAAAGAATACAAATACATCTGTGAAAACCGCATTCGAATCGGATCAGTAGTTTTCATATGATGTGCGCACAAACATACAGACAGCCAAAAAAAATAACCACATTTTTGGGTTCTATTTCGATGTGCCCGTGACGTCGTTCGCGTGGCGTGTTGATTTTTGTCTAAAAATTTCTTTCCTCACCCCGTTAAAGGGGTGGAGAAGAGAAAGTTTTATACACCAGATATTAAGTTGAGGGAAGACAAATACGTCTGTGAAAACCGCATTTGAATAGGATCAGTAGTTTTTATGTGATGCGTGCACAAACATATACATTCCTACTGTTTTATTATATGTATAGATATAGATTTTCTTAATACGGTTGGCGTAGGTAAAAAATTTTGATTTATAAGTAAGTGTCGATAGCGAAAAGATTATAATAATAAATATTAATACTTTTTAATAAACAAGTATCGCATATAAAAGCAAAAGAAAGAGATTCTATGTTCGATTCCTGTCTAGGACTTCGCACGAGACGAGAGTAGGCGAGAGTAACAAAAATCTCGTCTCGGTCTCGTCAATTCCCAAAAAATTGAGTCACGTTCAAGTCTCGGTCTCGTCTCGTTACTAGTTGTCTCGTCTCGTCTCGCTTAATTGTAAATAATGATTATAAACATTATATAAGCTGAAATAATAAATAATTTTTTAATGCTGTAGTAAATAAGAGGATTTCCAGGTAGAAAATTTCGAGCCTAAGAAACCCTTTTGATAGTATACAGGTTTATTACTCTTTAGTTTATTATAGACACATATACTCAACCAAGAGAAAGGTAACCCATCGATCTTTTAAAAAAAATCATTCAAACTTGAAATATAAAAATCTGCGAGGATAAATATTCATGATAAGAGATGAGTTACTATAAGAAGCGTGAACAAGTTGAAGTAAAAATGTGAAAAAATCATACTCGGTTAGTGATTTCTGTTTAAATTTACAATAAAATATATTACAGATGGTAACCAGATTTTATATTTTCTAAAATATATTGTTTCCTATACAGACCATTTCTGATTTTTCGAATAAATACATCATAAAAAAAATTTAACGAGACTAAAAACGAGACTCTCGGGTTGCCCTGTATGTGGTCTCGGTATCGCCCATAGTATTTTCCAAAACGTCTCGTCTCGTCTCGTTTCGGAAAAGCAAGGCGAGAACGAGACGAAACGAGAAAAATCTCGCTCTCGTGTGAAGCCCTATTCCTGTCGTAGGTAACATTTTTTAAAACTTTTCCTTAATGTCATTTCCTATTTGACTAATTTTTAAACTTTAAAAATTCTCAACAGAGGCACCTTATGTTACTAAGAAACTACCTATTGACTGGGTTAGTTTGGATTATAAAGATCTTTAACTCAATATTTGAACACTCCACTTAATATCTGAACATTAAATACTAGAATAAATAGAATTCCAAATAACTTAGTTTGGGACCATTGGGTTAGTTTGGATTATAAAGATCTTTAGGTCAATATTTGGACACTCCACTTAATATCTGAACATTAAATAGGTACTAGAATAAATAGAATTCCAAATAACTTATTTTAGGACTATTGGGTTAGTTTGGATTATAAAGATCTTTAGGTCAATATTTGGACACTCCACTTAATATCTGAACATTAAATACTAGAATAAATAGAATTCCAAATAACTTAGTTTGGGACCATTGGGTTAGTTTGGATTATAAAGATCTTTAGCTCAATATTTGGACACTCCACTTAATATCTGAACATTAAATACTAGAAAAAATAGAATTCCAAATAACTTAGTTTGGGACCATTGGGTTAGTTTGGATTATAAAGATCTTAAGCTCAATATTTGGACACTCCACTTAATATCTGAACATTAAATACTAGAATAAATAGAATTCCAAATAACTTAGTTTGGGACCATTGGGTTAGTTTGGATTATAAAGATCTTTAGCTCAATATTTGGACACTCCACTTAATATCTGAACATTAAATAGGTACTAGAATAAATAGAATTCCAAATTACTTAGTTTGGGACCATTGGGTTAGTTTGGATTATAAAGATCTTTAGCTCAATATTTGGACACTCCACTTAATATCTGAACATTAAATACTAGAATAAATAGAATTCCAAATAACTAAGTCTGAGACCATTGGGTTAGTTTGGATTATAAAGATCTTTAGGTCAATATTTGGACACTCCACTTAATATCTGAACATTAAATACTAGAATCAATAGAATTCCAAATAACTTAGTTTGGGACCATTGGGTTAGTTTGGATTATAAAGATCTTTAGATCAATATTTGGACACTCCACTTAATATCTGAACATTAAATACTAGAATAAATAGAATTCCAAATAACTTAGTTTGGGACCATTGGGTTAGTTTGGATTATAAAGATCTTTAACTCAATATTTGGACACTCCACTTAATATCTGAACATTAAATACTAGAATAAATGGAATTTCAAATAACCTAGTCTGGGACCATTGGGTTAGTTTGGATTATAAGGATCTTTAGGTCAATATTTGGACACTCCACTTAATATCTGAACATTAAATACTAGAATAAATAGAATTCCAAATAATTTAGTTTGGGACCATTGGGTTAGTTTGGATTATAAAGATCTTTAGGTCAATATTTGGACACTCCACTTAATATCTGAACATTAAATAGGTACTAGAATAAATAGAATTCCAAATAACTTAGTTTGGGACCATTGGGTTAGTTTGGATTATAAAGATCTTTAGCTCAATATTTGGACACTCCACTTAATATCTGAACATTAAATACTAGAATAAATAGAATTCCAAATAACTTAGTCTGAGACCATTGGGTTAGTTTGGATTATAAAGATCTTTAGGTCAATATTTGGACACTCCACTTAATATCTGAACATTAAATACTAGAATCAATAGAATTCCAAATAACTTAGTTTGGGACCATTGGGTTAGTTTGGATTATAAAGATCTTTAGATCAATATTTGGACACTCCACTTAATATCTGAACATTAAATACTAGAATAAATAGAATTTCAAATAACCTAGTCTGGGACCATTGGGTTAGTTTGGATTATAAAGATCTTTAGGTCAATATTTGGACACTCCACTTAATATCTGAACATTAAATAGGTACTAGAATAAATAGAATTCCAAATAACTTATTTTGGGACTATTGGGTTAGTTTGGATTATAAAGATCTTTAGCTCAATATTTGGACACGCCACTTAATATCTGAACATTAAATACTAGAATAAATAGAATTCCAAATAACTTAGTTTGGGACCATACAAAATTATAAGCCACTTAATTATGCATGTCAAAAAAATCAGTAATTCCAATAAACTTTTAGAGAATATAGTCGTTATGATTACAATAAAATATCATTTTATACCTGATTTTATAGGAGAATTATTAATATTCAGGTATAAGGTAAAAAAAATTTTTTTGTTTATCAAGATCACTATATCCTCGACGACCACAATTGCAAAACATGTTGTTTTTCTAGGAAATTGTCTTTGTAAAACAAGTGACGGTCAAATGCGAAATAGAAATTTGATCAGCTTATCGGAATGCGGCGCAGGAATTAATATTATAGGTCATTTAAGACAAATTATTTTTATTTATTTATGCCTACGTGTTTAGATTGTTAACTGTAGGAAATATTAACAAGATGATTGTTTATGTGGACATGTATATGAAATTCGTTTCCTAGTAAAGCTCAAGGAAAAAACTATATTGATAGAAATGCATTCTGAACTTATAACTATATATCAACATATTTTTAGTTCACGCAGCGGTTGCACCAGTTGAAAGTTAAATCTTTAGTTCGGATCTTTGTAAGGTGCTGAAGAAACAGATAAAACCCCGAAGCAAAGGTAGATTTTCATGAGATGGCGCTACAATGCGAACAATTATAGCGCGCATACCATCACGCTACAATTATTCTTTCGCGATTCGATTAGGAGGTGTTATTTATTGGTCAGGAAGATGTATAACTTTAAAAATTATTGCTTTTAATCGTGTTTGGTTTAAGAAAAGTTCCTGCATTTTTATCTCATAATAAACAACGAATGTATGTGCACAAGTAAAAAATCATACAATGTTAAAATACAGCGCTCAACTGCTCAATATCAAACAAGATCAGTATTAATAACGTTTTATTCGTGTTTAAATCACAAGAGTACTTTTCGATATTCACTTACATAACATATTTTGATAAACAATATCTTCATCATTCCAAAAATGGAATGGAAAATGATGTTGCAAAAGCATTGCAAACATCGCAAAGCGTTATTTTGCATTTGTGATCGCGCTTTCATAAAGATGGTAGGTTCTTCGCGTATTACTAGCTAAGCTCAAGAGCGTTTGATTGTTCAAAGAACCATCGGAAATAGAATGCACGAGAGTGGTTTAAAAAGTCCCCTTAACATGACAACCTAAATCAAGAGGAAATCGCATACTTTAAACAAATTGGGGTAACGAACAGTTAGATTGAACAGGAAATCAATCAATTCAGAGATGAATCTCGATTGTATTTAGATTCACGTAGAATAATAGTATGGAGAGAAAAAACAGAGCGGCGGTTCTTTAAAATGTTCCGAAAGTGCAGAGCTATAGAGGTGGGACTGTAATAGTGTGAGCTAGCATGAGACTGGAAAGGAAGAAGTTGGAGAATTTTTTAACCACTAAACATTATTTCGAACAAATTCTACATCCTGTTGTCTTCTTACAAAGCAGAGGTATTGCACCCAGTTTTATTTTAAAGTACGCTCACATGTCGCAAAGCAACAAGACAAATTCTAGAAACCAACTTACCAATATTTTTCCATGGCCTTTCCAATCGCCAGATCTAAATCCGATAGATGATACATGAAATATGCTTCAAAGAAGAATTTTCCGGAAACAACCGCAGTTTGCAGCCCTGAGTGATGCTTGGAACGTCCTGTTAGAAATTGTATACTATAAATTTGAAAATATTTATTTATATACAATCATCATCTTTATTGTATTCTAATATATACACTGTAGTAACGTACGTAATTACGTTAGTACGCGGATACTCTCACTATTCTTGCCCAGTCGCTTTTTTCGCCCAGTCGCCGAAGTCCTTAAAAAAGCCTAAAAAGCTTCGCTTTAAAAATAATTGCAAAAAGGATGTTATTAACTGAAATTAAATAAAAGACTAAATAATACAAAGTACATTTATAAAAATAATTGTAAAAGAAATAATTATTAAATAATGTTTTACAAAATTAGAGCCTCTATAGACTAACAAATACATGCACGTGACGGTGAACAAATATAATAGTAGTTAAATGAAATATTGCAGTAGCAACTGCCTTTTGGCGATACTAAAATATCCTTGTAAGATTTATGCAAGTATTGCAAAGATTTAATTAATGTCACCTATAATCAACAATAGCAATTCAAAATATTTCAGCGGTTAGTCAACAGGTATTGCACCTAATTACCAGAGTGACGAAAGGTATTTGTGCCCTGCCCGCAAATGCATTTCATAGGCGTACAAACTAGTTATGTATCTGAAATAGAACATAAAGAGGGAAGACACACTTTTAATTTTTTATTTTTAACGTTAAAACTTGTTTTTTCACGCTTGATACAGACCGCAATATAAACATACAGGAATAGGTTTTTATAAGACGAAAAAAAAATGTTTAAAAGATTATTAGTATGAAAGAAAAAATTTAAAGAGATTCTAAGGATATGTGACATTTTTCAGATTGTATCGCACTAGTACTGATATCGCTAAGTTTGAAGTTATTTCAGCACTCCCATATTTTTTTGTTGATAATATCATCCTTATTAGTAATAAGCACAATTTACAAAAAGAACTTTTTATAATAGAAAGTTTTTTACTGATTTATAGGTCATATTTTGTGTCATCTCAACAATGCACAGCATCCCTGACATTGTAAAAATATTAAGTCATACAACGCTGTGATTGATCATAGAGAAGATTGTTTCCTTGTTAACAAAATCAAGGGTAGTTGTATCTAAAAACTTTCTAAAACAGTTTATTTTATTACCAGTTAAAATAATACAAAAAAAAAGAAAAAAAACTTCTCTGTCGCGTAATCGATCCCATTATGATAACATAACAGAACTGTCACAAGTGGACTGATCCGCCGCTTAACCAACTACGCTACGAACGGGTTATTTAATAAATTTCAAAATAATATTATCTATACACAACTTAGATCATGTTAAATATCAATTCGGTATAAATTTTGAAATCTATGTATATGCCTAAATACACTTGAAACATGCATTGTCATCCAGTTCTTAGCTATCCTGAAAATTTCAGAGCTCTAGGTAGTCGGGAAATAGGTTTAAATTCGATTACAAATTCCACGGAATGACATAGAGACACAGAACAGGGCGAAAATATAAAAAAACTTTCTAAAATACTACGTACTTCAATTAAACATTCAGTACTGTTAATTTTATTCCTTAATGCGGCATCTGCAGCACCAAAATTAAATATGGATTATCGAAAATCCAAACGGTCTTACATCTTTAGTCTTTTGCTATTATTTTTATTGTGATGGTTATTCCTGTCTACTTTAGGATGTGTACATAATGTTTGGTCTATGAATGACATTATTCTGCAAATAAATTTTGTTAAAGAAAAGTAAGAACAGTCATTTGCAACAACTGATAGCACATGATAGCACCAGCCTTGGTAGTCTTAATTTACAAACTAGTCAGAAATTTTGGAAAACAACCTACTAACCAGGAACACGACTTTTGATAACCATTTTAGCATAGGACAAGTATTGTTCATCTACACAGAAATACTACACAACACATTTTAAATGTGACAACATAAATTGTAAAGCCCAACTCTTTAGAGTAAACGTTAAACTTTTGACTATTTATATGCAAAAGTTCTTATGATGACGTTTCTAATTAAATGTAATACATAAGCATTATTAATTCATTTTAAGTGAAATAATATTAATCGATAAAGGAATATTTGTTTATAATAACTGCTTAAGATAACACTTCCCCAAGCCAGTTTATATAAATTATCTTAAATAATTTGATCTCTTTTATACATCGTGATGGCCTGCAATTTGGTTGAAAGCATTGGGTCAATTTTTACTAAATCTTGCAAATTAAAAATCCTGATTATTACCTACAAATAATTAATCTTAATTACTTATACAACCTCTATTAAACTGCAAACATTTAATTAAACTTCAAGGTATACCCTATACTAAGTCAGTGCCATAATTTTCAGTGATGGTAGCCCAGGACTGTAAAACTGACGGAAGCAATTCATCTTTATTTTCTGGGGCTACTGGTTCAACTTTAATCTTCATGAGTCTTCTTATGTTTTCATTGGGACTAAGATCTGGTGAAGCTGCTGGCTATGGAATTGTTGCCACTTAGTGTTCTTGCATCCAAGATTGAATATAGCCCGAAGTATGACATCATGCATTATCCTGCTAAAAAAGCCACTCCTCTGGATATTAAACATGCGCCCTTTCAAGAAAAAAAGCATTTAGAATGTCACAGTATTAATGGTACCATCAACTACACAGAGAGGTGTAGCACCCAGTTGAGATATTGCACCCAAACCATTATTTTGGTGGGAAATTTGGAAATTTAAACAGTACCTGGATTTTAATAGATTTAAACCAAGTTGGAAAGAACTTTTATCCGATATAAAGATATTATTAAAATTTTTATTGAAAACGTTGTCAAAATTATAGGTTTTTTTTGTTTTCTCAAAATGAAGCCTTTTTTTTAGTGACATTTTGCGAAACCCTAGACGAAGATTGTGTCGTCCTAATATCAAAAAATTGATTCCTTCAATTTTAGGCGGTCTTCCTGAAACTGGTCTATAGCTACGCCACTTCTTATCCTCTTTATTATTTCATATACTTCATTTTTTCCCAGTACTTTCAATTGCACTAAATTTTTAACATTTGGAAAACCTTTTCTATACAAATATGTAGCGTGTTTGAAAAACTCTAAGTATAAAATTTAATTTTTTTATTTTTTTTATAATTCTTCCTTACTTATTACCGTTCTGTATTCTCAACTTATTAGACGTTGTACATCTCTAACGGTTCTAGTTGCTAAGCAGAATATCGATCGGTGAATTAGCCAATAAGGTTCCGATTTTAACATCACATGATGGGACGCGAAAGACAGCATCCCTGAGTACCGCCATTTTCTATTCATTCCAGTTTGGGTCCTTGTCCGATTAAGAACTTCCGCACGACCTCTAGTTTCAAGTTCCCGGCAAATTTTCTTAAGATAGTTAAAAATTACTTGCTATTAAGTGTTTCCGTTATCGTTTACCGTTTATTGTACCGAGGAACGACATAAAGTATTCCAGACAGTGTTTTTTTATGTTTTCCTGGGTTTTCGATGTAGCAACGACACGCCGCCATTGTTACGTCTACCGCTTCCTTTTTCGAAACCCACGCTTCGAAGGATGAGTTTATGGTTTTCTCTAATTATCTATTAATCTAAACAAGAATGGGTTTAGATTATATCGTACCGTTAACACCAATTACCTAGAGAATGAAGCCATATACTAAAAAAGTATCTAAGAAACATTTAAGAGATAATGTAAGTTTTTAACAATTTTTTTTATATCTGTATCGAGCAAGAAGTACCATTTATTTCTATGGAACATTTTTCCTTAATTGTATTCATCTGTAATCAAGTGATCAGTGCCGTAATAAGAAAATTCGGGATGTGTTTTTGTGTTTTAGCTTATCTGTAATTTTTTTTGCTCATATTTTTTGTACCTGCTATTTGTAAACTGTTTTACATATTTTTTTATCTTTTAATTATTATCTCGCCTTATTTAATTAAGATCTCTCTATATTTTTCTATATGGGTACGTTTTATCTCGAGATAATTGAAAAACCAAAAGTGATATTTTTGATTTTTTTATCTAAATTTTTCTCTCTCACTTTTAGTTTTAAACATACCAAAAATAACAATAGAATTATACTTAGCTGTTGTTTTATGGTAGTAAAAGTTATGTTTTTAAATTTAAACACAAATGTGTTTAAAAATATTATTTATTGTTTATGATACCGATATATGATTTACTGTTTATAACACAGATATTTTCTTTATTTTATTTTGTTTATTGTATCTCTTACTTATTATCAAACCAGGTAATAAAGTCTGTTTAGTGTTTAACTAGATTTTATCTTTTCCTAGCTAGAGCCTGCTACTCTGATCAATACCTTCAGTTTCTCTAATCTATACTTTACCAAAGTAATAGATTTTGTTTCTTAAATATACCTTATCTTATTAAAGTAATAGATTTCATTTCTTAAGCATATATTATTTTATTAAAGCAATAGATTGTGCTTTT
Organism: Altica lythri; assembly: GCA_964028335.1. Lineage (NCBI taxonomy): Eukaryota > Metazoa > Arthropoda > Insecta > Coleoptera > Chrysomelidae > Altica > Altica lythri. Next base: position 60,133,109 of record OZ034805.1, on the reverse strand, counting down.
TTGAATCTATCTTTATCTTACCGATTAGATTGACAACCATAAGGATGAGTAAAAGAAAAGTGTAAGTATCATTTTTTTAGTATCTTTAATAAGAGTGTGTAATTTAAATTTTTAGCAAAAACATCTGCCGGGTTATCTAATTTTACCTTATCTTATCTTATATCTCTTATATCTTTCTTATTTTAACTTTATCTACAACATCTGATAAATCAGTTTATCCAACATATATATTCAATATTTTTTTTTATCTGGGTTTCTTATATTTTCCCATCCTTATGATAAAAAAATAAGTGGCGCCCATTTACCTTTCCCTTTTCCATCATTTCTCTCATTTTCTCTTTAGTCCCTTTTAAATTCTTTTATCTTTTATTTTTTTCTAGTAAATATATCCCCTTATATCTTTCCAATACGATATCATCTAGCTCGTTCGAATCCACGCTCGCTCTCCTCCTACCCCCTGAGTGCCGTTCGCATTTGTTAACCTCGATAAAACGAGCCTTTTAACATCTTGAGAAAAAAGAGGTTACAAATATACCAACTGTTTCCTTTTTCTAGTTGTGATATTATTTCATAAATTGTAAAACAGTTGACAATCAAGAATATTTGACAAATAGTGTTGTCATGGAATTTAATCCATTGCGTTTTATCAGCATAGGATACTTGACCTTAAAAAGTTATAAAAAAGAAATTAAATTATAAAAAATACTGAATTTTGGATCTTTCTAGACGGACAATAATAACCTTCCTGGTCTTAACAAAATAATTAAAAAATTATTCAAAAATAAATTATTTTTCATTCATTCCTATATATTTTATCGACACTAAGGTCACAGACACTAGTAGGTGTTACAAAGAATATCATTTGCAGTACAAGAAAATAAAAACTTTCAGTTTCATTTTTATCTGATTATTATCTTACACGACTAAATTACCCTCGTAAATTCCTAAAGAAGCAAATGAAATACAAAAGAAGAATATGTAAACAAGTTTAGTTTCAGTCTCTGTCTGAGACGTGGTCGTTGTAAAAAGACCGAATTCATTTGAAAATCGCATCACGAATTAACCAGTAATTTCGCCAAGTTTGTAGAGACACATTCACATATGGGCATCTAAGAGAGTCGAGATTCTCATAAAAGTTGAAGGTGAGAGTCAGAATGGTTATTACGGAACTGGAACCAGATTATTTTTATTTAAAATGTCACACCCACGAGTAGGTATACAGTTTGTTATATTTAAATAAAAATATAAATTAATTATATGAATTAAGGAAGTCATTACTAAAACAGATTTTTTATTGATTTTATTTATTTTGTATGCCTATCAATCTGAATCAAAAAGTTCGACTTTTGTCTTAAAATCTATATAATAGCTACAATATTCTTGAATAAAGCACAATTGTCCTGGGTGTATTCTTTTTAAATTTAAAAATTATTGGAAGCTTTCTGAGTTGCTTACAAAACGTTGATTATTAAGAGAAGCCTACCAAGTAAATGACTTAACAAAAGAGAAAATAGAAGCAAAATATATTGATAAAAAAATTTAAATTGATTTAAAAGACCGACAAAGCCCCCTAAACTCTCGAATGAAAAAGTCGTTGTGAGATATATAAGTTATAATGTTGATCTCATATGCTCCACCACAACTGTATAAAAGCCAATACTGACGGCCTATACCAGCTCATGCAACTTTTAATACTTCCAAACGAAAGAACCTCTTCTCTTTGGTGTTTTTTGTAAGTTGGAACGGCTAAAAAAAATTGACAGACGGAGTTTTTATAAAAGCAAATAACAAAGCTTCTTGAGGGCTAAGATTTGATAGAAATAAAGAGTGGCATGGAGAATTTATTTTAAGGAAATTGAAGATTTTTAAAGAAAGCAAGACTCTAAAGAAATCTTACCAAAGATCCTGACCGAGATATTGATCTACTTAAAAAAAGTTAAAAGTAAGACCATTAACAGGACATTCAGTGCACAAGAAATGGCTAAATGGGAAAAATCACCCTATCATGTAACTAGGTTCTACACTTCTTTATACATCGTTTTATTACAAATGACTACATTTACACAGTAGCTGTTGCAGATGATTATTATTATACCTAAAACAGGAAAGGATGACAACTTATATAACTATAGAATGCTCCTTATACTACTTAGATATGATGTACAGAGTAATTTTATCTCGATAAACCCATGCAAACAAAACAGAAATAATTTCCTTTAAGCGGTAAAAGAAGAGAAAAGACATAAAAGCACCATTCTTAACATAAAACTAAGCTTTGTTGTAAAGGTAAAATATCTGGATGTTACTCTTTATATCAAATTACTTGGGATTTTAAAACTCCTAAAGGTATGTCTTACGAACAATATTAATTTTTTAGAAACACCATCTGTAGTTACACATCAGTCATAAGAACCATCCTAACCTATTGTGCTGGCGTCTTCATCAAATTCACTTAACCACAGATGTTCGAAAATTATATAAAATCTAAAGATCAGTTTTTTTTTTATAACACAAGCCAGGAGAACTATGGTATCCAGAAGAATGGAAGTTTTGCATGGTCTAACTCCTTTTAAGAATTTGTTAAAGAGGTAACTTTCATGCCTATGATAAGCTTTACCTTAGAGATCCTTTGTGGAGAGAATTTCTAAACGCAAAATCACTTCTACAGCAAGCATGGACCTGACACACCAAGATTTCTTTTTCACAAACTCTAAAGTATATTAACTAACAAGAAACCACATTCCAATTAAGCATTGACATAGATGGATTCAAATAGATATTTACTAGAAATTCTCAATCTTTACTAATTTTACCAGCTCAGCCAACATAGTTTAATCCCTTAAAAGCATAATCATAACACAACTGATCAACACAAACAAAACGGGCAGGAACATTTGGATTAACACAGATTATCAGCGAGCCATGCTGGTTTTAAATACATGTATTACCTTAGAACTAGTACTAGAAAGTCACCAAACTTTAATTAAGACCACCCAAAAGAAAACAATCACCCTGAACTAAATCAAAGAGAATGACAATTCGAACAGTAGTTGGTTACTCTAACACGAGGAGCTGCAGGACACAAATATATTGGTTATCGCCCTACTTGCAAACTGTCAATATCTTCGGTTACCTTACTGTGACCAGAGCTCAGCAATAAAATATAAAGCAGTGACCAGACACAATATTATATCTTCAGACAAAAAATGAGTTCTGGAAACATTGACCATGCTAACCGTGTTATCTGAATTATATTTTCTGGTTAAGTCGCTTGTTTTCTTAGATTTCTGGTTTTTAACGTGTATAGATTCTTGTTTCAGAAACGATTTGAGAAGTGTTTAAGAATACATTTAGACAGTGCCATAGACATAATTGCGGCGTGGATTTTTGTTCAAATGTGTGCAGCATGAGATAATGTACAAATGTAAAGCCCAGGATCGACACTGTTGTTTGTCCTGATTATCGGACCTTCGTGCAGCTTTACATTATGAATATGGCAAATATAACACATTCGTTGTTTTGGAAAGCACCTCAACACTTAATCACCTCTTATTTAATACAAAATTATTAATCTTGAGAACTTTTTTTCGTGGCAATGGCTTTATAAGTTTCTTTGACTAAATACGACCTCGTTTATCGAAGTAATAAAAAATAATCTCTTGTAGTCTTCCTTTTTGTTAAAAATAATATAACGAGATTTTGTTGTCAACGTGTTGCTCTATTTCTGTAGCAAGTTTAGTAGGCAAGTAAAAAGTAAATAAAGTGATTTAACAACAATTATAATAAATGTTACTCGAATGTAACTTTTTTCGCTGTAATATTCGTAAAATTTCAGAAGTTTTCAACTTCTCCTCGTATACTCCATCTTTAGTTTTGATTTCCATAAAAAGTGATTTGTAACGGCCATACAAGGTATGACAAGTCGATTCCACAACCACACAAACTAAGTACTTCCAAGGCCAGTCTAAAGAGTGGGTGCAAATTTGATGCTACTTTATCAACGGGTAACCCAGCACAACACAAATGATTCGAATACATAAAAAAATACTGAGTATACAATGTCATCGAATTTTAACAAAGGAGAACTAAGTCGTTATTTGATACTTTGACGTTACTCTTGGCTAATTATGACGTCAGGTGTTTGACGACAGGAAGAACAGGATGTTATTTACACCCCAATAACAACAAAGCGTTTATTCACAACTTTATATTTTAAGGTTAAATATGTTTGTTAAAGATTTATATACACAACAACAAATTAAACAATGATCAATTTCAACCAATAGATATATATATTTTTTTTAGGAAAAACTATTGTTCTCTAGTGATTTTATTCTAAAGAGAAGAAATTGTTATATAATCCAGATTCAATATATTTTTTAATTTGGTGTATTTTAAATCCTCAGAATAAGAGAAGAAAAAATAACAATAAAATAGATTGCAAAATACTGATATGCTACAAAAAATTCAAAATAAATTAATCTTTAAAAAAAAGGTTAATATATATGAATGCAATGCTAAATATGTGATTTAATCAAATATTAGCAAAATAAAGACATTTTCTAACTTATATGTCAACAAGAACACTAACTTATATGGAAACGAAATTAAAACAACAATCTCAAAAAATTAACATTAAAAGAAATTACTTCAAGGAACGCTAAATTCGTGTCAATGAGTTTATATTTTATAGCCTTATTTGTATGAATTATTATAATTGTTCATAAAAGAAAATGATCACGTCCGTATGAAGTTGTCCTCTCGACTTTTATTAGCTTCTGACCCAGATGCCGGTCTTTTTTTGTGAAAAGATATAAATTATATTTTATTTTATTTAATAACAACAACTGAAGAATTAATTTACATAAAACTGTAGAAAGCTTAGACGTTATTGTTCACTGAATTCTAATACTTTTTATAAAGTATTAATTGTTGTTATTACTATTATGAATCAGTCTTTATATATTTACTGATTTATTAATAACTTTACAAAAAGCGGTTTTAAATTATAAAGATTTTTGTTAAAAATCCTTTTTTAAAAATTATTTTATTTTATTTTCAAAAAACTACAACAACTGACTTGATTAAAAGATTTAATTGAAGTTCTATGAGTTTTACAATTTGCTTCTATATATAAGTTTAAAATGATTACAATGCAAAAATGATTCATATAGGGTGATGCAACTTTTCAATATATAACTCCTCCCTCCTTAAGCTGAGAGAATCAGGGGTTGATTCTTCGAAGTATCTTCTTCATTCTTCGAAGTGTCTTTTTCTTTCTTCAAAGTATCTTTTTCTTTCTTCGAAGTGATTTCTTCTTCATGGTTTGTACTATCTTTGAAAATATTTTACTAATTTCTTCTTTGGTTGGTATATATAAAATTTCGTCTGTAGTAATTCTTTTTATAATTGATTCTTGTAAGTCAACATTTACGATTTGACAAATTTTTGGCTTATTTCCATTTAATAGTTGTAAGGAGCAATCGTCTTTGATTTTAAAATTTTCTTGACAATAGAATGTTTTTTCAATTACAGGACATTCTTCTTTCTCAAACTGGGCAGTATTATTCTTTCGTACCAAAAAGGGGTAGTTAGGAATAAACATTTTGTTTTCTTGGATAACAGGATATAAGTGGTATAATTTAAAGGTTTAAGGTTTATAAATAGGAAAGTGTATTGCAAATATTAATTTTGAATTTGTGAAAGTAACTTGAGTATCCAGAAATTGGTAATATGATAATATATTTTGAAAATTACGAATTTCTTCTTCTTTATACATATATATTTTATAAATTTTTTAACATTTTAATTATTTTAGTACTTAAGACAATTATAGTCAATCTAAATAAATCTAATTAATATGAGACAAAGTTCCGTTAAAGTTTTGTATGTATTTTTGATTGTACTAATAACTGAAATTTTTCTAAACATAAGCAAAATTTCTTGATTCTTTCTTATAATATTTATTAATTAATTTTTTATACAGTGGTATTTGTAAATTAGATTCATAAATTATGTTTTTTGATTTTGTTGCAGAATTTTGATTGCTTTGTTATATTTTCTTGTTTTTTAGTTTAAAACAATAAGTAGTTATTAGTTTTTGTTGTTTCTGTTGGTCTTTTTAGTTTTGGGTCTTTTAATATTACTTTTATGGTAAGTTCCTTTGTCTGTTTGTAATTTTATTTCTTGGTCTTGGATTATATTTGCCTTTTTAAATTTAGGTGAAGATTTATTTCGAGCTTTTGTTTTTACATAAGCAACGTTTTCATTTTCATAATTTATTGGATCAGATCGTGTTTCATTTCTTTTATTGATATTTGTTTGTTTTATGATTTCATTTTGATTTTTAATTTTGTCGTATAATTTTTTACTAATAGATTTATGATTCTGTACATAATTTGAAATTACTAAGTGATCGTTTAAATCAAAAGGGTCATCATTATTTATGTGTCCTTTTATTATTTGAAATGGAGTAAATTTGGTTACAGTGTGTATTGAATTATTATATGCTAGTATTGAATGTTTTATTAATTGGTCAGGGGTTAAATCAGAGTTTTCGTCTTTAAGACATCTAAAATGTTCGATCAAACTGGAATGAAAGCGTTCTACAGGAGAATTTGAGTTACTGTTTTTGGCTGTAGTATAATGTAATTCAATTTTATGTAATTTGCAAAAGTCTTCTAAGTCAAAATTTTTACATTCACTACCTTGGTCTGTAGTAATTTTTTGAGGTAATCCATGATGTGTTACATAATTTAATAAATTGTCAACTACATTTAAGCCTGTAATACTTTTTAAGGGGTAAGCTTGTCCATATCTAGAAAATGAATCGATAATTGTTAAATATGATTGATTTGCAATTTTAAATACATCTATATGTATATGTTCGAATGGTTTTGAAGCTGTAGGGGTAAGGTTAAATTTTATTACTGGTGGATTTCTGTCATATTTATTTTTTTGACATGTTTCGCAATTATTTATAAAATTTGTAATATCTTCTAGCATATTTGGCCAGTAATATCTATTATTCAGGGCTAAATTTACTTCATTTATTCCTCTGTGTCCAGATTTATAAATGTGATAATATTCTATTTTAGATTTCTGATCATTAGTCGTTAAAACATCGGTTAATAATTTTGTACAATGAGTAAATTTAAATGATGAATTTTTAAAAACATTTTGCAAGGTACTAATAAATGTTTCTGGTAAATTTCTATTCTTAAAATAAAGAGCATACATTTGTTTTGGGTCAATATATTCTTTTACAAAGTTTATTATTTGTTGTTGTAAGCTTATTTTAGATAATGTTACGTAAATTCTTTCATTTGTAAATATTTCTTCTCGTTTAATCAGATTTTTGGGTACATCGCCTATTGTAAAAATTATTTGATTTTTATAAGTATTAAGACATCTATTAGATATTGGAATTGATAAAATAGGATTTTCTTGTGAAGTATGAACTGTCTCTAAATCCGTTTCTCTTTCTAAATTAGGGGGTTTAATTTGAATATCTGAAATTATATTTATTTTTGGTTCTAATTCTTGTAAGTCTAATTCGTCTAATTCAGGTAATTCGTCTCGTAAATTAATATATCTTTCTAATATTTCGTCAATGTCTACATTTACATCTGTACTATCGGTTTCTAAAGCATTAAAGTATTCTTTTTTAGGGGGATAACGAGATAAACAATTTGCTGCTTGGTTTTGTTTCTTCTTTTTAATATTAATTGGTAGTGTTTTTGTTAAATTTTCTCTGGTATTGACTGAGAGTGAAAATCTTATGTCATTTGGCTTTCTGAATTTAATGGGAATTTGTGTAAAATTGTTTATTAGACATTTATTTTGAAAATCAATGTTTAATTGCATTTTCATTAAATCTGAGAGTCCAATGACTCCATCAAAATAGTCATGAAAGTCGTAAAGAATAAAGTTGATAATATGATTACTGTTAAATTCTGGGAATGCAGGAACATCTGCTTGATAACGAATGTTTTTGCTACCTATGGCGGATTTTAATGTTATATTGTCTTGATAAATTGTTTCAGGATAAAAAGTTTCAATTATAGAAGGTTTTATTATTGACTTGGAACAACCAGTGTCTATTAATAATTTTATCTTGGGTTGTGATATCTCGATGTATGGTAATGGATTATTTGCTTCATATGAATTAATTTCTATCAAAGCATTGTTTGTGAGAGGCTCGTTGTTTGAAAATTTTATGCTTTCGTTGTATTCTTTATTGTTATCTACGTATGTTTCAATTTCATTTGGAAATACAAGGTGATCATGACAATTAGCGGAATAATCGTCATTTTGAAAATAATTATTATTGTATTCATTAATTTCACAATTAACAGGATAATTATAATGAAATTCATTTTCATTTATTGGGTAATCGGGTAAAATTTCATTTTCATGATGTGTATTATGTATTTCTTCAAAAGTATAATTAGGATTTAAGTCTGGATTTTGTTGAAAATAATTTTGGCTTTGATTAAAATTTGTTGGATTTTTATTAAAAGTTTGTCTTGAGGTTGTAGACATGGGTTCAGGTTTTGGAATATTATTTGGATGAATTTGTCTTGGTTTGAATACATTTGTGGGTGTGCCAAATACTTGTTTATTTGTAAAATACTTTTTGTTTGTTTGAGGTATGGGTTGAATGTTTATTGGTTGACAAGGAAAATTTGGTTTATTGAAAGATTGTTGTTGATAATTAGTATTTAATAAATGTTTTGGTATTTGATGTTGAGGTGTATATTGAAATTTATTATTTGGAGGTTGAGTATTTTGACTAAAATTATAAGAAATAGGAGAACTACTTTGATAAGTGTCGTATCTAGGTTGTTGAAAATAAGTTTGTTGTTGTCTTGTGTTGGATATATTATTTTTAGTTTGTATAGTATTATATGTCTGAGGTCTAGACATTTGTCCGTACATTTTTTCAAAATTTTCATATTCGTTTACATATGCCATTGCATCTTCTAAACTAGCGGGTTTCTTTAAATGTAAATTATTTTTTAAAATTGGGGAACAACCTGCTATGAATGTATTTAATGCTGTCTTTTTATGATGATTTGTTTGACAAATTTTCTCATTTACATTTATAAGGGGATCGTTACTAATTCTCTGTATAACTGTACTCATTAATAATTAAATTCTATTTCCAAAATTTTGTAAATTTTCGTTTTTAAAAGGTCTACTTCTCGTTAATTCTTGAATAAGACAATCAAGATCTCTTCTATCTGAAAAGCTTTGAATTAACGCGTTTTTTAAATCGGGCCATGTAGATATTTCTACTCTATTTCCTACCATTAATTCGGCTCTATCTACTAATTTTCCTATAAAGCAATCAAAAATATGCGTATTTAATTCGTTATTATTTAATGATGCGTAACTTTGGATAAAGTTTTCACAACTTCTTAAAAATTTATTTAATGTGTTACTATCACCGTCGTAAGGTTTAATATTATTTAGCTTAGATTTAAATAAATTCCAGTTTAATTTGGCTAAATCTTGGTTTGCCATAGTTTCTCTATTATTTTCACGTTCTATATAAGTATTATTTAATAAATTTGTTATTTCGTCAACTTCTGACATAAGAATTTAATTTTCAAAATATCTTAAAATTTACTATCTTATACTATCTTTCCTATTCACAAAATGGAGGGAAAGGCAAAAAGGAATTTTTGGTACTTACAGATTCACAGAAGGAGGCTGTAATACACTGGTCCTTTTCCGGAACTTCTAGTCGAATTGTTGTCCACTGAAGGGCTCCTAGCTTTGAAAATGGTTTTTCCACAGAAGGGAAGGAAGCGTTGAACAGTTTTTTCACAGAAGGAAAAATGTTCGTTAATTCGCACTTAAATCGGCAAAACGATAAAGTTTGTCAAAATTTCACTACGCGCTCGATGCGGTATATGTGATTTTTTCGAAACTTGCACGAATCCTCGACTGACTGCGTCAATTATAAAGATTTTTGTTAAAAATCCTTTTTTAAAAATTATTTTATTTTATTTTCAACAAACTACAACAACTGACTTGATTAAAAGATTTAATTGAAGTTCTATGAGTTTTACAATTTGCTTCTATATATAAGTTTAAAATGATTACAATGCAAAAATGATTCATATAGGGTGATGCAACTTTTCAATATATAACTTTTATTCATTTTTTTCAGAATTTTGCTGAAGATTTCTTAAACTTTAAATAAACTTGTTTTCATTTTTGAAATTAAATGATATATATTAACAAAAATTATTTTCAAATTGAATTATAATGAAGAAAATTTTTAAAATCTTTTTCAGGATATTTGAGTTCATGGTCAAGTAGATTTTTTCTATTTATTATTTTTGGTGTTTGTAATATGTGTAGTTGTTTTAGTGGTTTTATTCTTAATTTTATATTGTCAAAAATTTCCCGTTTTTCACTTTTATCCATTTATTTTGAAAACCTGGTAGTGAAAGGTCCTAGGAAAGCATCAAGCCGCTTTTAGGGCAAACAGATTAAAAATAGATTAACTATTCACTTTGAGAAAGCTTCTAGAAAAGAGTTGGGAGTATAACAGACCCATGCATTACTCCTTCATTAACTTTCGACTGCCATATGAGAGAAGTCAAGTATGGAATGTCATGGCGGAGTTCTCAATGCCAAGAAAAATTAATCAGATGACCAAGATCTGTATGGAGAATGAAATAAATAAAGTACGCAAAAATAATAACATCTCTAACAGTTATGAAATCAACAGTGGACTCAAACAGGGTGATGCTCTATCCTCACTACTGTTTAACTTATTAGAAAAGGCCATGAGATTGGCCGAAATAAGAACAGACTAACTAACGATCCAAGGCCATAAGCTAATATTAGCATCAGCAGACGACATTGATCTCATTGCAGACTCAATCTTGTCCGTAAAGGACATACTCAACAGGGTAGAACAAACAAGAAGCGAAGTAGAACTAAAAATTAAAAATAGGTTGTAAAATTATAAATGCATACAACCACATGCTGGATCGAGGCTCGAGGGTTTAGAATAAGGCCGAATTAATAGACCGCTCGCTGTTCCCTGGTAAGGGGTGACTTTAAAGACTCTTTAACCAATATTTTAGAATTATACCCAAAACCATCCTGACTGTAAAGTAAACAAAATTTTCGCTGTATTTCCGAAACCTTACCATTATAATAAGTTGATTTAGGGTCAATGGTTTATTAATTGTTCCAAAATATTTTCAGTAACTAGATAGTTCATTGTTAATGAAACATTCTGTACAAGCGATTTCATCTTGCTTATCCATTACCTACCGAACTCAATTTTTTCATTTTTTTTGTTCCTACTTTATCTGTAATTGTTTCCTTAACACAAAGGTTTTTATTTGTCTTTTGTGTCAACCTTGCTTACAAAATGCTCAATAATTGGTTGATTATCCTTTCTCATGAATTTATATGCCACGACTCTTTATTATTTTTAGGTAAGTACCTATTGTACGGAAGAAAATGCTTTATGTTTTATGTAAAGATATCAACCGATCTACTGCACTTATGGTTTTAAATACATTTACTTATTAAGTTAGCATCCCCAAAAAATTATTGTCAAAAAACCTAAGCATAAACGCATAAATAGGTATTTTTGAAAAAATAATCAAACGGCAACACTGATCGTAATGATCAAATGATTGGATTCTGAACATTACCAAGAAGTTGCAAGGTTGCATTTCATTGACAACTAACAAACCCGTTTGGAATAAATGTTATGGTCGCTATTTATCTGTTTTCTTTTCACACCCACGATATATTGACTATATTATACGTGCGCTTGTACGCTTACTTGGAGACGGCGACAACGATTTGATATAGTAGAAATGTTACTGGACTTGTTGCTCGTTACTCGTTACTTGCTTGGTACGAAAACAAAACAAAACTTGCCATTTTCAATGAAATCAAATATTACTAAGATTTAAACTTGCCTAAATCCAACATATCAATATATTATTTTGTTCTTATTCGTTTTTGTCTTATTGTATAAGTGATATTGACGTTTCGTCACTTTTTTATCTTTGCTTTGGCCTTTGGTCTATTACCTACTTCTATCTTTATAATCATATCTATGATTCATCTACGAAGGCTGCTTAAAGTATTTTTGACCTGAATATAAGGATGATAGCACTTATTAGCTACATTTGAAAATTGTGTTGATGCATTTATAGAAAATTGCTTATTGATATGTTAGCCATTTTACATGGTTGGATCACTATAAGCCGGTGTGAGAATTTTCACAAAAATAGAAAAATTAAATACGTAGTTCTTATTGAATATTTGTCCATGTAAATCAAAGATAAGTGGGACGGTATGTAAAAAGACTTTTCACCATCATCTACGACCATGAAATATATGGTGGCTGCATTTAAATGCAGTCGTACAAGGTTGACTAATAATAAGCGATCAGGAGGACCAAAAACTGCCACAACTAGCGATAACGTAATAAAAAAATACGAATCCAAGAAAATCGGCAACCGTCGAATGAAGGTTAGAAAGATAGCAGAGGCTATTTGACATTCACAAAGAACACGTTATATATTGTCTAAAGAATTAGGCATGCTTAAGCTATCCGCGCTTTGGGTGAAGCGTTGGCTCACTTTGGATTAAAAACGCTATCGAATGAACATTTTACACAACTTTTTGCAGCGGTTTCACCGGAACGAATCTGATTGTTTGCATCGATTTATAACTCTAGATGAAACGTGTGTCCACAAGTAATCTGATTAGGTGATTGAACAGTACAAGCAGTGGTTTGCAAAGTTTAAACCTGATCAGAAAAAGATGACGGTTTGATGGATGAAGGTGAATAACTCTGTTTTTATGATAGCCACGGAATTTTGCCTATCGATTGTCTTTATAATTGTAAAAAAAATAACACAAGACTATAACACATCATTACATAAAATTTGCAAAAAACGTTTGCATTTAAAAAATAATTAAAAAAAGCTTTTTCATCAGGTCAACGCACCTGCTCACACTTAAGTTATCGCCATTGATAAAATTAACGAACTACAGATTAAATTGATTGACCATGCACCGTATTCTCCAGATCTGGCTCCAGTAATTATTTTCTGTTTCTTAACCTAAAAATTTGGCTTGGCTGCCAAAGATTTTTATCTAATGCGGATGTGATAGCATAATTAAGTAGATGCTTTTTTGCAAAGAACGATGAAAACTATAATTTAAAAGGGTTAAACAAGCTACCAGGATTTATAGAATAAAGACTATGTTGAAAAATAAAAATAAATTTTAAGAAAAAAATGCTTTGTTTTAAATAACACTCGTTTTATCTGCTTTATGCTGTTTTATCTTTATTGTCATATTTTTATTATATATAGTAATAGCTATTGTGAAACATCTCTCATCACTACACTTTTCATAACAAATAACCAAATTAAGCAGATAGTTTTCTATGTTTCTACAATATTATTATTAGACGTGAGGTTAAAAACCGGTGCTTGAGCAAATAAACTCCGCATTATTTGTTCATAAAAGCGATTGGTTAATTGTAACTGATTCAAGAACATATCAGTACCGATTATGACCTAAAAAAATTAAATCCTTTCAGTTCAGCCAGTTCATCGCCGTTCACTTGACCTGCCATACCAGTACAACCTTGTGACAATACAAATAATTTGCATCGAGATTCAATATTGATACTTTAATACTATTAAATCAGAGATGTATTGGCTCATATTGGCGACTACTTTGAATTGCGTTATGTTCCAGTATATTTGAATTTATTTTTGTAGATTTTTTAACCCTAAAGAAAGTTCAATTTGTGCAATTTTATTATTTACTAGTTTTTATAGTTTAGGTTTGTCTTTGATTTTTTACGATTATTTTACATTTTACTGTAGTTTCTCGTTTGATACCAATTTTTTACTTTTATTTATTCTTCTTGTTTGTGCTCTAGTGTTTTGGAATGAGGGGTAACTGCATTAGTGACACTCTTCATCCAGATAGTGGTTATCTAAACAGAAATCTAACTAACAGAAAAGTAACAACAAATATATTAACAAAGAAACAGGTTATAACAATGAACATAACGATAAGAAAAGATAATTATCTAAACTAATCTTACCAATTAAACTATATATGGTGACATGTCACATTTTTGGGATCCTATTTTCTGCCATCCTTTCGACATGTCCTAACCACTTCAACCTTTGTGCTCTAACATATCTTGTGATACTTGGTTCTTTGTACATATCCGCAAGCTCTTGGTTCGATTTTTTTTCACATACCCCATTGTTCCTGTTTCCTTCAAAAAACTTTTTTAATATTTGCCATATTTTTAGGGAACTTATATCTGCTTTCCTTAATATCCAAGTTTCAGAAGCAAATGTAACTGTTGGTCTTATTACCGTTTTGTACAATCTAATTTTTGGCTTATTAGTTATTAAATTACTTTTTAGGAGATGGTTTAGACCATATAAACATCTATTTCCCTTTTCCAGTCTTGCTTTGATTTCTTCCTTTGTATCCGGTTTTCTTGTGAATGTTGCTCCCAATTAGACAAACTAGTCTACCCCTTCAAAATTATATATTTTACCACTATCCGTTTTTACTTTTATGCTCGCTCCCACGATCCATCTCATATATTTAGTTTTTTCCTGATTTATTACTAGACTCTTTTCCTTCGCTTTCTTTTCAAGTACTTTAAATACTTGTATTAATTCGCTTTTGCTTCTAGTAACAGTTGCAATGTCATCTGCAAATGCCCAACATTGGCGCTTTCTATTGTACAGCAAACCATTCCTGTTTAAATTTGCTCCCCTGATTATATTTTCTAGTACATATTTAAATAAAACTGTTAACAAGTGCCGCAACCACCCGATTTTTACCTTAAAATTTTCGGAATATTTTCTTTTTCCTTTTATTCTATTTTCCATGTCCTGAAGAGTCAACTTTACTAGCTTTATAATTTTTTCACTCACTTCTAATTTCTCTTGTGTTATACTTACTCACGAAAATACGTCAGGAGTACTAACGGCTCAAACCCAAGGGTCTTACAGACAACCTCAGTCTCCGGACTCCTCGTGTCCAACCACTTCAACAATGCACATTTATAACCAATTCACATTCTACGTAAGAATAAAATATAAACTATTTATGCCTTGAAATACAACGTACTGACGTTGTCTTGGATGATTACAATACAAAGAATACAATAAAATATTAATTATTAAATTATTTTTTAGTGTATCAATTAATTCTACTAAGATGTCACACGTTCCACCTTAATAAATCTTGTTAATAAAATTCTGCTTATATTAACAAAATCAACCCTGTAAAAGGTTAAAAATGCAAATAAAATTAACCCAAATTCGACATTAAAATAATGAACAACTGTAACAATCAAATTTTAAGTGAAAACTTTTCTGTGACTATAAAACAAACCGATACAATTTACGTACAACTGGTTTGTTGACTGTTATTTGTTGTTTGGAGTTACGGCAGATATCGCACCAATTATATGAACTTTTGGCCGCGAATTTAAACTGCCAGCACGGATTCATACGGTCTTTGACCGTTTCTGCGGTCGACAAGTCATTTTTCTGTTTTACTCATCTTGTCTATAAGTTAATTAATCGTTCGTACATTTAGAAATTCCGGTTATTATTTAGTATCACTTCTAATAGTTGTTTGATTTATAAGGAACGAATGTAGCATACCAAGTTAGCTATTTACTTCTTTAATTGGGGAACTTATGCCACCAAAATCAAAATAATAAAATGATAAATCAATATTTTGAAAATGATCCTTGCTTTTTTATCTTGATAGATATGTCAAATTTGCCAAGGGTCGTTTTTTCAAAACTGAAAATGCCTGACAAAAATTAAAATAAATTTCGTTTCTAAGCTTTCGACAACCAGATATCGGTTTTCGTTTTCAAAAATAATTTTTTTTTAAAGAATACTTCTTATTGCAATGCTGTTTGGTTTTGGTTTTAAATTTATAATTCTTTTTTTTTTGGTTCTATAGATACCTAGATTATCAACTCATTTTTTTGAGGTGGTTAGCCAAGATCTAGATAAATCCAAAGTAAAATTATAAATACATTCATTTTTATTTAATAAAATGTATGCTGTTTCTTTTAATTTTCTTTTTATAGAATTTTCTTCTTTGCAAAAAATTTTTGTGTCATTCCACTTTATTTCGTGAGTTAGCCAATTTACTTCATGTTCACAAATCTTAGATTTATCTATATCTCCTTTTTTTAGATAATTTTTGTGTTCATTGAGGCGAACTTCATGAGGTCTTCCTGATTCCCCTTTGCCACAATCACATGGTATACTATAGGTATACACACTTTTTTGTTTTTTGATCAAAATTATTTGGTTTTGTTTTGGATAAAAGTGATCTAATTATATTATTCGTTTGAAAAATTGTTCAAATATTAAAATCATTACCAATTTTTTGAATTTTTGCAGAAATACCTTTTAAATATGGAATTTTTGTCGTTTTTAAATTTTGTGTATGGTCAATTTGGTTATCCAATCTCAGATGGTTTTCAATTTTATTGAAAGTTGAATTAATTATTTTTTTCAAAAAGACCCATTATTCATTAAAACTATTTGTATTGTTTCTTTTTCGTCTTTAAAAGAAGCAATATTCGAACATACTATTTTGGCTCTATCATATAAACTTTTTATAAAAACGACCCTTGACAAATTTGACATATCTATCAAAATAAATAAGCAAGGGTCATTTTCAAAATATTGATTTATCATTTTATTATTTTGATTTTAGTGTCAAAAAATCCCCAAATAAAAAAGTAAATATATAAAATTATGCCACAAAGAAGCTATAGACAATATTTAAATACCAAGCTAGCTGTATATATTGAATAATTTCATTTTTTGTTTTTTTTTTCCCTTTTTCGGTTTCTTCACGATTTTTTTCAGGATTAAGACACAATAATTGTAATTACATATACGTATACGTGCGCATATATAATTACGTGTATGTACGGTTATGTGATCAACTATCGTATGCGTACGAGTTTTTATCATCTATCATCTATCTATATATATAAAAATGAAACCCGTTTTTTCCTGGTCATGGCATCACGCGTGAATGGCTGGACCGATTTTACTAATTCTTTTTGTGTTGTATTTGTTATTATTAGGAGAAGGTTCTTACGAAGGAAAATATTAAGAAAATCTCTCAGAAATATTAAAAAATATACATTTAATTTTGCATATTTTAAAAAAACGCGCGTAACGAATGTCAATGTCATTCACAGCCATAGACTATATTGAAAGAGCATCGTTTGTTTGGAAACGTGGTTACTTAATTAAATAAACCTTAAATTAACCCTACACCCTACTCCCTTTCAGGTAGAGTGGTGCGCACATAGATAATATGTAATAAAGAGATGTACTGATAGCGTATATAAAATTGGTTACATGTTTTGAGCGACGGTGGCGCGCCAAAAATAGGGGAAAGAAGCTCATCGATTCAAAAAATTGGTATAAATACTGTTTCATATAGAAATACACTTTTAAAGGCTTAAAAGTACATATCTATCTATTCTTAATATATATAAATTACGTGTCACGTTGTTTGTCCGCAATGGACTCCTAAACTACTAAACCGATTTTAATCAAATTTGCACACCGTGTGCAGTTTGATCCAACTTGAAAGATAGGATAGCTTACATTTCAATTTATAGTCGCAATATTATTTTATTGCAAATTATTTGTTTATTGAATTGTTATTATATTAAATATGATATTATCATTTTGAAAGTCTTTATGTAAAGTCTTGGTAGCTAATTTGGATCAGCGGATGATTATGACATTTCGGTTGGGTTATCGTAATGGGATCGATTACGCCAGAGGGAAGTTTTTTTTTTTGTTTTTACATGTGAAAACAGTAGGTAATTATTATTTTAATTTTAACTGTTAATAAAATAAACTATTTTAGAAAGTTTTTAGATTCAACTACCCTTGATTTTGTTAACAAGGAAACAATCCTCTTTATAATCAATCACAGCGTTGTATGACTTAATATTTTTGCAATATCAAGGATGCTGTGCATTGTTGAGATGACACTTAAATTCAGTTTTAATTATTGAAAAGTTTTAACATAAAAAGTTGTGGTATGTGCTTTGAAACTATACAGTTTAATAAACTGGGCAACTATATGTTGCATGTTCACGTGTAGGGAAACCGTCGAATCTGTTTGTGTTAGCTAAAGACAGGTTAACCAAAAATATTGTGTTCCGATTAGTGCTAAATTAAACTGAAAATAAAAGTAATTATAATTTAAAATATTAAGTATTATTGTTAAAGATTTAAGACTATCTGCCCTACCTACCTCATTCATAAGTTAAAGTGTTACATGTTATTTACTTTGTAATGTCACATAGGTGATAGGGTAGTTTTGCCCTACATATTTATTTATTAGTTTATATTTTACTGTATTGTTATGTATTACATTTCGGCACGTGTTTAAATAGTTTAATTTTTATTCTCACGTAGAATATGAATTGGCTTTAAAAGCAGGTTGTTGAGGTCAGACACCAGGAGTTTGTAGTCTGCGGTTGTCTGTAAGGGTCACCCTTTGGGGTGTCCCTAAAACAGACCCTGGGGTCTGGGCCATTGTGACTCTTGACGTATTTTCGTGAGTAAGTGCTGTGACATGCCACCATGTAGTTTATTTGGTAAGACTCCCTATTCTTAATGTTTATTACTCATTCTTATTGCTTCTTTATTCGTTAATATATTTGTTGTTTGTTTCCTGCTGTTTATTTCATCTTACCCTTGGTTAGTTTTCTGCCTTCAGCAGGATACCTGGGTGGGAGTGCCTTTAGTAAGCTACTCCTTATCCTATAACACTAAGGCACATTCTCCCAAATCTCTCCAGGCGTGACAGTAATATACTCATTTGTTAGAAACTTGAATAAAAATAATAATAAATTTTAAAATTCTTTTGTATTCCGTCTTAATTCGTAAATAATAATTTCATTGTATTAAGGGGTTGCAGTAGTAGAAAATCTGTCATGGAGGTCGCCATATTTTTTACAAATGGCATCTATGTAAACAAGCATGGTGGTCCCCATGACTGATGTTCTCCTAATGTTCCTCTTAAATAGATTACTACAATGTAATATAACAAAAACCAGCCACAGCAACGCGTGGCCGTTTCAGCTAGTTAGTTTATATTTTTTGATGTATCGTTTTTTTTTCATTTTTTTATGTTTATTCCGTCTGCCAAAACGTTTCATAAGAAACATAGTTTTAAAAATATTTGCTGATATTTTTAGAACGGAATAAGATAAAAAAGACTTTTTGCTTTTTGAAGTAGAGGGCAAGTAGAGTTTAAACTCTATTTTTCATAAAAATTGGTGTAGATTAACAAATTTTTAAAATAATACAATATTTTATCTTTTGTGACTGGCCTAAAAACGCAAATCCGTCAAAAAGAAAGAAATTTAAAGTATGCAGTTTTATCCTAGTGATTTATCCATACGAAGCTGTTCATTGAAGATTTGGATTTTTCAGTAGCCGGTGCAAAGTATTATGCAAGATTCAGCTTTTAGTAATAAATTGGTTTAATTTGTATCTTAAACTTATAAAAAACTTTCTTTAAAAGAGACCAATCTATGAAGATGTTAAACTATCTCATTATTTAAAATTTTAGAGCTAACTATCTAAACACTAAAATCACAGTGGGAATATAATTTGTTGAATGGATTTAAATTGCACAGAAAATCGGTCTTTTTCAAAGAATCAAATATAAGGAATAGGCTCGATACCGATAAGACAAACCCGGCTAATGAACAATCCTAGTTAGTTAGTTATTGAAAATGATTTGATTTGATTTTATTTGTTTACAATTTTTGAAGAATTTGACGAAAACCTTTTTTATATTTCCGGACTTCCAGACCTCCAAATTCATCTCTGCGTTTTCATATTTTAATTTAATTTCATGTAGAAAACATATCTTAACTAGAAGAGTACAATTTTATCAAGAAAAGGACGAATGCAGAATAATGATTCTCAAATACATCAAAAACACAAAAATGACTATCCTAACAAATTTGAAGTTATCTACTGAAAAAAAATTAAAAATCGCTTTTTAAATTTAAATACTGATTTTTAGTTTTTAGAAATCTTAATGTATAGTCCATTTCACCGTTTTTGGCCGATGACAGAAATCATACTCGAAGTAAATTTAGAGTTACATCTCTCTCAGATACAGGCAAGTTAGAAATTTAAATGAGGACGTTTGTTTTTTAATACAACACTTACGTAACTACATCTTGTTTCACCGGTAGATAAAAAGTATTCAATACGGAAGTCTTAATTCACATTCCTAGTAACCTTCATGTACGGCTCGTTGTTGAAGGGTTGAATTTAATAATTATTAATGTCATATTTTTGTAGATGTCAAACCACACTGATAGTTTCAGAAACTTACGACCTTATTTAGACAAAAAAAACTCTCCGCCATTGGTAACTTGGATGACAGTTTAATCTTATTTCAGTGGTTTCTAATATCAAATCGGCCAAAAACGATGAAATGAACTATATACAGGTTTCTATAAGTAATAGGTAATAAGTGGAAAAAAATGTTAACCTATTTATATTATCCGAATATGTACTATTGAATGTTAAAATTGGAACTAGGTATATGCAAAATTTTCTCAGACTATTAAATACACACTATTAGTTTTATCCATATCTATATCGAGTGTTTTGGGAGGAGTGAGGTCAAGCAGAGCAAAAGTAAGCGAACTGAGGAGAATAAGCAGATCTCTACCACCATACCGTAATTCTCTCCCACTACATTAAAAGCTTGCTTGTGTTATACAAGAATCTTATCATGGTCAACCTTAACAACTCGCGCCAAACGAAACGAAGCTCGAACGCAATTATACCTATTTTAGATATGTACACAAATCATTTGTCAAATTTAAACAGATTAAGTTGTTATTTTAGTCTTCCGAAATTGATATAAAAACAGTTTATGGTACTTATAATGATAGGTCGATACTTTATTTATCATTAACATTGTTTAAAAAAATACTAAATTAATGACAGATCAAAAATACTAGAAGATATATAAAATAAATATATAAAAAACACAATAAGTATACATTTGAACGGAAATAGAAGATACAATACAGCACATTGGTGACATCACAACTTATATGTTAGTGTGAGGAATTTTTTAATAACGGTTATAAATCTATCAATTGGCAAATTCCGTGTTTAAGAAGGCAGAGCATTGAAATAATCATACATCAAAGACCTCTTTTACTGATAGACAATCTGAACTTAGGAGGTCAAACCACAGATAGCGTTTCGGGTTTAGCAATTGTTAATGTCTGATTGCTGATACAGAAGAATTTGAAGGAGATTTAAAAGTAATACCCAGTTCCCTAAAAATTGGACGACAATGGTCTGTAGAACATTTTCCCACCATACCTCTCACTGCTCACTGTAACTCGTAAGACTCCAAGGCAGGCTTGAAAAAATCCTAATCTTTTAAGTAAAGATCGCACAGCTTCCCCATGATATTTTTTATTTAAAAGCTCTAGATAAGTCTTTAAGAAACTTAGCCTGGAAATTTGCCTAGAGAAGATTTTAAGATAGGAGCTGGTCATTAAATTGGTTATCTCTGATAATTTAATTTATTTTCTCAGCAAACAAAGCTTCACCACTGGATAAGTGTAGCTAAAAAGATACAGAGAAATGGGCTCAAAACTGAACCTTATGGTACCCCATGAGTAATTTTTTAAAATAGTTTTTTTTAACAATATTCTATGGGAATCCCATAATGGGATACACTATCGAACGCCTTTTCTAGATAACACAAACTTAGCATTTATATTAAAATGGTCTTGAATTTGTCGACAGCTGCTTTTGGCACATATTTAACTGCCACCTTTTCAAAGGACACCATCGATTATTTATGTTTTTACATGCAACCAGCGTAACATTTGCAGAATATCAAATACATGCATTTACAATGTTGTGTAAAATAAAATAAAACTGATATAAATAAATAAGAAGAGCTATTTACTTAAATAATTAAACAATAAAAGTGTGTGTTCAGTGCATGACAAACTCTGCAAAGAAATATTTTGCGCAGGTGAGATAAAAAATTAAGAAACCTGCAAAAAAAGGTTTTTTTAATTTTTTTTTTCTCAGTTTGTGACTTATCTTAAAGTAGCGCGCTCAAAAATGTTTCGCACGCTTTAAATTCGAAGAAAAATATTAATTTTGACAAACATTAGGTTAATGCTAAAACACTATTAAATAAATAATTTTTACCTATTTACAATGATGCAAATTGCATTCCTAGATATAAACAAATGTTTCCACGATTAATAAAAAAAGCCGCTAACTTGGCTCAAAATTAAAGTTTTAAATTTAGGTGCAATCAGAATACATTGCAATAAAATATTTTTTTGGTCCTCCGTCCAGAAACAATACTATTAATTACTTCAAAATCGTCCGGAAAATGACATTTTCCGGCCTAGGCCGGCAAAGTAGCTTTTAGATTATCTAAAGATATGGCGCTATGAATCAAAAATACATAATGAATAATACAAATTTTAATTAAATTTATTTAAAAACAGCATATAATATACTGAACTAATAACTTTTTCTAAAGGTAAACAGGATTCTAATTTACATTTAATTTCTCTCACAACTTTTATTTTAAATTTGATATTTATGTCAATTTACAACTACTTATCATTCGATTATGAAAATACATATCGCGATTTTATTTTTGCTCATTGAACTAAAATAGTTCATTGTCTCTGCTATTTTTAAATAAAATTGTTAGAAATTAATGTTAATATTTTCAATATAACAATTTTTACTGTGCTGCTTATTAGCACAGTATTCGTATGTATAAAAATTAAGGATCTTGAAATCGATTATCAGAAAATCATTCCTTATTACTAATTCTTTTAATCGTGCAATAGATGTCAATCACCATCTAATCTTGTATGTCACAAAGTAAAAAGTTTTTGAACTTTTGAAAATTTTAAAAATTAGTCGAACCCAAAAATAGTGTGTATTGCACGTCCGGAAAATGTTTTGCAAGTGCTCGTATTGTTTCGCCTCGGTGCTACGCACCTCGGCTACACAACTTTACTCGCTCTTGCAAAATGTCATTTTCCGTCCTTGTATCACAAATAACTATTTTTAAAAGTATCGTTTTAAAATATTAGATATTCTTAAGAAAATCTTATTCTTTCAAAGATCACTTTCTAAACTATGAAAGACTGATTTTTCAGAATTTGTCTTCTTTTAAAAAATGAGCCTGCTATGGTTTAATTTAATTGCAATTTTTCAATAACCATAAGATCTAAAGTTCCCTTCGTTAAAGCATAGCTCAGCAGCCAAAAAAAAATTTGCTTAATTTAATTTATTGAAGTAAATATATTGAAAAAGTAAATTTGGCAAAACCCAATGTGTACCTAAATTAATTTCCGTTAGTTGACAATCCTTTCTTATTTTTCCGATTGTTGTCTATGTTTTTGTTGTTTTTGTGAATTTTATCATATTGTTTGTTTCAAGTTTTCCGGTCTTGTCCTTTTTTATTTTTTTCATTTTACATTATTTTTCTTTGTATTTACAATTGTATTATTTTCTTAGTTTTTCTTTTTTATGTTATATTCTGTTTTACTTTAGATTCTTCTTTGAAACTTTTTTTTTATCTCTACATTTTTTGATTTTATATATTTTTCTTTTTTCCTTATTTTAACGATTATTTCCATATATTTTATTTTTTACTAATTCTTTGTCTCTTCGGTTTTTAATTTTTGCTAGTTCTTTTTTCTTTCATTTCAAGTATTCAATTTTTATTGTTTGTTATTTTTTCGATTTATTTACATTTATACGTTTTTACAAATGGTTTGTTTTCGATTTCTTTATTAAATTTTTATCAGTTTTAGCTGTTCCTTTTCTTGTTTTCCTGATTTCTCTTTTAAATTTTTGCCAGTGTTTCATATTTTTTGGTTTCTTTGTTTTTCCATTTTTTCCTTTTTTTGAGATACCTTCTTTTCGATTTACTCCCTTTTTTGTATTTTTTGTACGTTTTTTATTTCGTTTTTACGATTTTAAGTTTTTTAATATATATATTTGATTATAATCATTTTTCGTTTTTTTGTAGTTTTCTTTGTTTATAATGCATAGTCAATTATTTTTTTGTGTTTATACTCATTTTTCCATTGCAGAAAAGACTAATCGAAATAATATTTCTAACTGTATTATTTAGAAATTGAAATACAACGGAATCCACCGGGTTTCTTGGCAACATAGAGGTCAAACGGTTTGTATATATTTATATTTTTCAATTAATCTATTAGGCATTCTTAGAACTAAAAAAGAAATACACACTTTGCAGTGAACAATTAAATTGTCGTTTATACTATTTTCGGTTACTATTCTCACGGTTTAAACATTTCCTTAATTTCCACAAATAATTCAAAACCAAAATTAGCTAAATCGGTCCAGCCGTTCTCGAGTTTTAGATTTTGTTCAAGAGACAAAAACCCAAAATAAAGATTTTTTTTCGTTTCTAACACCTGTATACTTAGAAGAAGCATTTTTTAAATTGTTTTTGTCTCAAATTAGCAAATGACTTAAAATGTATGTTAACTTTAAATAAAACCTGTCGGATTAGCCAATTTGTTTTAATCTCGAATATTTGTGATACTCCCACAAACGATTTAGAGATTAGGAAGATTGTTCACAAAGCATACGGTAAGTGAAATCTTGATAGAAACAATATGTTAAATGTCAACAAGATAGTTTCTGACAGCTGATAATGTGTGAAACACTTTGTATTTTTTCTGTTTTATTTATGAATTATCCTACGCATTATTCATTAAGAAACCCACAAAGGATAAACTGCTAATACCCAAAAATTAGCCGCATTTAAATAAAAATAGAATAATATTAATGACTATTTGAGTGCTGAGTAATCACAATATTTGTTAAGTTAACAGTGAACACCCTGGTATACAAAATGCTATTGATCCGATAAATATCAGAACCAGATATATCGGCTATCGTATTAATGTAAATAGATGTGGCAGACTAGCAGGTGATCAGTGGAAGTCTATAATCATCGGCAAGGCATCGGGTGCTCGCGTTTTGCCAGTAAACAGGATTGGCTTTAAATCTTTAACCTCTGCTGAAGACCCACGCACATTATTAACATGTTTCGTGTTAAACTGTCAACACAACACAGCAACACGCAAATTATTGTAGCTTATATGTTGTATAAGTACTACTAACAAGTTAACACGTTATTAGATATTTTGTGACATTACACATGTATGGTCTTCAAATGTCGTGTTTTTCATAGAGCCTTCAAATACTAAAAGCGATGTAAATAACGCAATTTATTACTTAGTGCACACTATAATTGTAAATTATAAGATAACATTTTAATACTTTTCAAATTCTAATTAGACCTACAGGTTTTTTTAATCCAATGCATACAAGTATAAAATTAAAAAATAGGTATATTGGAATTTATTGGTATACTAGCAGCCCGCCCCGGCTTTGCACGGGGATTAAAGAAAAATAACAAAAGCCATTAAATTTATTGGGTCAACGCTTCCCTGTAAACAATATTACATGTTGTTTTATTTTCTGGCAGCAAAATAAATTGATTTTCAGGTGCTCCGACCCGCCTTAGGCGGTTGGCCATGAGGAAAACCGATCCCTACTATTTGGAAGGTTTGACCTTGAGACTTATTATTAGTAAAAGCGAAAGATGTTTTGATAGGAAATTGAAGCGGTTTAAATAGATTTGGTAGATCAGTTGGGATCATCGGTATCCTCAGTGTATGAGCTAGTTGACCAGCTGCTGGTTCAGTTATATTGGTTGCTACAACTTAATTGTCCTTTAATTCCTTTATAAGTAGCCTCGTCCCATTGCACATGCTAAATTTGTGATATCTGTTGTGATTATGAAATAAGTTATTTTGATAAGGAATAATACCAAGATAAAAACTTTTAAAAAATTAAAAATTAGTTATTGTGATGTAACTATAACAGTTAGACATATGCTGTCGCGGCATTTTTTGTAGATATTTATGTATTCTTCAAAATCGTAGTACATTATTTTATTCTATAATCAATAGTATTCTCAGCGCACTCGATGTAAGGATTTTAAGGTCATTTTTGGTTACATTAATGGCATTTTAGTAAGGATCCCTATTTTTTTTTAAATGAAACATAGCCTATGTCACTCGAGAATACTGTAGCTTGCCAACGGTGAAAGAATTTTTGAAATCGGTCCAGTAGTTTCGGAGCCTATTCATTTCAAACAAACAAACAAACAAACAAAAAATCAAACCTTTCCCCTTTATAATATTAGTATAGATTGAATAACAAGAGTGAAAAGTATCGATTTACACACAAGTAAAAAAAGTATGCCTGTCCAGCGTAGGGATGAGTGTGTAATTGCACGAGTGTGTAAAACCAATTACCAATCGAGTTATATACTATACTTGATCTACGCCCACTAAATTGCCTAAAATTGAAAAGTATATTTTTTTATTACCACATTAACTTAGTATTTATAACTAATTTTTATTCTTACAGTTATTAAAAGTAATAGTACAGTTGTTAAATACTAAATTAGAAGATTCTTGTTGCAGATATTGTAATTGTATGTAATAACCTTTGTTCAGTACTAATACAACACTACCGAAGTAAAAGTACAACTTTATTTTATATAATCTTACCTTATCTTATAAATTTAGCGAACAACTGTCTGCATGTATTGCCATCGGTTCATGAGAACATCCGTAACGATTTTGTTGAAATTTGAAATATAGTTCCACATGAAAGCAAAAAAATAGATCTAGTTGAGTACCAAGTCTGGGAAAAGTTGTTTTTCCATTTTTTCACCGAAAATCATTTTCCCACATAAGATGGCTGTTAGAGTAGAATATTGGACTTTTAATCACTGCTCGGACAATATATATACGAGTATATATATATGTGTGTGTATGTCTTGTTTTTTCGAAAACGGCTCTAAAGATTTCGTTCAAATTTGAAATATTGGTAAACAAAAAAGCGATCTACCACGTCTGAGAAAATTCGTTTTTGCTATTTTTCATCCAAAATCATTTATCGACTTTTCTCATTTGTATTAATGTTAATAACATTAATATTTGTGTTCTACTGACAACGATTTTATTTCAATTTTTCGTGGTATAAGAAAGATAGAGATAACAGGAGGATGTTTGTATGTCTGTATTATGTGTGTGTGTGTGTGTGTGTGTGTGTGTGTGTGTATGCGCGCGCGCACGTTTGTGTGTTGTGTGTATCTATGTTACCCTCTTATATACCTAACTTTTAAAAAACTTTTAGTAGATTCCGATAAATTAAAAAAAAAACAAAAATGTAAATAATAATATTTTGGTGATTGCAACGATCAATTCCATAACCTAACCAGCTCGTTACCTTTGAAAATCAGGTCGAATGCCTTTTAAAATCAAAATTGGTTAATTCTTTCGTGAGATATTGCTGTCTAAAAATTTGTAAAAATGTGTTTTTTCATAATAATTTTGAAATCAATTAATCAATTTTTAGCAATCAAACTGCGTCGGTTGCTATAAGTCTTGAGTTGATAGTCATGAGTGTAAAGTATAAAATAATTACGAAAAATCTTAAACACTGGTGACTAAGAATTAAAATAAAAAAAAAAACAGTGAATTGAGGACTTTAAACATTAAAACGAAGAAAACAACTTTTTTGCACGATAGAACGATTTTGCTTAGTTACCGCGTTTGTTGCCTGATCAGTATGTTGTGTTTACTGGATACTAAGATAAACAGAATGGTAAGTAATTTACTTACCGTTCTAGAACGGTAAGTAAATAATTGCATATGTGATGTATACAGAGCACTTTTGACATTTTAACGTTATTAAAATGTCAAAAGTGCTCTGTCTAATGTCTAATACGGATGAATATTTCTATCGTGCAAAAAACGTTAAGGACTACCGATCTCAGACAAAAATTGGAGTCGTCGCTTCACTCCTTTTCAAACAATTGTCTTCGATCGGTAAAATGTCCTTCCCGTTCTTGATACTTAATATACTATAAAAGATGAATTTTATTAGAAAAACTTGAAGTAACTAGCGATTTTAACACATTTAGATCGTAAATAAAAGACAAGAAATGAGAGAGGCTTATTTATGCCGTAACGATATTTCACACATTTCGTGATTTAAAAATTAAAAAAAAATCTAATACTTGTATGTTTTTTAACCAGTGAGTGGAAAAACACTTATCACAACTCTTCATTAAGAAGATGGGAAATTGTTAAATTGGGAGGAAAGTAGTCATTTCTCACCCATGGCCACTGCAGCCAGTTATTTTAAAACTAATAGAAATTGCAAAGTGGTGCAAAATCTTAAATTTCTTGAAAAAGAGTATTCTTTAAAAGATTCTAATGTCACCTATGATATTTCTAGAATATGGCTTTGTTAATTTACAAATACATATCAAAAAATGGTTGATAAATTTTAATCCAGAGATAAACAATTTAAAATTGTTTATATTTTCAGAGCAATTAAACAATTTAATCATTTTTAATTAAATTAAATATTAAATTATATTTGACACAAAAAGTGTGAATAGTTTATCAAGTTATTTGAACCTTTTCTAAAAAAAGATAAGCATTTTAAAAATAACTATTTTAAAGCAAAATTATGCCAAGCAATATTTCATTTTTGTTTAATTGCTAGATATTTCTTAAATACAGTAATTCAAGATTTTTTTAATATGGTAGGAAAGTGCATTTTGTAGGTAGTTTTTTTATTGATTTTTGCCTATTTATTTATTGTAGAATTGGAAATATGGAGAACTAATTGGTGTAGAAGCTTACGGTGGTACCATAGATTTCCGATTGTAGTCTACCAGTTTCGGTTCCTCGTCAAAACAGCCCCGGACAAACAACCCCGACAAAACAGCCCACCGACAAAACAGCCCCTGACAAAACAGCCCCAGTCTTACCAGTTGGATTTAAATTAAACTAACTACACATAATAAAATAGGTAGGTGGTATATTACTTTAACTTCATAATTTGTAGTTGTAAAGATTATTAACAAGTTATTCAAAAACAGTATGACTAGTACCTATTTATGACATAAAATATTAAATAATGTACCTGATTAACATAATTGTCATAACAAAACGAAATAAAAACAAGAACTAATGTTTATGTTTTTATATTTACCTACTACAAATGTACATTTACAATATAATTTATAATGTTAAATTGTTGGCAATTCCACGGAGGTATTTCTGTTTCGAAGCTTCTGGATTTCTTATGCCATCTCGAAAACGTTCTAATTGTATTTCTACCCTGTCTTGTTCCTTCCGGATTTGGTCTATGAATTTAAATATAGACGGATGGTGACAGCCCATGCTGTGTTGGAACGGGCACCCTTCTACAGAGTTGTTGGTACGTGGAAGTCCCTGGAGCACTTTGTCGTATACATTCCATATATGAATTGGAAATATCGGGTCCACTTTACGATTTCTTCTTTGCCGTCCTATACATGTATCTTACCAGTAATCGATGATTGATTCAATTTCTCGAGGGCATTTATCAGTTAGTTCCTCAAAAGCAGGGATTACGTCGCCTTCTTGGGCAAAAGCTAAGGCTAATAGCATTTTTACTTGTATTCGTATATTTTCGTCAGTACGATATGCGTCTACAAGATGTAGCTCTTGGATCTTTCTTCACAAACATTGCCTTTAATGGAATAAGCAACCCATCACCTTCACACCATTAAATACCTGGCCAACAGCATTTTGGATTGCTTTCTCGAAATCTGATAAGCAGCTGATTGGGTTTAAACAAAGTTTCAATTCCATCAATTTTTGAAACACACGAACATATGTTTTTTCTCTTTTATCCTGTAGAAGTACATATATCATAGGACAAGAACGGTTATCTACCAATGCATGGATGGTGAATAATTGTAAAAATAGTACTTTAAAAGTTTCATCTACTTGCCAGTTTCTGTGCTCTTCTAAAACACTTAGATTTTCTTCAGTACCAAACATGGGGCTGTTTTGTCGGAGGCTGTTTTGTCGGTGGGCTGTTTTGTTGGGGCTGTTTTGTCGGATCACCACCAGTTTCAACACTTTAAATTTTAAGTATATGTTCATTCTTAAAATACCATTTTTCCAAGAAAAATTAACTACTTTTCTCTATGATTTATATACTCTCATATATAAGGCACAAGTTGCACACAACAATTTTCCTAGTGTATACTTGCATTCAACATTATTTTTATATTAAAGAAAATATTAAACGAATATTAACAATATTTCGGACAATATAAACTAAAAACTTGTTTTTGCTTTAATTTGCTTCACTGAAATCATCCACACTATAATTATTTATATTGGCAGCATTTTTTTCTTAAAAATTTTATTTACTATATCAGTTTGTTTACTGTGTTAATCTTTTATGATATAATCATTGTTTATACAGAACAAAACTATTAAGTGGATACATATTATGTATTATGCACTACGTTTTAAAAGTTAACTTCTTTTGGATGTGTAAAGTTTTCACTATACACAATGAGTAGATAAAAATTATTAAAAACTAAAATCATAAAAAGTAAATAAATTCTGTTTTATAATATAAATTTTATAGAAAAAAATATATAAAAATACTTAAAATCAGTTGATAGCCTAAAAATTAAATTGATTTAATTTGCATCAGATTGCTTTGAAATAATGAAATTAAAATGACGGTCCTGTATGGTGATGATCCTTTGCCGACAAATGCCCGTAAAGACCGAGTTGGCCACGCAACACAACAGAAAAAAAGAAAGAAAGACCGCACTTACTCAACAACAACCCACAGATCGAAAAAGGCATCTGCCCCCTCGTCAACGGATCTTGAGGCACTCAGTCACTGCTCTTTCTTCATTCAATGGTACCGATTGGAAAAGAACACTAGTCAATTCGACACTTCTTATAATATTCTTGTATGGGTCTGTACCGTACCATATATAGTAAGTTAATTGACTGGAAGAGTAGTCTAAATAAACTGATACTGAATAATAACAAATTATCTATTTCGATTTAAATTCCCAGTCCGATTTATGATTGATCGTTGATTTTTATTAATAGAGCTAGCTGAGATTGCTAGAAAGGAACCATCATATTCTAAATAAAACATTGTAGATGAGAAAATTATCAGCAATATGGGTACCGCGTTATTATTATCCTCTGATCAAAACCTACTAATCAAATTCAACAGTGGTTTATTGCGATTTGTTACTTTGAACGAAATCTAACATTAATCGAAACAGTGCACAAGTAAAGGAGAACCAACGCAGCGAAAAGCTGCCCATTTAGAGGAAAGCTCATGACAACGATTTGAAATCTTAGTGGTAAATAATCTAGAAAAAGGCAAAACGATTAACGCTAAATGGTATTGTAACCTCTTGAACTAATTGAAGTAATAAATTAAGGTCTGACGAATGAATGATATAAAGGAGTGTAGGTGTTGGTGGGAGTGTAGAATGTAAGGACCCTGTTGCAGGACTTATGTCCTTTTCAGGGAAAGTTTCGATGATTTTAGCATCGGTCGCCGGTCCCACTCACAAACTCCCCCATTTGTAGTTGGTGTTGTTTTTTCTGTAGCTCCTGTGAATTCTTCTGATTCCAAAGTTCCTTGAACGTGCCTAAACCGTCATTCTTTTTTTGGTATCAGTGTAGGTGTGTAGAAGTGTGACTTTGTCTGACAAAGAAAAAAGTGTATTTTATCAACTTAATGCTTTTAACGAAAATATCGCATCCAGCAGGACTCGAACCCGCAACCTTTGCCTCTACGCGACAACGCTCTAACAACTAACCTATAAATGCTTAGTAATTATTTCGTAAGAGAGAGAATTGAATAATTGAAACATCAAACTATAAGTCACTTTTTTTGTGCCATTTCTTATATTCCAGTCGGTTAGAAACCGGAACCATGGATTTTTAGTAAACGATTATTTAAGATATCTCCCATGGGATTTTTGAAATTTTTGAAAATTTAGAAAGTATACAAACAAGAATATATTGAATGAATTAAGGAAAAACTGAAAAAAATGTCGACTCCAGTAGGACTTCAACTCACAACGCAGCAACGCTCTAATAACTAAGCTGTAAATGCTTAATAATTATTTAATTATTATTATAAAATATGACAAGCTCAATACGATTATCTAATTACAGAAACTAAAACATGTGGCGATAAATTTTGCGGAATTGATAGATATCCATAGCACATTATTGTCTTTCTCTTTTTCTTGATATTAATTCGTCTTTTTTAACATTTCTTCGAACAAACTGAAACTTCGAATAATATCAAAGATGCCCTGAAATATTTTACCTGGAACTTGTCAGATTACTTGACCTTGAATTTACCAAAATTAGGAGCCCTTTTTGATCTTTTTGTTTATTTTACAATGTATATGTATTCATTTGGAAGAGTTCATATCAGAGCTAAAGAACGAGGAACTTTTATGTTCTCATGACAATAAAAATCCTCAAAGAAGCTGGAACGGTAAAATACCTCTACTCAAAGAAACCTATATCCAGAATAAAAAAATATGCGGTTAGATAAAATTACATACTTGTTGATTTTCAGAAGAAAAATCATTTGCGAAGGAAACTATATCACAACAATTACTTAATTAAAAAATAAAATGAGTAATAGGTAATAACATTTTTCTAATAGAAGAAAGCCTCATATATAAGTGTTTCGTACTTGACTTATTCGACAATTCATGTTCAAACTGAACAACTTTGTTAAAACATTAATTCTATAATAGACCAATCTATTCTTTAAAGTTCAATGTTCCTAAAGAATGCTTAAGAATTTTTACTGGATTTGTGCCAAAACTGCCAAATAAATACAACAGCAATTCAAAATGCCCGTATAAACCTCATAAACGTCTAAAATGTTGAGATATCTTTACTTTTCTAAGTTAATATATACCCAAATAAATTATAAACTTATCGGAAACTTAAATAGTTAGGATCTTACGCGCATATCTTCTTTTACTACTTGCTTTTAATTGCATTCTTGACTTCAAATTGGTGTGAACGTGAAGTACGGAAATTTACTTAGTAATTTTAATTTATATTCATATATTATGTGCCAGTTGAAAAAGTGATTGCAATGCAATGTAGGTATTACTGTACGTAAATCCAATAATTATAATACACTAGCAGCCCACCCCGGCTTTGCACGGGAATTAAAGAAAAATAACAAAAGCCATTAAATTTATTGGGTCAACGCTTTCCTGTAAACGATATTACATGTTGTTTTATTTTCTGGCAGCAAAATAAATTGATTTTCAGGTGCTCCGACCCGACTTAGGCGGTTGGCCATAAGGAAAACCGATCCCTACTAATTGAAAGGTTTGACCTTGAGACTTATTATTAGTAAAAGCGAAAGATGTTTTGATAGGAAATTGAAGCGGTTTAAATGGATTTGTTAGATCAGTTGGGATCATCGGTTTCCTCAGTGTATGAGCTAGTTGACCAGCTGGTGGTTCAGTTATAATGGTTGCTACAACTTAATTGTCCTTTAACTCCTTTATAAGTAGCCTCGTCCCATTACACATGCTAAATTCGTGATTATGAAATAAGTTATTTTGATAAGGATTAATACCAAGATAAAAACTTTTAAAAAATTAAAAAATAGTTATTGTAACGTAAGTATAACAGTTAGACGTATGCTGTCCCGGCATTTTTCGTAGATATTTATGTTTCTTCAAAATCGTAGTACATTATTTTATTCTATAATCAATAGTATTCTCAGCGCACGCGATGTAAGGATTTTAAGGTCATTTTTGGTTACATTAATGGCATTTTAGTAAGGATCCATAATTGTTTTGAAAATGAAACATAGCCTATGTCACTCGGGAATAGTGTAGCTTGCCAACGGTGAAAGAATTTTTGAAACCGGTCCAGTAGTTTCGGAGCCTATTCATTTCAAACAAACAAACAAACAAATAAACAAACAAACAAACAAAAAATCAAACCTTTCCTCTTTATAATATTAGTATAGATATAGAATAACCGGATAATAAAATTCTCCCCCAAAGGTTTTTTCTGGCTTCTCTTCTTGACAATATTAAATGGCACAGGCGAACTGGTCTTGGTAAATTAGCCTTGGTAAATCAGCCAACATACCATCCCTAATATGCACATCGAGTAGTTTTCATAAGGCAAATTGTAACATTCTTGTTTTGGAAGCTAGTCATGGAGTAGCTGAGAGTAAGACTCAACGATTAAATTTAATACTGAATATTCACTCTAAATGGACCTTAATTGAAGGCAATAACAGAAACCCTCAAAGACTAACGTTATAATACTTAACAAAAGGAACTAAGTATGCAAAGGTTTTTTAAGATTTATAATGGTATAAAGATGCAAGTAGTTAACACTTTAAACTCTTCTGTTTCAGGCAAGATATATGCTATCTTGAAGTTTAAGGACTTATGTAATAAGAGAATCAATATAAGCACAGATATTGAGACCTTAAAAAAACCCATACTGGTCTCCATACTAGTAAGTATACGAATGCCAAATAGAGCTCAATGTTCTGGCAGAACATATCCATAACGGTATCAAACTCGGTTGAGTGTCAGGTCAGGAAATACTTTTGATAAAATTGTTTGGAGTTTATATAGTAACCTCAATCTTAAGGATAAGCCGTGATGTTAGGATTATATGGTGTGTTACAAACGAAACAAATTTTGGTTCGACTTTGCGCATGTCGTCACCTTGGGAATAATCAACGCCAAACGCCATTTAGTAAAGGAGCAAAGGGGGGTTGTTTAAATAAATATAACTAACAAAGTTTGTTATTTATATTTATTTAAACAATTAAATTGTTAATAACAAATTTCCTAGGCAACTGGTCAAAAAGCAGATTGAATTTTCGGATTAAGCAATTCAAAAAACATTTAAAAAACTTTACTGCTTGTAAGGACCTCAATCGGCCACGGAATCATCCTTTGCTTCCTGACTAATTCTTACTGTTGACTTTTTAAAAATTCGCGCCATTCTAAATGAGATTTTCCCAAGCTGACGTCCCTAAAGAAGCGCAAGAACACACCATATAATCCTAACATCACGGGAAAAACCATTGGAATGTAGTTTACAAGTTGACATTGTAGAACTAAGGTATTAAAAAATTTCCATAATAGTATAATTATCAGAAACAATAAAAGAAAACGATCACCCCCACTGACACTGTCAAATTGTTAATTTTTTTCATAAATAGGAATTTACATTGGATGATGTGCTTTTTTGGGTACATCCGTTATCTAAATCATATTCATTTATTTAAGACATTTGGAATGAATTCTGTAGAAAATTGTCTAGAAAATAATTACTAGACATCCAGTTTCTTACTTGGAGACACATATTTGATATTTCTGCCATAAACACTCTATAAATGTATATCCAGGATGTTTAGAGTAAGTTAATGAGTTCACTCTTGTCAATTTTGTAAGTGTTTACGAAATAAAATGTTCATGAAAATTAATTTTACTGTAATCACATTTTACAACCATTAGAATAGTCATAAATTGTCTCAATTTTACGATTCTGTTACTGGTAATTTTCCAAAGGATTATGGAGAATTTCCTTTGTTGATTGTACCAAAGAGAAGTGTACCTATCATTAAAGATTTTTATTAATATATTTAGTTAATATAAATGATAGTCTGAAACTATATTTTATGATATAAAAACAGTTCAAGGTTAATTTTAATTAAAAAAAAACAAACGGTTTGGGTTAAATTGTCAATACGCCTGATTAATAAAATTTATAACGCATCAAAGTTCCATTTTGATTAAGATTTGGATGAACTTCGCCCCAATTATATCAATAAAAAACACTTGTTTACAAATATTGAGCCTAAACGTAATCCAAATTTGATTAGTTATCTGTGATAATGATTTAGTAACATATAATTTTTTCTATGAAGAGATAGGTTATGTATTTGTTACTTAATTATTTTTTATCATTAATAAATAGTAAGCACTCAGTTTTTATTTATCTCTCAGTGGCTTTTTAAGTGCTTTTCTTAAGTTTACAGTTTAAACATTCATTAGATAGTATCACATAATGAAACTAGATTTTTAATTGTGTTTCAAAATTGAAAAATTAAATACTTCATTAATGTTATTGTGGTACTATTAGTACGTGCCTTTTGGTAATAACAAACACATATTTACACATAAAAATAGTTGATTATTTAAAATCTGTTAAAAATGTACCATTTTCAGCCAATTAAAAACTTGACAAACAGATAATTATTAATGAGTGTGGAAAATAGCCACTTTCGACCCTGTAAATTAAGTTAACTTAAATTTTATATTAATTATATTTGACGTAGGTATGTTGTGAGCAACAAGAAAACTGAAATACATTTTGACTAAGTATATAATATAATCTACAGGTTGGATGAAAAGAGTTTTGCAAGCAAAATTTTTTTAACCAATATATTCTCCCTTAGCTTGAACACACTTATTTCAATGATCCTTCAGTAATTTTATACCATCTCTGTTATAATTTTTCGAAGACTTATTCCACGAACAAGTTGTTTTAATTTTTCGTAGAGGTAATAGGGAGCCAAATCTGGTGAAAACTGTAGGTGTTCAAGCAATTCGTACTTTAATTCTTTCAATTTAGCCATCATATCAACAAACTTGTGGGAACACGTGAAATCTGATGATGAAAAATGATTGTTTTCTTCGGTAAAGCTTGTCTTTTTTCACGAATTTTTTTATCCACTGGTCCAAAAGTTTTAATAATATTTAGAGTTAATTGTTTTGCCGTTTTTAAGATAATTAATCAACAATATCCATTTTGCATCCCAAAAAACTGACGTTTTTTGTCGATTGTTTAACTTTTCATATAATATAATAAGTACCTTTTTGTTAATTTATTTATTAAAAATTAAAATTAGAAATCGGAAACATAACAATTTTCTGATCTAGAGAGGAAAGTGACAGATGGTGACAAACGACAACTTTCTTTTAGGGATTTGGATGTGGTAAGGCCAACTTTGAATATTGATTGTAGAAAATAGCTACTAGTGTATTAAGAGCAGAAAGTGCTACTTTGCTGCTTAAAATAAAAAGTTTCACTGTACCCAAATGCTTGAGATATGTAAATTGAAAATGTTTGGTATATAGTAAACAGAAAATAGAATAAACCATAGAAGCTGAAATTATTCAGTTAAGCAAAATGATAAGAAGTATAAACCTTGCAATATATGATGGTTGATACTTATAATTTAAACACTAAAAGTTTCAGACGCCATCTAACGTTGCAATTCAAAAGTTTGACATTTTTAAACATAACCTTCATTTGAGCACGATCTGTTTTGTTAAAATTTTTATGCGTGAGAATTTTCGTGCAATGATTTTTAATGACTTTCGACATAAATTATCAAGACAGGAGAGCATGGATTAACTTAGTTTCACTTTTGACGATAAAGCTCCATCCTTTGCCACTGTAAAGCGCTGGTATAACGAGTTCCATCGTGGCCGACATTCGCTGAGCGATGAAAGTCGTCCAAAATCAGTTGTTGTGCCGGAAAACATTAATTCTGTGCAAAACCTAATAAAACACAATAACTTACCGTGAGATTCAGGCATCCTTGGACATAATTATGACGATACTGCATAAGCATTTAGCATTGGATCTTGCATAATTTCACAAAATCTCAAAAAGATGCTCGTGTCAATTGGTGCAAAGAAATGCTCAAGAAATACAATCTGTATATAACATTTACACAATTGACGAAACTTGGATCTATGACTATGAGCCCGAAACAAAACAGCAGTCCAACTATAGGTCTTCCACGACGAGCCAAAGCCGACAAAAGTAATTTGTGCTTAAAGCACTTCAAGGCAAATAATCGCCTGTTTCTTTGGTATAACTGGACATGTGGCTAATGTACCACTAGAGCAACGTAGAACTGTAAATTTTGTATAGTATACAACCATTTGTTTGCCAGAAGTGCTTGGTTAAATACGAAAAAAGAAGCAGCAACGAAAGATTATTTTTCATCATGACAATGTAAGTTCTCATCGGCTGCAACAACCATCCATTTGACAGCGCAAAATGTCAAATTGGTGGGTCATCCTCCATACAGCCCTGACTTGGCACCAAATGCCTTTTTTGATTCCCGCATATAAAGGATAAATTGCGTGGCCAACGTTTTTCGGCGCTAGAAGAAGCCGTTGATGAATTTAAAAATCATGTTTTGGAAGTACCTCAATCGGAGTGGAAAAAGTGCTTTGAGAATTGGTTTGAGCGTATGAAAAAATGTATTGGTCATCATGGAGAATACTTTAAAAAACAATAAAGTTATTTTTAATAATAAATTACAGGTTTTCATTATTAGGCTCAAAATATCGATAGAAACCCTCGTACAAAAGAAAACAACAAAATTTATGATTAATTTGGAATTAAATGATTAAAATAAGTTCAATCTGCAATAAAATGAAAGCACGTTATATAAGGAAATCCGAGTATATGATAAATCAGAAGTACATTACACATCAAACAAAATATGGAGTCAAAATTAAAACAACTTTCATTATTGAACATATTGAGAAATCTGCATTATTTTTTATGATTATATTAAAAGAAAAACCTAATAATACTAAAGAAGTTACGATATAAACTTAGAAGTAACTTTGAAATTATGCAATTTGTATTAATAAAATAGTATACATAAATTATTTTGACAATTTAAATTTCTCGAAGATTAAAATTATATTGCACCGTGATGAGAAATATGACTGTAATTGTCAAGGCAGATCTTGGCAAAGTGTTCAATATAAATGTCGTTCATATTTTATGTGTCAGAATTTGTTCATTGAGAAATTCACGAATTATTATTTCTTAATTATACGCAGTCGTACTAATTGAATACAATTGTGGGTCGAATAACAAATAGGAACATATTTTTTATACAACCATAAAATTTTTACTTGTATCGGTATTTATTGTTATACGCATGATTTTTCTTCCAATTTCTAAAATTTGGGACGAAATTTGGGACTAAAATTCGTTTCCTTTTCGTCCACAAAATGACTAAAACTTATCCAATCTGGTTATAGTTTGGTAACTTGGGTGGACCTCTTCGAATAAATAGGGAAGTACCTTGTATTTCGAAGAGTTTTAACACAAAAGACCATATCGTTTGACGTACAACTCGTAATAAAAAGAGAATTACTAATCACACCGAAAAAGAGTCGATAACTTTACTGTAACACCGCTCACGGGACATTTTTGAATTACATTTTTAAATTACATTTTTAAATTAAGTAATTCTCAACGAAATAGGCACATTAACAATCGACTGATGAAATTATTCTTATCTGTATGTAGTTTTAAGAAGAATGCGATTTTGTCAATATACTATGCAAAGATTCATAATATATGTAATAATAAATACTGTGTACTTAAAGACCGAGTGTGAAGAAAAGTTGTATATGATGCCACGTTCTTTCAATGTAATAAAAGAATAAAAAAAACAATAAATTTTGAAAAATTATTCAAGTTCTTTAAATAGAAGTTCAACTCCAGCTGAGATCGGTAAGTGGTTTCTCTACTGGCAAATTAGTGCCCAGCTCAGCCGTAGAGGGTAAGTACAAAAATAAAAGTGAGTCGCGCCACCGATTTGAACGGTTAAAATCGGAAACCTCTGTTGGTCAAGGCACTGACCTATCTTACTGGAGATAATTAAATAAATTAAG
The DNA here is from genome assembly GCA_964028335.1 of Altica lythri. Classification (NCBI taxonomy): domain Eukaryota; kingdom Metazoa; phylum Arthropoda; class Insecta; order Coleoptera; family Chrysomelidae; genus Altica; species Altica lythri. The sequence continues at coordinate 60,093,263 of OZ034805.1, read as the reverse complement.
AATCTTAATCAAGATTAATTGAGTTGCAAGTATAAGAACGTTAAAGTGAGCTAAATAAAACAAAATGTCTTCAAAACTAGACCCTTCTTTAATGATCAAGAAAATATTGTGGTTAATCTAAATTACAAATTCAATTAACACGGATAATACAAAGGCTTTTAGCTTATCTGGTCCTTGGCTTCAAATGTTTCACAACTGATAGGCCTGAACCAAAATTATATAGGCCGTGACAAGAAATCAGCCAATACCAAAAATTCAGCCAACACCATAAAATTAGGCCTGTACTAAAAATCTTTAGCCCGTACCAAGAACTTAGGCCCGTACCAAGAACTTAGGCCCGTTCCTAGAACTTCAACCCGTACCAAGAATGTACTAGGGTTTTTCTTTTAAAATCGTGACACTCCAGACTGGTAAAAGAGTGTAATAACGTATTCGTTGCTAACTGTACTGATAGGGGATTCTGCACCCAAAAAAAGTTGGCATAGAAGTATAATAATTGCCAATATTTCTTAAATGCTCCTAATTGCTCATCAATTGCTCAATTATAATCTGCAATTGCTGCAATCAGTTATTAACAAATGAAAATACAAATCATTTTTTCTCAATTACGCTATGAGCATTCAACTTTTCTAATAAATCTTTTCTTTACTAAATTGCTCACAATTTGCTCAATTATAATCTGCAATTGCTAACATTATTAATTAATTATTTAATTAGTTATTAACAAATTAAAATACAAATCAGTTTTTCTTAATTACGCTTAGAGCATTCAGCTTTTCTAATAAATCTTTTCTTTAATAAATTGCTCACAATTTGCTCATATTATTTTCAACCTAAGTCTCATTAAATTTCTTTTATTTATTTTTAATTAATTAAAAATAATTATTGCTATTTGAAACGGTGATGGGTGACGTGACACTAACAGAAGATTTGTGCGCATGCGCATGAATAAAATCATTGCGCATGGCTTACACAATTTTTATATGTTATTAATATTTATTTATTGTTTACATTTTAATAACTTATCTTTTTAGACCCTTCTTTTTCTGTTTGTGGCCTCAGCTACCTAGGCTGGGCCGATTAGGCTAGGTAGCTGAGTCCACAAACAGAAGAAGAAGAAGTGGCTGCAATATGGTCTAGAGCCATTCAGCATTGTAGTCACTATCAAATCGAGCTGGCGATTGCTGAGTAGCAAAACCATACAACAAACAAGGACAAGGACAACATAATTAGTAAAAATGATAATTAAATAATACAAATTATCATTACTTTTAAGTGAGCATTTAGTAGGTATTAATTCGATGTCCCTGAATTGTTGAATTGAAATGTTGGAATGTGCATGCGCACAAGAATTCTTCTGCTAATGTCACATCCAGCCACAGATATCTGTGCATCCAGCACATCACCCACCACCGTTTTAAATAGCAATAATTATTTTTAATTAATTAAAAATACATAAAAGAAATTTAATGAGACTTAAGTTGAAAATAAGATGAGCAAATTTTGAGCAATTTATTAAAGAAAAGATTTATAAGAAAAGCTGAATGCTCCTAGCGTAATTGAGAAAAAATGATTTGTATTTTCATTTGTTAAAAACTAATTAAATAGTTAATTAATAATGTAAGCAACTGCAGATTATAATTGAGCAAATTGTGAGCAATTTATTAAAGAAAACATTTATTAGAACAGTTGAATGCTCTAAGCGTAATTGAAAACAAAATGATTTGTATTTTCATTTGTTAATAAATAATTAAATAATTTATAAATAATGTGAGCAATTGCAGATTATAATTGAGCAAATTGCGAGCAATTTATTAAAGAAAAGATTTATTAGAAAAGTTGAATGCTCTTCGCTTAATTGAGAAAAAATGATTTGTATTTTCATTTGTTAATAACTGATTAAATAATTAATTAATAATGTGAGCAATTGCAGATTATAATTGAGCAAATTGTGAGCAATTTATCAAAGAAAAGATTTATTAGAAAAGTTTAATGTTCCTCGCGTAATTGAGAAAAAATTATTTGTATTTTTATTTGTTAATAACTAATTAAATAATTAATTAATAATGTGAACAATTGCAGATTAAAATTGAGCAAATTGTGAGCAATTTATTAGAAAAGTTGAATGCTCTTCGCGTAGTTAAGAAAAAATTATTTGTATTTTCATTTGTTAATAACTAATTAAATAATTAATTAATATTATGAGCAATTGCAGATTATAATTGAGCAAATTGTGAGCAATTTATTAAAGAAAAGAATTATTGGAAAAGTTGAATGCTCTTCGCGTAATTCAGAAAAAATTATTTGTATTTTCATTTGTTAATAACTAATTAATTAATTAATAAATAATATGAGCAATTGCAGATTATACTTGAGCAGTTGATGAGCAATTAGGAGCACTTAAGAAATATTGGCAATTATTATACTTCTATGCCAACTTTTTTTGGGTGGATTCTGCCACTGCCACACTAGGCTGCGATTTGCCGGTCATGAACGGTAGCAAATTAGCTAAACAACTCGCTGACTGTACTGTGATCTTATCCACAGAAGATCTCATAAAAAATCCCTACACGAGGTTATCCTTCAAATCACTCCAAAAATATCAACAGAAACTAATTCCAACAACGATTCGAATGGATAATAAGGTTTAGTTTCAAAAATCCAAAATCAATTGATACAGATGCACTGTGATTTAAAACTTAAACCGAAAAATCTTCTGACACACTCAAACAACTGTTCAGTTCGAAAGCAAATAGCAAAAATGGCTGAGACAATCAATTCTTATCGGCGGAATATGACACAACGCAAGAAGGCCTCTACCCGTTCCATTCTTAACTCTTAAACTACTGGTCTCGTTCGCGTCCGGTCTTTGATAAGTTGGATGCCAATATAATGAATTACCTGACTGCAGACAACAACATACTAAGTTTTACGACCAGAAGAAGAAGTGACAGCCAGCAGTTTACAAACGCAGCGATAATAATTTAATAACAACAAATCTTATTACTTCTCATAATAATACAATAATTCTTAATATGTACCCAATAACAATAAATAGATTATCACCTTTGAGAAATGAAGAATCAAATTTGGCTATAACGCTAAATGTCGTTGTCGAGCCCTCAAATCTAGAAAAGTTAGTAAGGTGAGTACTCAATTTATTACCGATTAAAAATAATTATTGCTAATGAGAAATTAGCCCGTGACGATGACATTAGTGACAGAAATTTAGAAAAGTTTAAACAAATTTGGTTTTGGTTTGTATTTCTATACTGTTAGCAGTTATTATCAGAAGTTTCTGATTATTATATAAAGGGTTAAGTAAACTAAGGTAAATCGTTGAGTTAAAAAAATTTTAAGATAGGTTAGTGCAAGTTTTAACATTCTGTCTGCACTCCCTGAGTTTCTTTTTTCTCTTGATTGTTATTTGTTCTGTTACCTTCTATTTATCTTTTTGTTTATTTCAGCTCTTATACTCCAAATGTATATTTCATAAATTCACTGGTTATGATTAGAGTTACAAAGAAGATTGTTACCCACATTCTATTTTATATAGTTTTTTCTTAGTTAACTTAATAGTTGAAGTAACAACTTTCTCGAATATTGTTTATGTTTTTTTAGGAAGAAATATTTTTTTGCAGTGTAACTAACTACTGAAAATTTAAAACCAGTAAAAGTAGTAAGTAGAAATTTAGGAATTGTAAAAGAACATCCAAAAATATTGCGTCGACGTTAAAATGATATTTTCATCAGTGGCGCACAGAGATAAACAAACGGAAATAATTCGCGAGAATAATTAAATAAGAAAACAAAACTGTAACGTCATTATAACACCTCCAGTTTTAATAACTAATTACGTAATCGGCTAAAAATCAGTGTTACATCGTGGCACGTACTCTTTCTCTTTTCATCTAAACATTTTCTCAGATTCTTAACGTGATATGATTACTGAAAGTCGTTTGTGTTACGTGATTTTAGATTTAATACGTAAGATTTTTCGCTCACAGTTGTTAGAAGAATTAAAGTTGAAAGATCTTTTACTTTTATAGACTAGCTATTAATATCTGATTGTTTATTTGATTAAAAGAAATATGAATAAAAAAATATTAGGTACTATGGATAAAAAATTATGCTGTAATAGAGGAAGTAACAGGAACTCAATAACAAATAACAATCTTCTTTATTTGGTGAGTTTTTTCATCTATACATATAATAAAACTCTAGGAACATATATGTTTGTGCGTGCATCACATGAAAACAACTGATCCTATTCGAATGCGGTTTTCAAAGACGTATTTGTCTTCTTTTAACTTAACATCTGGTGTATAAAACTTTCTTTCCCCACCCCTTTAACGGGGTGAGGAAAGAAATTTTTATACAAAAATTACCACGCCACGCGAACGACGTCGCGGGAACATCGAAATAGAACCAAAAAATGTGGTTAGATCTATACATATAATAAAATTGTAGGAATGTATATGGTTGTGCGCGCATCACATTAAAACTACTGATTCTATTCAAATGCGGTTTTCAAAGACGTATTTCGTCTTCTTTCAACTTAACATGTGGTGTATAAAACTTTTTTCTCCCACCCCTTTAACGGGGCGGGGAAAGAATTTTTTTTTACAAAAATTAACACGCCACGCGAACGACGTCGCAAGTACATCGAACTAGAACCCAAAAATGTGGTTAGATTTTTTTGTCTGTCTGTATGTTTGTGCGCGCATCACATGAAAACTACTGATTCGATTCGAACGCGGTTTTCACAAATGTATTTGTCAACTTAACATCTGGTGTATAAAAATTGCTCTCCCATTCCTAAAATAGGGTGGGGTAAGAAATTTTTATACAACAATCACACGCCACGCGAACGGCGTTGCGAGTACAACTAGTAAATATATAAGATATCAACTCAGCCACCTGACTTAATTAAGTAAGAATTGCTCTTGGGAATATATAAGATCTTAACTGCGCCACCTTACGATTGCGTCATAGTACTTAATTTAGTAGGTATTTTATTGGTTTTATTTTTTTATATATTTTTTTTTTTGTTTTTTGCGACTATTTTCCATTTTAATTTTAAAGGTTTCCTGAACTTTTACAAATATTTTAAGTTCGAAATTAGCAAAATCGTTCTCGCAATTCTCGAATTTTAGCGATTAATAATGTAGAAATAAGAAACCATCGCCCGTTACCGGGTGTCCAACCATTCTAGATGTCAACCGTTGATAGAAAGTTATATCAAATCACTTACATCGCTGTTTATAACGAATTTATAGAACTAAACAATAAATACACAAAAATGAGGGTTCCTTTTTGTTTTTCATATAGCCGTTTAAAAGGCGCCACCGATAGAACTTTCTGACACAAACCTTACTTCAACTTTTTGTTGACATAAATCCAGAGTTTCATTGCGATACAAAACGTACAGTGAATTTTTGTAATTACAAAATCGGTCAACAAATGGATCTACATTTTTACACTTTTCGGAGACGATTATCCCAACATCAATGGCTCGCTGAAATGTTTTCTGTGTTTGGGAATGAAGCACCATGCCAGTGAACTATTTCCTGCTGGTAATGCGGGAGATAGGGGCATCTTTGGGCAAATTAAAGACCTCGATCCAAAATATCCTACATAAAGTTGGTTTCGCGTTTGATCCCTCATTTTCTCACAGCAGAGCAAAAAGTGGTTAGCGTCAATTGGTGTCAAAAAGCATTGGAATGGTTTAAGAAACGAAGCTCAAAAAATGTTAGTGGTGATGAATTCTACGAACAGAAAATTAAACGCAAATGCACATGTTAGGGTGTTTCATGTTGAGGATAAGCCAACAAAAGTGATACGTTCTCGAAGTATCTTCAATAAAACTTTTGTGTCAAAATCTGGTCATTGCTTTAAAAGATCAGGAAACGGATCCTTCTGATTGATATATAAACGTGTGTTTAACAAAAGTTATCGCAAAACTTCGACAAAGCACCACACATTGGCGAATCTTCCTACATCAGGGCAATGCAAGTGCTCACAATGCCCAGAAGACAATCGAGTTTTGTGGAGCTTCAAATCATCGAATTTTCAGACCATTCACCGTATAGTCTCGAACTATACCCAACAACGTATGCAAATGTGTATTGATCTTGGTGTTTTTCACGTTCCCAAAGATCAAGAATTCAAAGCGTGGTCAGTAACACCCTTCGCCAGAAGCACCATCGATGCCTTTAAAACAGCGATTTTGCAAGTGTCAACTGAAGACTGAAATAACTGTTTTACCAATTGGTTTAAAGGAATGCAAAAGTGTATAGATCTTGGTGGGACATATTTTGAAAAGCAATTTTTTTTGTATTTATGGCTATATGCAATACTAAAAAGACAACCCACGCAAGTGAAAAATTGATTAAGAAACAATTTTAGGTTTAAATTGAGCAAAGTTATTAATTGCCAAAGCAGTTTTCTATAATTATTTCTCTAAAGAATCTCAACATTCTTAAACAAACCAGACCAAGTTGGAATGTAAACGAAAACCGCGACGTAATAATAACCTTAAATTTAAACCCAAAGTATGTACATAAATTCTAAAAAGAATCCTTAAAATAAAGTAATACAGGTAAATGTATAATTTTATCTTCGCTGTACTGTAAACAATTATAGTAAGCTGTACTTAACATGGAAGTGTCTGTACAACTTACACCAAGGGTATAATAACTTTCAAATACAGATTCATACAGAATTATTGACATAATAAGAGAGTTTAAATAAAGTGGAATTTTTAATAAATGATATCGTTATTAGACTTTAATCCGTCTTTAATTATTTAAATGACTCATTTTATGCCTATAATTTCTACAAATTAGATAGTTGTTTTAACTTAGTAAACCACAAAGCTGGTAAAAAGTTGACCTTCACAATGAACACACTAAATATAAACTATAGTAAATATTACAACCAAGTATGCATGTACATCACAGATTAGGAAAAATCACGGATGTTAAATGTTAAATCCGTAGATTTATACTAACGAAACGATTCAATCCTGTTCTCACAATGCGGAAGAGAAAAAATGTCAAAGCAGTGTTACTTCATTTCTAAAGGGCGGAGAATACCGACCATATGACCTCATAAATACATTTTAAATAAGAATATTAGACAGAGAAACAAACACTGTTTTGATCAGTTTGGCCTGGAGCACTGGGAGAACATGCTTGAAGCGGAAAGGTAGTTTTACCCTAGAGTTAAATCGGATTTTGAAGAAACGAGATTAGGTATGTAAACAAACGTAATATGTATAATTTAATTATTTAATCACCTGACAACAGATAGTAGCACAAACATGGCGGCGCTAACCAAAAATTGTACAATCCGTGGCGCCACGACCAGTGTAAAAAGAATTCATTTACCGTTAGACTAATGACAAAGTATAGAAAATTCATGAAGTAATGCATTATTGATTAAAATATTATTTTACAAATTATTTTCTGCTAGGTATCTAGGTATAACATTAGATGCTAAGTTACGCTGAAAGGTTTACGTCAGGAAAAAAGAAAAGAACTGAATGTTAAAAATAGAAAAATGTGTTGGCTAGTTGGGAGAAACTCAACTCTGTCGATCTGTAAGTTACTTCCTTTTGTTTGGACGTACGGGGATGTGATAGAACAAACAATATACCCTTGGTGTACAGATTCTAGATAGAGCAAAATATATACTGAGAAACATTGTAGATGCTCCTTGGGACGTGGCAAATAGTGACCTCCATAAGGACCTAGGAATGGAAACTGTGGATATAATCATCGTCAGGAAGTAACAAGGAAAGACTTTATAGGTAAAATAAAGTGATCTTTATCGCCTTTGAGAATTTACAAAATATCCTATTGGGACTCGTTAAATACAAATACAATACAGTATACATATTTACAGACACTTTACTCCTTCTATGTAGTACAATTTAAAAACTCTTCCACTGAGTAGAACTGTTTTTCTAGGAGAAAACTTTGAAGGCTGCCCTTAAACAAACCGTAGTTGCCATGGTTTCCTATCAGTCTTACAAAATGGTTATAACAAATAATGCCTTGGTTACTGGCGGAGTTCTGTCCAACACCTAGTCTAGAGAATAGCAATCGTAGATGGGCTCTTATGCATTTCGTGGTAAAGAGGGTTTCATTTTTCTTTATATTGAGTGTGACTAGTAAAATATAGAGACAAGGTAGTGTAAGAATGCCAATAAATGTGAACATGTTCTTGCAAGATTGTCTGGAGTGCAACCCCATCATACATCTTACCGCCTTTTTTGTGCCAAAAAAACTTTAAGCATATGTGGAGAGCTGCCCTAACATGGTAGGCCATAAGCCAATGTAGATTGCACCATTTCAAAGTATATTAGTTTGAGAACCTGAAGGGAATTACATCCCCGCAGTTGCCTTATCACAAAGCATGTGCTACTGATTTTTGATATTACACTATCTATATGTGCCTCCCATGTCAATTTGTGATCCAATATTACACCCAAATATTTAAATTCCTGTTGCCGTTGAACAGACCTACCATTAATCACAATGAGTGGACTGGCATCAAGGTTAGCATTCTTTGGTTGGAACACCATGAAACTTGTCTTTTTTTATTAACGGACAATCCATTCTCATTGCTCCATGTAGAGAACTCTTGGAGAGCTGCAATAGCATCATCCTTCGTTTCATTTAAGCTATCCCTTGCAATTACGTTTGTCTTGTCATCAGCATATAGTATTTTCTCTATATGAGGGCTGAATGTAGATTGTGCCCCCATTTCAACTGGAGCTGGTTGGATCTAGTTCTACCAATCGTTACTATCTGTTCTCACCATCAACATTAATTGAAAGACATTTATTGTTGTCAGTTACTTTATTCCTACTTTCATTGATTATTTTCCAATTTTCTCTATTGGTATTTTGAGCTTTATGTAATATGCTATCATTGAGGTAATCGAGCCCCACGGTATTACTGGGCAACTTTGAAGATTGAAGAGAACAAAGCCTTTTCATCTATTTTGAGTGCGGTTTGTGCTTGGTTGCATGTTAGGATAGTGCATTATATTGTTAGTTTAGAGTTTAGATAAAAAACAGTGTGGGAAAAGCTCTTAATGTTAAGGAATCATTGATAAGTTAAGCATCATAGTGCTGATGCTTTTGGGAAAAAACAATTTTTTTTATTTATTTTATAGATAAAACTAATTGTAGGCATTTCAATAAACGATGTATTTGCGTTAAATAAACTTAATATACCCTCATAAAACATATTAGTTTATAAAAGCAACACATAGCAGTAAGATTTATATAAAAATATTTTATTTGAAATGATACATTATGTGATAGAAGATTTTAAAATATGTTGTAAAGGTTTTGATAATGTACGCTATTTTTTAAAATTCAAAGATTTTTTTAACGTGAAGTTTATGTAAACAATAAAACAAATACGACTTATATAAGCATAGCAGATTTTTAGTGTTTACGTGAAAGCTCCCTTCATTTACACTTTCACTATGCCATGCCATACTCTAGACGTTTCTATTTCTGTTTCAATTAATTTTCGAGGCAAAACACTCCATTTTTCTTGCTGTCACACCAATTGACTGATTCGAATTGTTATGCTAATATCGTTCTACAACTGTATTTAAAAACCTTCAACTTGTTAGTATAGTAAAACGTTTGTTTTTGTGCCATATTTCTAGAACGTTTACAATTTCTTATGTTTTAAGTTGTTTCAATTTGTAAAATAAAGTGATTGAGATAGAAAAATAATAAAAACTTTCTTGTATTATAAATTGTATACTGATTTTATGTTTCTACTTATTTTAGAAATCGTTTTAAAATTTATGCGTGACATGAAATTTAGGATATTAAAGAACATATCAACCTTTGAAAAGAAGGGGATTAATAAATATTTTTCTTTCTTATCAATACATACAATAAAACTGTAAGCCTCGTTTCACACTTATACGGTTCGATTCGGTTCGGTGCGTATTCGATTCGTTTTCGGTAGCCGCCGGAAAAGTGTGAAACGGTGATACGGTGTGTGTTCGGTACCTAATAGATAACTGATAGAACCGAAAACTCCCTCGACACGAATCGGTTTCGTACGGTTTCCATTCGGGTCCATAGTTCACAAAAGCAATTGGTCGTTTACACACATAATGTTTAGTTTCGGTTCGGTCATGTTTTCGGCAAGGGAAAATATTATTTCATTTTCTCATTTAAAATTTTGTAATTTACATTTGGCAATGTCTGATTCACTTGACATTGATATTGATCGGCTGATTACAATTTCGGAAAAAGGGTATAAAATGCACCAAATTCCACCCGTTTGGTGTGGATTGGGTGTACCCAGAGTGAAGTCGATTATTCCTTTTTCGTTTTTTGATTCTTCTATAGAGAAATAACATGGCAGCAATTTGTCTTTTCTCCATAGTGAGCATTGTGGGAAAAGTGAGTAAAAAATTCAGTACTGCGTATTCGATGATTCGGTCGTGAAATCAAACCTTATACTAACCGAGTGTGTGTGAAGAGTTTTCATTCGTTTTAGGCGCTACCGAAAACGAATCGAATACGCACCGAACCGAATTGAACCGTATAAGTGTGAAACGAGGCTAACTGATCTCTGTCTGTAAATGGCTAATATATTTAAAAATACATACTGTGGGTGCCTTTACATACGCAAGAGAACCCGAAACAATATTTTTTTATTTCGTCTTTTTGTCTATATCTCTGTATATGTTTGTTAACGCAAATCTCAGAAACGGTTTGACCTTTTTGGATGCACTTTTTTGGAATATATTGTGATGGGCTTCACTTAACAATTAGGTTTACAAGTAAAGAAGTTATGTTAATTTATATAAGTCACGTAATATGTACGAAGTAAGTAGAGCTCACAATTATATAATTAGACATATTAAATATATAGTTCAGCTTTGGCTGAAAGCGCGTCAGTTGAACGTGACGCGTGGGAAGCGCAGGGGTAAGGAGTACAGGAGGTACTCGAACAATCCGATCGGCGTCATTGTTTAACGTATTGAATTTGCGAATTTTTCTCTGATTAATGCAAAAATCTAATATTTATTTTGCGATGGCCCTAAGATCAGGTAATATTCTCACCTAAATTTTGATGCGAATGAAAGTCGTGGGTAAAAGCAAGTCTGATATAAACCAATCTTTGTTAGCATTTTTGAAGTTATACTTCTATTCATGAACTCGGTGGAAAAGATTTGTGTACAGTTAAATGGGAAAAATCATTACATATGTAATGGTGTGAGTAAGAGAGAGACAGACTTATAAGGTAATAGTGGTCGGTAAAAACAAAAATGATATATTTACCACATGTTATTAGTCATAACTATAAGTCCTTTGAATACCGTTTCAACATTCAGTACATTGAAAAGGGATAGATACCTATACAAAAAACAGTCTGGACTAATTATGAATATCATAGTGACGGACCACATGATTATTTGACAGATTATTTTATAATTCTGCCACGTAAGTTAACATATTAAGTTTAGTATTTTATATTAATAATCTTAATAACAATATTCAGTAATAAGTATTGTATTGTAGTCTAAAGTACCGTCACATGGTTGCAGTATAACCTGGCACTATGCTTTTGAGGTTGTTGGCGACATAAACAGAGTTTTTACGAGTAGTCGTGGAAATAAAGCACCAATACCTCCGAATTTTGTAACGTAAGATGGATCGGAATGGGTTTTTTAGCATTGGATTCGTTAAAGTATCAGGAAATTTGTCGCTATATTTTATAATGTAAAAATGGAAATTGCATTTCTGCATTCGAAAAGTACATTCCGAACAGACAATAGAGAGAAAACTTACAACTCGGTAAGTATTGCTGAAAATGGGTTCAATTTATATACTCGGGTTTTTTGGAGTCGCTGAACACGATTATAACGAATCCGAGAGTCTCCGCGGCACTTGGTGTCTAGGGTATTTACCTCTTCTCCTGGGGTTTTATGTAAATTCTGTACGAAATCAGTGCACACTTGGTACTCGGTGGTTTTTTGAGTCCCTAAATACGATTATAATAATGACGATGGTGTTCGAAACACCTGGTGCTTAAGACGAACCTCGTCTCCAGGAATTTTATGCAAATTCGATACAAAAAGAGTGTGCACACGGTACTAGGAGGTTTTTGGGGTCGCTTACTACGAATATCATATGATAAGTTTGCTAAATCATTCGCATACAAATTTATGAATCCATGCGCGTGCATAGAAGTATAACTTATGCCAGCAGTCTTACTGACTGCCACACTAGTTTTTAATAATATCTTTCTAAACTGTAGAATCATTAAATTTTTCTGCCATAATTTCTAGAATTTACGGTTTGTTGTTCCATTAATAATTAATGCAGGTATATTGTTTTCTACTCGATAATTGTTTTGACTTTGAACGATTTTTTTAAAATTACTACTCCCTTTAAAAATTACTAGGTAGATATAACACAAAGTCCGATCAAATGTCGCTGATACAATAATTACAAAAATTATTCGAACGTGTCATTATTTGCATAATTTAAATGTGTGTGTGCGCTAAAGTAAATATTTAATCAATAAAAACGAATGTGAAATTAAAAATAATGCAAATTATAAATGTTACTTAAACGTTATAATCTACTGCGCGTGATGTAGTAATATGATAATGAACTTCATTTGCACTCATTTTTTTTTCAGTTTTAGGTAAACAAAGCTTATTAAGGGTTAAGAAATGCTTAAGAAGACTTACAGATCTACACCAATCAATCTATAACTGGATCTCAAAGTTCAATGTAAACTAAAAATGCGTAACCAGATTTTTTATTTAATATTTTGTATGGTTGGTTAGACGATATTTTATCAGCGGTTTATTCAAGTAGTTCAATTATATTTATTGTTTTGTAAATGTTAATACTTTTGGAAAATACCGTAGGTTTTTGACAATTTGCATCAAAATATGCAGAACTGAATTATTAGTTTCAAAATTATTTGGTTTATATCAAACAGATGGATTTGTGCCATCGTTTTAATCATGTTGTATTCGGTAGATCTATTAATTAATAAATAAATATAACAAAATATAAATATCAAATATTTAATCCAAATTTACACAAACGTATAAACAAAAATAATTAAAGCTTATCTGGAAAATATTCCATCCAAGTAGATGTGAGTGATTGATCTAGATAGAAATTTGATATTAGTTTTACTACGTTGTAGGTACTAACAGGTTGGTTGGAAAGTTTTGAAAGCAAGAATGAAATGTTTTTATTTAATAATATCTCTCTCAGCTTGAACACACATATTCCAATAATCCTCCAGTAATGATTTTACGAAAGCTCTTCAAAATAGCTTTTCCATTCGACGAAAAACACTTTCCAGGAAGGAATTGTTTCAAGTTTCTAAAGATGTAATAGTCGTAGAGAGCCAAATCTGGTGATTATGGTGGATGCTCAAGCAATTCGTACCTTAATTCGCTTAATTTAGCTATTGTCAACAAACTTGATGAAAAATGATTGTTTCCTTCTGTAAACCAGGTCTTTCTTTAAGAATGTTGTTATCCACTGGTCCAGAAGCTTGCAGTAATATTTAGGGTTATTGAATCCACCCTTGTCAAGATAACTAATCAGCAAAACCCCCTTTTCATCCCAAAAAACTGATGCCATAACCTTTTTTGCCGATCGTTCTGACTTTAACTGTTTTAGAGCTGAAGAACCAGCTTTAGTCCACTGTAAACGTCCTTGTTGAGTGATGAAAGTACATCCAAGTTTCTTTTATAGTTATAAAACGACGCACAAAATCGTTTTTTCTGCTTAAAACATGCCAAGTTACGCTGAGAAATTTGTTTTCGATTTAGTTTTTGTTGAATTGTTAAATAATGCGGCAATAAATTTGTGAACGGCTTTTTCATATGTAATTTTTCGTATAGAATATACCTATTTATCTGAGATGCCTATGGTATCAGCAATTGCACGCTTAGTCAAACTTGGACCATTACAAACAATATCATAGACTTGTCCAATGATTTCTGGTGCTGTTGCCCTTTTTGGACCTTCACTACATTGTTTTATTTTCGACACTTGTACGACCACGTTTAACTCTAAAACTCATCGATACACAGTTGGAAATGAAGGAGTATATTTCTTTAACACTATCAACATTTTTATATGGATTTCTGGAATATTTCCAAAACAAAGAATTTTATCATTGCACGATATTCTTTTTTTCCAGTGTAACATGTTACAATGACACGTCAAATTAGAATAGATTGTAAAAGAAGAATGGATTGACAAATCAAAATAGATTTTGTTAGGTATTTAAGTGGAAGATGAAATATTAAAATACCCTACAATTTTTATTCCTTTACTGGTCAATAGGTTTCGCTTTCAAAACTTTTCAAACAATCCTTTCAAAAAAAGGGTCGGTTTAGTTAACTTAAATTTGTATATAAAATGTTCTTTTTTTAGCATTATCTTTGGCTTATCGACTCTTTATAGTGTAAAAATGAAAATTGCATTTCTACATTCAAAAAGTACATTCCGAACGGACAATAGAGAGAAAACTTACTCGCTAAGTATTGCTGAAAATGGGTTCAATTTATATATATATACAGGGTGTCCCAGAATTAACTACGGAAACTTCGTATACGTATTCCTTGATGACAAATAAGTAGGGTCTTTCCTATAAAAAAATTTTTTTTAGAGACTCCTGTCAGAGTTATAAGATAACCCTTTAAAGAGGGGTGGTAAAATGTGCGCTACTTGATCGCGATACACGATACTCAATTGACATTGTTACGAATACTTAAAACTAATAATTATAAAAAAAAACAATTTGTTTATTATTTAATTGTATTATTGTACCAAACCCTTTATCCAATATTGATCGGTCCTAGATACAAAAGAAAAACAAAATAGAAAATAACATTCAAAATTGTCAAAGCGACATTTCTTTAAAAAACTGTATTTGGGGACGAGATTACAGTGAAAAGGCAACCGTAAGTTTGTTAAAGGGTTTGATTTTAATGTTGTTCTTATAAAATAATTATTTTAGGAATTTGAGTACATATATATATATATGTATATTATTTGATGGTACAGAACTATTAAAATTCACTCCAAATTCTGTCTAACTCAATCTCGTCGTCACAAGCTCAAATTCGGAGCTCAAATTCGAAGGTACTTTGAAAAATTCTGATACGCTTCACTTTGGTAAGTTGCATTTCTCTCGAATTCTGAATCCAATATGGAAGAAACCAAAAAGGATTACTGTCCGATTTGTAACGAACCTTACAGAGAAGATAGAATGGTAGAATGTACCAGATGCGAACGATGGTGTTGCTATGAGTGCGTTGATGTCACAGATGATGTCGCCAATAACGACTCTTGGATATGTCCACGATGCGAGAAACAAATAAAATTAATACAGGTAGGAAAAGAAAAAAGTACTCCATCTAAGTTATCACAAAAGTCTTTGAAGAGCAAAAAGGGTTCATCAAAGAAAAGTAAAGCGAATTCTAATGTTAGTAGTAAATTGAAATTGAAACTACAGTTACTACAAGAAGAAAGAGATCTATTAAAAAAGGAAAGAGAACTAGCAAAAGAAGCTAGATTAATGTTAGACGAAGAAGATTCAGATGATAGTCAAATCATTGAAGATGATGAAATAAAAGAAACTGATACTGTAGCAAATAGAATTTTATCTATGAATATAGAGGAAGGTAAAGGTAACGGAATTATTTCTTCGTTTCATGAACAGCCTCTCACATTCAGCACAGTTAATTATACTAAGTTAACCCCGCAACAATGCGCTTCAAGAAAAGCCATAAGTAAGGAACTTCCAATTTTTGCTGGAAATCCCTGATTGGCCCTTATTTATTAGCAGTTTTGAAAGAACAACGGAGTTATGTGGATTTAATAACGATGAAAATCTTTTACGGTTACAAAAATGTCTTAAAGGTGCAGCTAAAAATGCCGTTTCTAGTTTTCTTATACTACCCGAATGCGTTCCACAGATAATACAGACGTTAAACATTCTTTATGGTAGACCAGAACAAATTATGGAAGCCTACATAAACGTTATTCGTAGACAGCCAGCGCCAAAGGCAGAAAAGTTAGACACATTTGTTGAATTTGCCTTAGCAGTAAAGAACTTATGTGTTTCTTTGGAAACTGCTAAGCTAAATGCCCATTTGAATAATCCTATGCTTATGAATGAGCTAATTGAAAAACTACCGTCACAAATGAAAATAAATTGGGCTATGCATAGGAATACATTGCAACATAACATGGGTCTCACTGAATTTGCTAACTGGGCATTTGATATGGCTACTAATATATGTACTACGCTGCCTCAAATACCAATGTCCAATCATATTAAACAAAATCATTTTCATGAACAATCAAACAAGCATTTAAATAATTCTAGCATTGAAACTCCGATATTGAAATGCAAGGTATGCTCAGGAACCTGTAAAAATGTTAATCAATGTCAATCATTCTGCTCATATCCTGTGGATCAAAGATGGAAGTTGGTAAGAAACTTACAGCTTTGCAGGTTATGTTTAAAAAAGCATAGATTTCCATGTAAATACCCTGTAACATGTAACATAGAAAACTGCCAACGAAAACACCACCCACTTCTTCACTACGACGTAATACCTCAAGAATATCAGACTGCTAGTAAAAGTGTAGAAACTGAAGTTCAACCACATCAGGTTTCGGTATTCTCCGAGAAGAAAGAAATTAGTTGCCAAAACGTTCGTTTTAGAATTCTTCCAGTAAAATTATCTAGTCACACAAAAACGATCGAGACATTCGCATTTTTAGATGAAGGTTCATCAGTAACATTAGTAAATGAAGCTATTATAAAAGAATTAAATATTCAAGGAACTGAAGACCCACTTTGTCTTAAATGGACAGGCGATCAAGAACGCTTCGAAAGTGATTCTCAGAAAGTCTCATTAACAATAGAGGGAGAATTCCAGGAAGCGAGACGCTTCGACATATCTGCTAGAACTGTGAAAAATTTGAATCTTCCAAAACAAACTCTAGATTCCCAAAATTTGAAACAGCATTATTCACATTTGAGAAACATACCAGTGAAATCTTACATAAATGCAGAACCAGGATTACTAATAGGCTTAGATAATTGGAAGCTAGCAATACCACTGCGTATAAAAGAGGGTGAAGAAGGTGCACCTATAGCAGCAAAATGCAGATTAGGATGGTCTATATATCTAAGTCTATGTATCTAAATATAGTTACCACATATGCGAATGTACAACAAATAAAATAAGTAACGAGGAACTATTTGAAGCAGTGAAGGAATATTTTGCAATAGAAAGTCTAGGGATACGACCGTGTAGTATAGCATCGAAAGAATTGGCTAGAGCTAGAAAAATTTAAGAAACTACGTTAATGAAAAATCAAGGAAAATATAATATTGGTTTGTTATGGAAATATGACTATGTGAAACTTCCATGTAGCAAAAAAATGGCAATTAGGAGATTGGAATGCTTAGAAAGACAAATAAGCATAAACCTCGAGTTGGGAATAAAAATCAATGAACAAATTGAAGATTATAAGAAAAAAGGTTATGTAAGAAAACTTAGTCCAGAAGAATTGTCCCAACCACATGAGAAAATATGGTATCTTCCTATATTCCATGTACTTAATCCAAATAAACCAGGAAAATTCCGTTTAGTATGGGACGCTGCTGCTCAAGTTAATGGTACAAGTTTAAATTCTTTACTTTTAAAAGGAGATGACCAGTTAGCTTCACTGTTAGGGGTACTTTTACGTTTTCGTGAAAGGAAAATTGGATTTTCTGCAGATATAAAAGAAATGTTTCTTAGAATTGGTATCAGAGAAGAAGATCAACATACTCAGCGTTTTTTGTGGCGTAATGGTAAATCAGAAAATGATTTAGATACATACATTATGACTGTTATGACCTTTGGGGCAACTTGTTCACCAAGCTGTTCTCAGTACGTAAAAAATATTAATGCTCAGAAATATTCCTCCAGTTATCCGAGAGCTGTTGAATGCATTATTAGAAATCACTACGTAGATGACTAACTAGATTCAGCAGATACAGAAGATGAAGCAATAAAATTGGCAAAAGAGGTGACCTTTATTCATTCAAATGCTAACTTCGAAATAAGAAATTGGCGTTCTAATTCACAAAACCTAATGAGAATAATGAACTCTGTTAAAGCAGATCCCGTAGAAATCACAAGCACAGACAAAATTACTGAAAAAGTACTTGGTATGTGGTGGAATTTAACCACAGATTGTTTTGTCTTTTCTTTACGTTTTAATAAAGGTAATAAAGATATTTTGAAAGGAGAAAAAAGACCTACCAAAAGAGAAATTTTGAAAATAATCATGTCTATTTACGATCCTTTAGGTCTTATTTCATATTTTCTAGTTAAAATTAAAATTTTACTACAAGAAATTTGGAGAAGTAAAATAACGTGGGATGAAACTATTAAAGATGAACAATTTTCGAAATGGTTAGAGTGGCTTAAACAATTGCCAAAAATAGAAAGCATCAAAATACCTAGATGTTATCTCGATAGTTTTCGCAATTGGACAAACGCTGTTGTCCAGCTACAAATATTCGTAGATGCTAGTGAACATGCTAGTGCTGCAGTTGGTTACCTAAGGATCATGAGGGACAAGCATATAGAATGCGTACTGGTTGGATCAAAAACTCGTGTAGCCCCACTGAAACTTCAAACAATTCCACGTCTCGAATTAGATGGAGCTGTTTTGGGAAGCAGATTGGCGCAGACCTACCATTCCCATCTTTCTATCCAGATTAATGAAACCTATTACTGGTCTGATTCACTTATTGTTTTAAACTGGCTACGTATAGAAGAACCAAGAAAATTAAACAAATACGTTGCCTATAGAGTAGCAGAAATACAACAGAATTCAATTATTTTCAACTGGAGATATGTTCCGACTGATCTTAACGTAGCAGATAAAGCTACAAAGTGGAATAAAAAACAAAATTTAGACATTTCAAACACATGGTTCCAGGGTCCAAACTTTTTACACCAAACAGAAGACTACTGGCCCAATGACAATCACTTACCTACAGAACACGGTGGCGAAATTATGATGAAACATGAGCATATAGAACCTATTATTAATATAAATAATTTTAACAAATATTCTAAACTTTTAAACACTATGGCTTATGTTTTTAGATTTATCAATATATTGTCTACAAAGATACATAAAAATCCAATTTATGTAGGATGTTTCACTTCCGAGGAACTTTTAGTTGCAAAAATTACCTTAATTCTTATAAGTCAAAAAGAATTTTATAGCGAAGAATTTATTGAGTTACAAAAGAAAACCACCTCTAACTTACAACCTACTGTCAATAAATCAAGCAAATTATATAAATTATCACCTTTTATAGATAAAACCGGAATACTACGGATACGTGGTAGAATTGATGCAACGAATGACTTAGACTATGACACCAAGAGGCCTATCATTTTACCCAATACAAGTCATTTATCATATCTTATTGTAGATGATTACCATAGAAAGTTTTATCATCGAAACCACGAAACTGTTGTCAATGAAATAAGACAAAAATTTTATATTCCTCAATTAAGGCGACTATTATTTAAAGTGAGAAAATATTGTCAAATGTGCAAAATTAAATTTGCAATGCCAGAAACACCTGAAATGTCACCTCTTCCAGAAGGTCGATTAGCCACATACACTGCTCCATTTACTCACACCGGCATGGATTATTTCGGGCCAATAAATGTAACAGTGAGAAGAAGGACAGAAAAACGATGGGGAGCTCTTTTTACTTGCCTCACAACAAGGAGTGTGCACCTAGAAGTAGCACATAAATTGGACGCTGACAGCTGTATCCTCTGTTTATCTAACTTCATAAATAGAAGAGGTCGCCCAAGTTTTATTTACTGCGATAGAGGTACTAATTTTATTGCAACTGAACGCATTTTGAAGCAAGAATTGAGAAATATGGATCAGAAACTAATTGCAAACTCATTTGTAAATTCGGAAATATCCTTTCTTTTGAACCCACCTTTGTCCCCTCACATGGGAGGAGCCTGGGAACGACTTGTTAAGTCCGTGAAAATTTCACTTTATGATGCTCTGCCTACTAGAACACCGACAGATCCGTTATTACAAAGCTGTCTTATAACTGCAGAGAATATAGTAAATTCCAGACCACTAACTTACCTTCCACTAGACTCTGAAGAATCAGAAGCATTAACACCGAATCATTTTTTGATTGGGTCATCTAATGGAGACAAACCCTGTGTACAACTTAATGATGACGCTAAACTGTTAAAATGTTCCTACCTGTACCGCGAACAGTTCGCTAATAAATGTTGGAGAAGATTCGTCGCTGAATATATACATAATATTTTATTACGACCCAAATGGCACAAGCAAGTGATTCCCATAAAAGTAGGAGATATCGTAATAATCTGTGATAAGAATCTACCTCGATGGAATTGGCCAAAAGGGAGAATCATCGAAGTTAAACAAGGTTCTGACGGTCAGGTTAGACAAGCCAAAGTCCAAACGATTAATGGAATACTGGAGAGATCAGCAGGAAAACTTGCAGTGTTACAAGTGAATCCAGAAGAATCGGGTACAGCTTCATCATTAGATAATGCTGTACCGGGCGGGAGTGTTACGAATACTTAAAACTAATAATTTAAAAAAAAAACAATTTGTTTATTATTTAATTGTATTATTGTACCAAACCCTTTATCCAATATTGATCGGTCCTAGATACAAAAGAAAAACAAAATAGAAAATAACATTCAAAATTGTCAAAGCGACATTTCTTTAAAAAACTGTATTTGGGGACGAGATTACAGTGAAAAGGCAACCGTAAGTTTGTTAAAGGGTTTGATTTTAATGTTGTTCTTATAAAATAATTATTTTAGGAATTTGAGTACATATATATATATATGTATATTATTTGATGGTACAGAACTATTAAAATTCACTCCAAATTCTGTCTAACTCAATCTCGTCGTCACAGACATGGTCCTACTTTTTATTTTTTTACTCCAAACCGAAACGATTTCGCAAAAAACGACAAGGAACAAAAAAGTTTCTAAATAATCAAAACTTCCTAAAATAATTTTTTGTTATTGCAAATATTGTTTGCTAAAAAAATATTAATTTAATTGATTTGCACCCTTAGAATGGGGTAGGGTAGGTGAAAAGTGGCAGGCGAAATGCGTCTTTATAAAAATGATGTTCACCCAAATTTTTAATTTTTTATCTTGGACCAATCAGAAGTTATTAAATTAAAACCGTATTTTACCACCCCTCTTTAAAGGGTTATAACTCTGACAGGAAAGACCCTACTTATTTGTCATCAAGGAATACGTATACGAAGTTTCCGTAGTTAATTCTGGGACACCCTGTATATATATATATTTATATTTTTGGAGTCGCTGAACACGAATATCACGATTCCGAAAGTCTCCGCGGCACTTGGTGTCTAGGGTATTTACCTCTTCTCCTGGGGTTTTATGTAAATTCTGTACGAAATCAGTGCACATTTGGTACTCGGTGGTTTTTTGAGTCGCTAAATACGATTATAATAATGGCGATGGTGTTCGAAACACCTGGTGCTTAAGACGGACCTCTCCAGGAATTTTATGCAAATTCGATACAAAAAGAGTGTGCACACGGTACTAGGAGGTTTTTGGGGTCGCTTACCACGAATATCATATAATGAGTTTGCTAAATCATTCGCATACAAATTTATGAATCCATGCGCGTGCATAGAAGTATAACTTCTGCCGGCAGTCCCACTGACTGCCACACTAGTTTTTTCTATTATCCTATTATTTCTTTAGCGTTTTGTTAATGTAAATATGCCTAAATAAAACAACATGTCACGTTTTACAAGATAATATAAATACTAACCTAATTAATGACCTTGAACTGTACTTAAAAAAATCTAAATGTATCTATGTTGGAAAAAACAAAAATATTTTGAAAACCTCAAAACTTGTTTGTTTTACAATTTTTGACATTGTTGATATTTTTGGGTGTAAATGACGATTTATTAGTTAAAGTTAACATAAAATGTTTGTAAATATAACTGTTTATAACAATAAAATTATTTAATAATAATATAAATTCAATATAAAATTTTTGTATTTACGTAAATATATGAAGATAAATTTGTTTTTTTACATTGTTTTATTTATTTTTTTAGTTCATTTAATTAAGTTTTAGCCTCCTACTCATAAAGCCATATTTGTTCTTCGTTATACTTGTTTCTGTTTTTAAACAAAATCGATTTTTAGGCAATAGAATTGACTGACTCAATTAGCCACTACCCACTTTACCGTAAATCTACTATTGTCCTCGTGTTCCCTTATATCCAATTTATCAAAAGATTATTAATTTTATATGCCAGTATTAATCCATCAAATATATTTTCCAAAACTTAGAAAAGTTAAGCCGTTTAGTTTATAAAAATGTCACTGTAAAAAAGTCTTATCTTGTAACACTATGAGCAAAACACACATCATTTAACCTAAAGAGTCTTCAAAACTGTTACTGATAATAAATATTGTATTGTTAGCCATAAGTATTTAAAACACCTTTTCTTTGTACTATGCCGAAAGTACGTCGTTCCGGCTTCAATATTACGGCAGAAAGCCTAACCTTTATGCCGTGATAATGTCGCGCAGACAGCGGGCCGAAGGAAATTATTCCTGCACTGATGTCACTGTCAGTGACACTGTCACTGCAAATGTCGGTGCAGGCATAAATATCTTTTAACACAGAAGGTAATTTCCTTCATACTTTCGGCATAGTACAAAGAAAAATAGTATACACTACATGGGCAGAAACTTTGAGAGCCCTGCACTGCGCGCCATGATGCCCACGGCTTCGCCTCGGGCATCATGTCGCGCAGTGCAGGAATCTCAAACTTTCTGCCCTTGTAGTGTAAAATACTATATTTTTCCTATTAGCTGTCGTTCTACTTGTTAAGTCAGTAAAGCATATTTCAGTCTTATTATATTAGGTTTAGTATTAAATAACGGAAATGTTTTATTTTTAAAATTATATTCCAATCGAAAGCTTCCCTTTTGTTATACTTTCCGAACTTTGGGTCAAATTTTTTTGGACCAATTTCGCACAGATTTTCTTGATGTTCAAATCGTCGTATAAAGTTTTTTTGATAATTTCTTTATTTGTTCTTACAATCTCAGCGATTATACAAATGCCCCTTTGCGAACAATTCCATTGGTAATTGGTACCTTTTTGAGTTAAAAAGAAGAAAGTCAATTTCAGTGCACTGTTGGACTTGAAAAGCCTGTTAATATAAACTTTTTTTCATCACACATGGTTATTGGAACAAGAAAAAACACGTACGTTTATAACATCTTTAAAAAACACCACTACAACGACAAAAACGTGTTTTTGTACTAAAATATTTGTTATTCAACCATGCATTCGTTTCCTTCTGTCTCTCTAGGATGGCGTATACGCAAACAGACTATAAGAATAAGCCAGACTTCGTTAAGATCATCTAGTTCTTTAGGTACATTCACCAACGAGATCAACCAGAAGCAAGCAATTAATGGAATAAAACTGTTTTTTCTTCTGGTAAATACGAGTCACTCTGGATGTAGAAATATAGATACATACAAATAAAGTTCTAAATGATTTAAGTGTTTTAAGAGTGTATGAAAGTTTGTATGTTAGCTTATTTAGTAGCTACTGTTAATAAAATTATTGTACATCTTAGTATAATAGTTTAAAAAAATCAGTAATTATTGAAATGTATTTTTCTTCTACTGGCACACAGACCAGTCTTACTCGTGGGAGTTCTCATAATGAAGATTCTGATCTGGCATCGTTTTAATTAATAGTAGGTATAGTCGCAGATAGCGCGGCCTTGTCTTGCATTTAATAATTGGATTGGACGATCAACGTAATGAGTTTTGTCTGAAGACAATGATTATTTTTTTTAAAAGGTGTCCAAATTTAGACAAATTTATAAAAAGTCTGCGGGAAGCCAGTCTTTGGTTTGTTTTTTGCAACTATTATGAAACACGAAAAACGAAAAAACAGTAGTGTATTCAAGAACGTATGTAGGTAGAAAATAGGTAATTTAAGGTTATTTTAATCAAATTGTTATAATTTTACTGACTTTAAAATACAAAATACTTTTGATTTTGATAACATTTAACATATTATGCAGAATTAACTGAGCCATCATTACAATCTATATACATAAAAGTAAATGTTTCCACTGACTGAGGTATAGACAAAATATATGGTGATGGAAAGTACACAACAAGAAACAGATGTAAAGATGTCATCATATAAAGGGAAAGGGAAAGAATACAACTTCGAACGAGTACAACAGTTCACGTATTTGGGAGTGTTAATAGAAGATAAAAGACAAGAACACCTAGAGTTAAAGGCTAGAATTGCCTTAGGACACTTATGACGTCAAAATATGTGTCCAGAAATACAAAAACAAGGATTTACAAGACCATCGTACGACCTACAGTAAAACATATTCCTGCGAAACCTGGGTTTTAAGAAAATCGGATGCAGAATTGCAAGAAAGATTGGAAAGGCAAATGTTAAGAGCCATATATGGGGGAATAAACACTAGGGATGAATGGAGGAGACAAACAAATAATGAAATTAAAATGCTGCACAGAGAACCAAACATAAGCACTTTTATAAAATCAGAGCGAATAAGATGGCTTGGGCATATGGAAAGGTTAAGTTCAACAAGGCTACCAAAAATGGTCCTATACAGAAGGGATTGGAAGAAAACAACACAAAATAGAATAGAATGGAGAGGAATAGTAAAGCAATACTCACAACTAAACTGTAATATGTAGAAATGTAGTTGGTATTGTAGATGTTTTATTGTATATTTATATATTATTAATTTAATATTATGTACAAATGTCTGTTAAGCAATTTACATAAAAAATATATTTTGTTATTTATTATATACACAAATAAACTTATTTTTTAACTAGCTGTACCCGCGACCTAGTTTCTCCCCCGAATTCGTTAAAGGGGTTGGGGGAGAAATTTTTATATACCAGATGTTAAGTTGAAAGAAGACAAATACATCTGTGAAAACCGCATTCGAATCGGATCAGTAGTTTTAATGTGATGCGCTCACAAACATACAAACAGACAGACAGACAAAAAATCTAACCACATTTTTGGGTTCTATATCGATGTAGAAACACCCCCCGGTAATTATTTTTTAAATATTTTTAATGTACAGAATTTTCATTTCTACAGATTTATTATATGTATAGATTATTTTTCACGCCCTCGCATGGCCGCTGTGGGTGAAATTTTGTAAAATCAGTTTACAATTGACCTCAAACTTATAAAAATAACTATTTTGCAAAGTTTTAAACCTGTAGGACTTCTAGATTTTAATTTTTTTTTACGCCCCCGCAACCCCCATGTGGATGGAATTTCGTAAAATCCGTTCACAATTGACCTCAAAATTATAAAAATAACTATTTTGCAAATTGTCAAACCGGTAGGACTTATATATTTTAAATTTTATTTTATTTTTTTCACGCCCCCGCATCCTCCCTTGTGGGTGGAATTTCGTAAAATCCATTCACAATTGACCTCAAAATTATAAAAATAACAATTTTGCAAAGTTTGAAACCTGTAGGACTCATAGATTTTAATTTTATTTATTTTTTTATTTTTCACGCCCCGCATGATCTTGTATATATTTTTATCTATTTGGAAAATGATTTTGGATAAGAATAATATTTGCAATTTATAAACCAAATAATAAAGAAATGGATACTGTTTGAATTCGTATAAGAATGATTGCTGTATATTTTTTATGGTACAAAAAAAAAGATAAAATTTAATGATTAGCATTGACTTTAAAACTTAATTTATTTTATGGTAACATTATGCATTATGTTCCAGTTTTTATTGTTAAATAGAAAATTTATTATCATTATCAGTGAATTGCGCAAAAATCGAAAATTCGTTACAGCAACAGATCAGAATGGTTCGAAAAACTATTATCTAATAATTATGGGATATCGATAAATTGGTATTAACTACCCATTGTTTTTTTAATTAATATAAAGCTATTTTGGGTGTATTTTCAATTAACAATAACAGAGGCCTGTCTAAATTTTCCTACGTCTATAAAAAATAAAAATAAACTACTTGTTGCTACTGCGTTGGTTATTTATACTGATTTATTTGTAAACCCATTAATTTTTTTACATGAAATTTGTTTAAAATATAAATACCGTGACACAAAAAATATTATTTATGATATACAAAAATAGCAACTATTTATTTAATAATTATTTAAATAAATAATAATATAATGTACAAATTATGTAATGAAAATATATTAATTATTCATATTTTACCTTTTAAATCTACTAATATTTTGACACTGTATATATTTTCTCGCTTTATTCACAAACATTTAGTAGAAGTTACAAATAATGGTTGATTATAGGTACGTCTAAAGCTGCGTCCACACCGAGTCGACACTGTCGATCGACTTTGTCTATCGACGTTGTCGACTTGGTGTGTACGTTGGAATCGACGGTGTCGATCGACAAAATTAATCGATCGACATGTCGATTTGTTTTCCACCGCTTGTCGGTAAACATCAAAGAGCAGTCGATCGAATTTTGAGTGTGGACGTGTTTTCGACGTTCGACATTCGACAAAGTGTTAAAGTAGTAGTAGTACTCAGTGCCCCATTGCCTTGTTGATATCGTAGGCGTGTGTTTTCGTTGGAGAAATGGAATGGGATCAAGCTAAACTCATAGCCTTTATTGAGGCATACAAACTAAAAACAAATCTATGGGATTGTAAAACCAAAAACTATAAGAACAGAAACTTGAGGCACGATGCCCTTATGGAAATTGGTAAAGAATTTAACATCGAAAAGCAAGTAGTGAAACAAAAAAATCAAAAACCTTTAGAGTTAATTTGCAAGGGAATTAAAAAAAATAAAGTACAGGAATAAATCCACTGATTTCCACTGATCGACAAACTTTTGTGTCGACTCTGGTGTGGACAGATGCAGATTTTGTCGCTTGTTGATAGACAATGTCGATAGACAAAGTCGATCGACAGTGTCGTCTCGGTGTGGACGCAGCTTAAGGGTTAAGATAAGGACAACTCTACACTTTAGACCAATATTTTGTACAACATAAATCTTCGATTGATTAGATTATAATAGTTTTGAGGTTTTTAGTTTGTGGATATTAGTTAACACTTTATATGTTTATAATAATTTTGATTTATTAGTTATCTATCATATAAAGGAAGATACTTTGAAGTTACACAATCAGATCAGATACTTACTCTTGTTTTAATTCATATTTGTTAATTTATTTACATTTATTCGTCAGAATTTTGCCCGGTCTAAAATTTATATTTTTGTCCACGACTGTTCCTTTTTAAGGAATAATAGTAACTATATTTCATTAAGGAAAAATGGTTCATTATTTACTGTATGCAAAGATCACATTTTCTAGTAATAGTAGGTAATAGCTATGGTAAGATGTAAAGGAAAACTATCGCAACGTATTAAGTATGAAACTAGCATTAGACGAGGAAATTCACTAAGCCCATTAATATTTCATTTGATAATGGATGAAATCATAAAGAAAGTTGGAAAAAGAAGACGATATTAAATAGGAGATAAGGAAATACAAATAAAATGCTACGCCAACCACGACATAATAATTGCCGAAAATGAAAATGATCTACATAGATTAATTATATACAATATAGTGATTTTAACACGAAAACTAAATTGGTAGTAATATCAGCGGAACCAAGACGTAAACTGGTCGTAAATAACAAAATATTAGAACAAGTGATTGAAACGGAATACTTAGGAATCAAACTGTCAAGCTACGAAAAATTATAAAAAGAAGTACAAAAACAAATGAACGGGGCGAACAGAGCAGCAGGATGTCTCAACAACACAATATAGAGAAACACAAACAAAAACGAAAACTAGGATATGTAAATCAACAATAAGACCGATAATGACGTACACAGCGGAAACAAGAGCAGACACGGAGAAAACACAAAGATTACTGAAAGCAGCAGAAATGAAAGTCTTACGAAAAATAACAAACCAATCTCTAAGATACATAGTAGGAAGTGATGGAATATAGAGGAAATAAACCTGTGGACCAGAAGAAGAAAAATAGAAAGAATGACAGAAAATAGAACCGTTCGAACAGCAAGAGACAAATCGCCAAATGGAAGAAGATCGATGGGACGACCGAGAAAAAGATGGGCGGACAACATCAATTGAGGCTTAAAACCGAAGCAAAACAGGCATGAGCCTATTAATAAAGTAGGAATAAGAAGAAGAAGAAGTTTCAAATATACGATCATATGACTTAACCTATAATTCATTCACTTCTTATTTCAATCTCAGTAGACTATGCATTTTATTTCTTGGATTGGCACTTCAATTTGTTGGGTTGGTACCTACTGTCGAAATATTGACAGCACATTGTCAAAGGTAAAATTGTTGAAGATTCAATAACGAAATATTTGATGCTTTCTTAGATTCAATATACAATGCCAAAAAAAATAAGTACAGAAATTCACAACAGCATCGTTAGATGTTATGGTATGTTTAGGAAACAAGCTAACAGCTGTGAGAGTGTTTATTTAAATCAATTGGCCGAGGTTTTTTAAGTAAGTACGATTTTATGTGTATTTCTTTTAAATCAATGCTAGTCGCTAACATAAACTTATATATTTTGCATTAGATTAATTGAGAGAGGTTTTTGTAATGAATTTATAAATATGTATCACTTTTTTGAATAAAATTTATATTATCAAAAGAACACAATCATAACCTTTTTTGACAGATATCATAATAAATTATATACAATGTTGTCAGATTTCAAATTTCGAAATTATACATTTTTGTAACTATAATTTAATTCAAAATTTTGTTAAATATTTTTAAATCTCTTAACTACCGTTGTGTAACTGAGGTATATTTTTTGAATCTAATTAATATGACAAACATTCTAAATGCTTAATTTTTTTAGATCAGTGTATCGAAAATACGGAAGATTATTAAAGAAGGATTGAAAAATAATGAGAAAGTCGCAGATAAAGGATGTAAAACTGATACATTTGAGAAGTTTATTTTAAAAAAAGACTTACAGAGACAGATTTGGATGTACCATGCTAAAACTGAACATTTTACTTTAGACAAACTTTTGACTGATGCTAAACAAAATTTTGATTTTAAAGGGGGACGTACGACACTATACAAACTTATAAAATTAATGGGATACAAATTTAAAAAAGTAAATGGACGACATATTTTATGTGAACAACGACACGTTAAAATTAGAAAGATCGCTTTCATTCGGAAATATAAACAACTAAAAAGTCTTGCTGAGAGAGTTAGATTCGTGTACCTAGATGAAACATGGATCTATCAAAATGGTAGTTCAGTGCGTCAGTGGGTGCACGATTCTGACCTAAAAAGTAATCCAGCTCGTGTAAAATCCGAAGGAACGCGATTTACTATTTTACACGCAGGGACTGATACTGGATTTTTGGAAGGATGTGACTTGTTACTAGACTCTTCGAATACAGACCTCGACTATCACAAAAGTATTAATGGTGTCCTTTTTAAAAACTGGGTTGTTAATCAACTCATTCCTGCTCTATCTGTATTTCAAGAAAAATGTGTGGTGGTCATGGACAACGCGCCATACCATTCAGTTCAAATTAACAAACCACCCTCTTTTTCAGCGAAAAAAGCAATGATGCAGGAATGGTTGATTAACAATAACATTAGGTTTGACACAAAAATGACAAAGAAACAACTGTACTCTATAATCTTACCTTATAAAACTGACGAAAAGACATATGTAGTGGATGAAATTTTAAAACAACGAGGACATGAAGTACTTCGACTACCACCATACCATTGTCACTACAATCCAATAGAATTAGCATGGGGGTTTACTAAGACATATTATAACAAACATATTACATCTACTTATCTTGACCAGGAAAGATTTAAAAAAACTTGGACAGAAGCATTGACTAAATGTACACCAGACATGTGGCAAAATTTTTGTAGACATACAGACGAACTTATTTTGGCAGATTGGACTACTTACATGGGAAACTGCTCACATGACAATATTCCTCTTTAATTATTTTATTGGAGGAATCAGATTCTGACGATTCCGATTTTGGATTTGATAGTGACTCTGATTCTTCCAGTGAAATAATGGAAGAGGATTGATCATACAAATACACCGACAACATTTACATGTTACATCTAAATCTGCATCTGTATTTGTTTTTATTTGCTTTTATGTAATTTATTAAAATATTTTTTTCATTGTATCGGTTTGAAATGTCTAACAAATCTTAATTTTTCTAAAAAATTTCTGTTATAAAGAACATTATTAAAACATCAGCATATTTAAGTCAAATGCGACACCACCTGGGGCGGACCAGGAAAATCAAATTTTTACTGGAGTATAGTTTCCTCAATTAACCCATTGGATGTGAAATTTTATTATCCTACAGCCACTAATACAATAATGTTACACTACGATGCCATTTGGATGTAAAATAGAAGACTTTAAAAAAGATGAATACCTATAGACTTTGAGTACTGTGTTTTTATGTTAAACTCAAAACTGATGAAATAATTTTTTTTACCACTGCTTGAATAATTTAAAAGTTTTATTATACATTTGTAAAAAGGATCTTTTACTATTGCTTGAGTAATTTAAAAGTTGTATTAAACGTTTTTATTAATATATGTATATGTGCTACATTTTGAATTTTACTTATATTATTTATTTGTAATAAAATGTAAATATAAAAGTATATTTTTCTACAAGCATGCGTAAAACAACACTTTTCCGCACGCATTTTAATTCAGAAAATATCTCTTTCTCTTTTTTTATTAAATGAATATGTCCTTCAATAACCTTTTGAAAAATTATTGTATTATTACTTTTATGTTGTTGTACCTACTACATACAAATAGTAAAAAAAAGATTATTTTGCATAAAAATAGAGATTTTTAAAATGTTTGTTCTTAAAAAAATCATAATTTATTAAAACACCTCTGTAAACGTTACTCAAAGCAACAACAAACTTTAAAATTAAAATTTTGTTACATTTTTAGGAGTTGAAAATAAAATTTAAAAAATGAATAAAGTATCTTTTTTATGCTTGTAGAAAAAATATTGATCCTAACTCTTGCGGGAAAGTATAACTTTCCGCACTTGATAGGATAATAACTATTTTCGTTCTAGATCAATAATATAATATGATAATTGACTATAAACAGGGATCTGTTCTGTGCAAAGGAATGTGTTATTTTGAATATCAGTCAAAATTTAAATAGACCATTCTTGGATATTAATAGTACCTACTTGCAGCGAAAACTGACGTATCTACTTTAGTACCTATTCAATTTAATATTAAATACATTGACTTATTTTCGGCAAGTTTTAAATTTGGTTTGCAGATTTAATTACTTAAGATATTTGTAATGAATACACATATTTTTATTGAAGACGTGACAACATCGTATTTACAATTAATAAGACCACAGAACAATATGAACAGACGTGTATTATACTGGGCGAATTTCATGTAACTAACAGAGCCTACTGAGATGGAAATAAAAAGTGAATGGCTTATACCTACGATCTAGATTTAAAGAGTAAAGTGTATTGCCCAGATATGCTGTTAAGAGGAAGGTTTATTCTACATACATCTGTCTCGTTTGTTTACACTATTGTATAAGGCTATTATTTACTCATCTCCGTGAATAATAGCTACCATTATACGCTCAGTAAATAATATACTATTAAGTGTAATTAGAAATTAAGAAATAAAGAAACAAAATGCTGTTT
The DNA here is from genome assembly GCA_964028335.1 of Altica lythri. Lineage (NCBI taxonomy): Eukaryota > Metazoa > Arthropoda > Insecta > Coleoptera > Chrysomelidae > Altica > Altica lythri. Next base: position 60,061,286 of record OZ034805.1, on the reverse strand, counting down.
TTCCATCACCTTTTATTGTTTTCCCTTCCATACATTACAATTGGGTAACATTATGTATAACGCATTTCTAAATTTTCCGTGTTTATAAACATTTTCCATACTTTCATTTTAATCAAAGAGTCATGAAAGACTGACGTCACATTTAAATGTCAATATTTGACAAGATAATCTTACCATTTTAAGATAATAAAGGATCGAGACGACCATTAAACATAATTAATATTTCTTAAGATGTATTGTATGCACTGGTAAAAATTTAATTGTTTTTTATTAAAAGGTGTCATAAAACCACGATAGTCACCTTATATTGTCAGACAAAATCGAAAACATGCATTCCAAAGTGTCCCAACCCGTGAGTCAGTCCCGTCCACGGTCACGAGAACCTATATATACATGAAATGATATGTAAACAGTCTAGAATGCGTACAAGTATCCGGTCTCTTGGTTGGAACAACCAGATCACAGACACCCGAGTCGAGAAGATTAAACAAAGCAAGTAAAATCATAAAAACAAACGTTATCGTATATCTTTAATATACTATATAGGTGATCTAAAGAATATTCTAGAAAAAAAATAAGACAAAGTGATATGACACGTTAATACGTTTAATGTATTTCTGAATATCTAAAAAAATTATATTAACATACCTAAATATTTATACATATAATTTGGCCTGAAAGTGGGTTATGGTCTTTACACTTTTTTACACCAAAGGCCAGGATAATAGTGATTGATTGACAGAAAACGTAACAGAATAATGTTGTTTGTGTTATTTAAAATACTTTGTTTCTGTAACTAATTAATTTTTTATAGATATATTTCTTGTTTACACAACTCATCATAATAGTTGAGCAAATTAATTAAACACTCAGGGTCAGCTGCTGAAACATTTTGAAGGTTTACCGTATGAGACATAAGTTTTGGGAAAAAGTTTGCCCTAAAATTTTTACCAGATTTTAATATCTGATCTAGTTATTATAAAGCAGGTAAAACAATCTTTGAATGTTATCATTAGTAAACGTGGAATTATTTTAATAATTAAGTTCAAAATGTTTTACAAAAATTTCTGCAGCTTAGTTGGACGAAAACGAAATTGTAAACTTGTTCAGAGATCTAAATGTTAGCCAAGCAACCATTTATAGGGCAACTAGCAACCCGTCCCGGCTTCGCAGGATATTTCTCGTCCGGAAATTTTAATTTTGCGATATATCATTAAATCCATAACGTGTATAACTTTAATTTAATTAAATAAGGATTAATACTGTATTGTTAAAAATAGGTTCGTAACTAACCCATTATTTTCTTGTAATATGTAAAACCAAAAAATGGTTATTGTGGGTTAGCCTTGTAAGATAGACATATACCATCGCGGAATTTTTTATACATCTATTAAAGAGGTATAATACATTGTTTTGTTATAACTTAAAAGGTTTTGGCAGCGTCCCGATCAGCTTATTTTGTTTCCAACATGTTGAATTAATATCATTCTAATATCGTCAGTTTGCCCAAAAGCTTAACTCATTATACACTAAAACATTCTTTAGGGCACACTTCCTGTTGCTGAAAACTGTATGAAATTCCGTCCAGTACTTTTCGAGTTTATCGCGAACAGACAGACAGACAGACAGTCGCGGCGGTAGACTTTTGTTTTATAATATGTAAGGATAAGAGACTGTGAAGAAGGTATACTTTGAAATAATTTGCCCATAACGTGTATTTTCAAGGAATTTAGAAGGAAGTGTCCTAAATACACCAAGGCGTAACAAAAAAGATTACCTGGATGTTGCAGGGCACTAAGTCGTTGGCATTTTGTAAGAAACCAAGTGATTATAATGGATCATGAAAAATAATTTTGCGCTGTCGCTTTAAAAAATAAAAGGCAACGATGGGTTTACACATCCAATTATAGTTATTGTCTTAATAAAGTAAAATTTAAAACAAAAGCGTAATTTGTTGATAAAGTTTTAGTCTTGTGGGAGATTTCTAAGGGTGGAATTTCAGCACACTATGTGGGTCAATTTCGAGGTGAAGCTGTGGACACTGAGCTTTGTACCCAAAGATGAGTACCAAAACTGCTTACTTTTATTAATACTATAATCAGAACTTCTTCTTCTTTAGCAGCCCCTTCTAGTCCACTCCTGGACATAGGTCTCCCCTTGTCTTTTCCAACTATCTCGTTTGTCTTCAGCTAACTGGTACCAGTTTCTCCCTGCATGTTTCTTGATGTCATCGGCCCATCTTTTTTGTACCTCGTTTATGTTCTCTTGGCCTCTCGTGCCACGTGTCCGATCCAACTCCACTTGGATTTTGCAATGCTTTCAGCACCATCGGCTACTTTGGATTTTCTTCTTAAATCCTCATTTCTCTTAAGCTTACATTTGTCATAATTCTCTCTATAGCTCTTTGAGTTGTTCTAAGTCTATTGAGAGTATTGTTAGTAAGTATCATGGTTTCCATTCCATAGGTCATGACAGGAAGGATACATGTATCAAAAACTTTTCGTTTTATATTAATATTCAGATGTACGATGTAATATTTTGGGCTGAACTCGCTTCATGTCATTATGCAAGGGGAACTCAAAAATTGTTAGAACAATTATGTTGCGAGAGAAGATAATTAACCATTCAAATATACTACAAGCTCGGCCAATCGAAAAATTTAATCATTATTCTGTCGAAAAGTTTATGGTAACTAATGGGAAGCCCAAAATGGCAAAAATTGCGGACGCGCATTTTTAGAAACAAATCGGGAAGTGGATTTGATTGTCCAACGAAAAATGTGACAGTTGCCCAAATTGCTTTAGTTGTTAGTCTCATTTTTGATTATATAGGTATTCAATTAACGCATGTTGTATAGGACACTTACTCAATTTCTTCTTAAACACATTAGTTAAATAGAGAAACATCATTGGTCAAATTGAATATAAATATAGGTAATGATATAAAACTTAATGATAAAAATAACTTTTTAATCCTTTACATTCTTAAACAATTTACTGTTGTAAAAAAATGCATCAATAAGTTAGTCGATTTAGTTACCTATGTCAAATATATCATATGAGGTTAACACAGATAATGCGGCTTTTGTACTTGAAGACTTGTATCACTCAGCGCTAGTTATAACGGTTGAAACGAAGTTTCTAAAGAAGTTTAGTTAAATTTAATAAAAAAACTTACAATTTTAAAATAGTAGATTTTCCGTCTCTCTATAATGCATTTATCGCAACAAGGAAGTGTGAATTGAGCGCTGGATGAATTTTACAAGAAGTTATATCACGTCATTGATGAACACGTATCTTGTTATAGATATTATTTATCAATATCTAAGTATTCTAAGTAGTCCAGCACGACTCGGCGCATGAGTACCGATAACTATTCCACCTCAATTTTTTTATGCGATCCTCTTCAAATTGCCCTACTGATTATATAAATGCATGTTGCCAGGGGGCAACCCCGTGCCAAATTATTTATAACGAAATTGTTTAAACAATTACATGCAATTGTTATTTTTTAACCGGACAATTTTTTTTATATTCTTTATTGAAATACAAAGAAAAAAAGGTCCCTTGAATTTTTACGATAAAGTTAATATTTTCAGAGATATGATTTTTTAAAATTTCGAAAAATCTCAAATTTGGAAACTTTCGACCCTTGAAAAATATATTTAAAAAAATAACATATAAATAGTATACATTTTTTTAAATTCTTTATACAATAGTTAATAATGTTATTAATAGAGATTTTAAAAAAATTAATTATTTATACCTGTTTTTTAATTGTTAATTTCGCGCGCTTACAAGTACGCGTCGCTTACCCTTCTGGGTCTTGAATCGTTTTTTATCATTTATCTTAAAAACTATCAACTTTATCAAGATTGCTAAAGAAAGCAATATTATTAATAATTAAATTGTCTACTCTACAACTTTTTTTGTATAATTTTTTTTCTGAAATCAATTTTTCAAATGTTATTTAAGCGTAAATCGGAACATGTAAGTGTAAGCCGATTCGAACCGGTAGATTTTGAGAAATTTTAAAATAACCGAAAAAAACAATTGGTAAAAATGATGTTTTTTGGGCATATCTTTTGGGCTATTACATCGATCAATTTCATAACCTAATCAGCTCTCAAGCTTAACAAACCACGTCGAATGCCGTTTTGCAAATTAAAATCGATTGATTCGTTCGTGAGATATCGTTGTCGAAAAATTTCAAAAAAAGTGTTTTTTAATAACTTACAGGTTTTTCTACTAATCGATTTTGCACTCCTAGTAACATTTTTAGGTCTCAAAAAACTGCCGTCTTGAACATCAAAATCGAATAACGCGTTTAAAAGTTATGGCTTTTTAAAAATTTCAAAAAAAAACAAAAACGTCAAAATACGTCACGTTACTATAGCTTTGCGGTTAAAACTAGCTTGAAGTTGCAAGGATGGCCTTTAAGGTCAACCTCTTTTCGAATTTTTTTTATTCAACTTAAGTATATTAAATAATAATTAAGAATCACGAAAATCTTTATTTAGTAAAGAAACGTTTGATTGATTATATCGTGGTGCATTTACTACCGCGTTATCAGATGCAAGACTGTTAGAAAATTCATCCTCAATTTCTCTTAATTCACTTTCTATCTCATTTCTCTCACTTATCAACTCTGTTTCGGTCATTCATTGCTTTCCGCACGGTCCTGCATGATCAAAAGCAGTGCTTTCCGCACGGACTAATGAAAATAACTATTACCTAACTTATATATTTTAAATCAATATTTCTATTTAAATTTGTTAAGGTAAGCATGCTGTTTTTGTTTAGGAAGTATGGAAGTATATATTTTCATATCCTGCTATTTAAACGAATATAAGATTTCCAGCATACTTTATTAAGTAAGAACTTGAATCTACATCTAAATTCACCTCAATTGAGGATTTACTTCCTGTACTTCAGTGATATTGTTTCTGTGATTTCATTAAGAGCATATCGAACCAAACTTCAGTCGAGTTCTTATCGCCCCTACTGTAAAAGTATCTTAATCTTTAAGTCTTTAGTCTATACACCAACAAGCAAGCAGGCACTCACGCCTGATACGGTCACTTATGGAGGTTATGCCATCACCGACACAGTCACCATCATCATCACCACTTACTTACCATTTATTCAACACTCTTAATCAACAGTGGCGTGTATGTAATTAATGCACTTTTGTTTACTAATATTTTGTTTACACTTTCTTTTTTATTTTTCATTAAAAACTTGTTTACTCAAATCCTAGAATGAATGTCTGCGTGGCTTATCAGTTTTTTAAAACTTTTTAACTCTACTTGAAAATTTTGTGGTACTGTTAATTAATTTATACATTCCAGTGCATATTTAGGTATAACTTCTATGGGTAAGTGTTCTTAAATTTTAAATTAAATTTTTTGATGATGTTAACTATATTTTCTTGCAGGCAAGTAATAAAATCTAAATCTAAATAAATAACATAAATAAAACTTTTAAAGAAATCAGAAAAAAAACGTTAACCATCAAATGTAAAATATAAAAAGTTCGATACCTATTCGATGTAATTTTTGTTTAAAAGCACTAAAAAAACATACAAACGCTTAATATTTTAGATATTAAAATTTAGCATATTCTAACATAACGTTTTGTAACGTTATTCTCAGTAGAAAATATACAAGGAAAAAACATTAAATAAATTTACCTACATCAAGCATAACCTAGACAGCAGCTCTGGAAATGGTATTAATAATAAAAGTAAGCAATCTAACGAAAAAAGTGGTTAAAACATGCATTCAGCCAGTCACGACGTACGAAACCGCTCACTATTAGCCAACAAATTGTGAACAAAGTAAAGGACCACTAAAAGAGGTATCGTTCGTAGAAGTGGGTTTAAGAGGCAAAATCAACACCGCACTTAAGTGGATTACCAAATAATCTTTATTAGTAAAAATTTCTCCTAATTACATTGACTTGGACAACACAACCGCATAGGTGAAGACCGCAATTCAAATGGTTAGAATGCATAAAAGAAACCATAGGGAAGCAATGGTATCACGTGGCACGGATGGAGATGAATAAAATAGGAAATACGAGAGTAAACGAAAAAGCGCAAAAATAGAAGAAGACTGATTACTATTATGACTTAATTATTGAAGCGCTTTATATAAATTTTTTGAAAAATTTAATGGATATAAAGGCTATTATAGCAGGATAAGAAAACTGTACCATGTTTTTTGTTAAGAGTTCGACCATTCGAAAGTATATGATCAGAAACTCCTCCAGGAAAATTTTTAGTTCCCCAGAGGCAATAGGGTCGAGTTGCGTTAAAGAAACGTGTTTTTTTAACACTCGCCCAAGTGCTCTAAAAAATCGGAGAATATTCATAAAGGAGTGTCCTTAATATGCAAACCCATTTTTTAAAAAAATTGGGCCCAGGAAAATATTTAAATTTTTCAATTATTTTTTGGGTTATGTTCAAAGTTTTTGGCAAACTAATAAATGGTATTTTTTTGTATTTTTTCAGTTCTCTCCAATGAAGTAGGGGAAATTTTTAATTTTTAGACCTATGTATGCATTTTTGTAGTCCTAAAATGATAGGAACATAGGTAAACTGCTCAAATAACAGTTTTTTCAATTTTTTTTTGTTTTTCCGTCCTGAATTAAAAAATTCCAACTACTCCATTGGAAAGAACGGAAAAAGATACAAAAAATTACAATTTATAAGTATTTTATTCAAAAAATTTGAAAAAAAACAGGCGGTTTTGCATATTAAGGTATTAGGGCGACTGTAATTTAATTTTTTTCGAAAAAAACCTTCTTTTAGCCCAGCTCAACCCTATTGTCTCTGCCGTCCTAAAAATTTTTCTGAAAGAGTTTCTGATCATATACTTTCGAATGGCCGAATTTAAAAAAATCAAGCATGGTGCAGTTTTGACCATCTTATCCCGCTATAACCTTTGTGTTTGTTCAGTGTATGAAAAATTTATAAAATGTGTTTTATAAAATTATTTTATTTTATACTGCGATATAATAAACTATTCCCTAGACTCGTTTACGAAATAACTCATTACAGTACTGAGTCCGGGAAATTTTTCCTTCCCTAATGGCTTTAAAAAACACAATATTCATATTTTAGCTGTTATACTTTCCCATTTCGAGCAGAAGACTAAGTGGATACCAATAATTAATTAATTCAGCACATTTTGGCTCGAATTCCTTATTTTTTTTTTTTCAAAATACGCGTAGAATGACAAACTGCCAAATTTGTTATTTTTACATTAGGTTTTTGCATCACTAAGCCACTTATATCACAAGATATAATATAAAACACGAATTAAACAAGCTTAAACATTAAAAATTCATTTTTAATACAACACAGCATATAATTAAACATTGTACATAGGTAATCTGTCATTACGGTACCCGTTTAGAAATTCCAGCCTTGGCACCTTCGTCGCGTCAGCTCTATACATCTAAAACGTACCGTAATTAATCAGTTCCCAAACTTGTATACTAGATTAAATTTCAATTTAAAAACTTTTCTTTAATAATGAAATAGACTGTAAAAGACTTGGAGTAAGAGGAACAGGAAAACAAGTATTTTTCTTAACGAAGCATGTATTGTAAATAATTATAAATTGTTAGCTAAGCGCTTTCTGCCTAAACACCGGCCATCTTCAGAGCTAAAACTAATTAAAAAATTGATAAAATTTACTAAAATAAACAAATAGTAAACTTACGTCAAGGTAAATCAATACCCCAGGGGAGAAAATGAAAAGTAGACTGTACAGTCATCCAAAATTAACCATTCCATAGGAACTACCATATGGTGGTCGAAAAAACAACATCAAACATATACAAGTTGAAACTTTCAAGCTCTTTGAAGAAGAGAATGAAAGGGAAGTTAAAAATATGTAATATTAAAACCAGTCAACGAAGGAGCTGCAAGAAAAAATAATTTAAAAAAAAAAATTTTGTTTTTTTTTAAGTAAGAAAAAAGCTCGAACTTACTGTGAGGCATCAAAGAAGGAGAAAAGCCAAATCAGGTACAAAAAGAAACTTGCACAAGGCATTAAAGTGGTAAAAGCCAATTAGTGAGTAAAATAATGGAAATTCGGTCGGCTTCTGGGTCTAACATCAGTAAATCCGACTCCGAAACAGAAGGTCCATGTTACTGAGAAAGATGGAGGTACGTAGTAAAAGTCGTGATTAAGAGGGAGGATATGGAAGTGACGTAGTACGTAGTGTGTGATACCAACAACTGAATATTTGAAACTTATGGCTGAATAAAGTTAACTAAAAATATGAAAATAGGAAAGAAGAATTTGGCATTTTACTGAAGTTGACAGAAAAGAAGAACGAAGAAAAGTGACAGTACCTTAAGATGTAAATAAAGTTTTATAAGTTAACCAGCGTAGAAATATGCAATTTAATAAGTGATAATTAATTAAGTGAAAATGATCAATGTAATCAAATTAACCTAGTTTAGATACAATAAAGTGCATATTTCTTAACAAAAGAACTTATCAAATAAACTAAAGGTTATACTGACTAAGAGATTAGTTAATCAAAATTAGAGCTCCAAAGTCCTTTGAACAAAGGTTTAAATTTACAATTAAGATTGATTTGAATAAATTTTTTTTTTTATTATTTTTTTTTTATTTAAAATTTACCCACCAATTGGCTTTTACCACTCTAATGCCTTGTGCGAGTTTCTTTTTGTACCTGATTTGGCTTTTCTCCTTCTTTGATGCTCACAGTGAGTTCGAGCTTTTTTCTCACTTAAAAAAAAAAAATTTAAAAATTATTTTTTCTTGCAGCTCCTTCGTTAACTGGTTTTAATATTAATTTTAACTTCCCTTTCATTCTCTTCTTCAAAGAGCTTGAAAGTTTCAACTTGTATATGTTTGATGTTGTTTTTTCGACCACCATATGGTAGTTCCTATGGAATGGTTAAATTTTGGATGACTGTACAGTCTACTTTTCATTTTCTTCCCTGGGGTATTGATTTACCTTGACGTAAGTTTACTATTTGTTTATTTTAGTAAATTTTATCAATTTTTTAATTAGTTTTAGCTCTGAAGATAGCCGGTGTTTAGGCCGAAAGCGCTTAGCTAACAATTTATAATTATTTAAAATACATGCTTCGTTAAGAAAAATACTTACTTGTTTTCCTGTTCCTCTTACTTTTCTTTAATATGTATTATTAAACTATCTATATACCATAATATGACATATTCCTCCATTTAGTGTAAATTTATTGCTCCCATACGTTCGTATAATGATCTCAAAATTTATTTGTCTATTTGCTCTTCGTAATTGTAGAAGTTATCATCTCACCTGCGAGCAAAACTCAACATTGAATTTACTGTCGTAACAACTAACGGACATAAGTTGGTCTTCACTCACGAATTACATTGTATCTCCATGTGAAATCAGTATTTGCTTTTCTAGACATTCCACCCAGGCGAAGATCTCGTTTTTGTGATACAAATCCGTCGAATACACACACACACACTCTATAGACAAAGATTGGAGAGGAATAACAAATAGCAAATTCTAACAAAATCTTCTATTATAAAACTCATTTATTTCAAATTAAATGTGTACAAACAAACTTCTTTCGTAAAGTTTACTTTACTTATTCTAAATTGTTAACGGCTTATTATAATATTTTGTCGTACCAGTTATTGTTTATTGTAGCAATACTTGCTTAAATCACAGTTCTCTATAAAGTTTATTAAAAACTTAAATATTATGTGATTTAATATTTCTGAACATGTCAAGGTAACTCATTGAAATTCGACAATTTCAAATCTCAAATACCAACCATTACTAATCTGTGCTGCAATATACCATATTACAAAACTTAATTAACAATTTTTGAATGCAGGTCTATGAAAAACCAGAAACAGTTTACCTACTTCTATTTGGTAAAAGGTGAAGCAATTTATTGTTGTCAGTGATGGTGATGGTACACAATTATTATTTGTCAATGAAATAAGAAAATAAATTGAATCTTCTTGGCACGATTTTGTTACCAAACCAATCGCGTTTACAACGTAGTAGAGCAACAAATTATAAAAAGTATAATATCTACCCAACTTAGTTATTTATATTTTTCGTAGAAAAAATAAATAATAGTATATTAGGCCAAAAGAACAACAAATGAGCTAAAGATGAAACATAACGTTTTTTTGCTTAACAAAAAAATAACAACGCACCATTTCATGGTTTTGGAACGTAGTTCCCTTTCGCGCGTTACGAACAGTTACGACTGACGCTAGGAGCTAGCCAAAAAAAATTCATACCAAAAGTTGTCACGACACTATGACACGACACACGCATGTTTCTCTCTCTCACAGACCAAAAAATAAATAACTCTCTCTCCCTCTCTCTCATAGATAGATATATTACAATTAAAATGACACTATTTTAAATTAAAAGAAAATGTACATTAAAAAGAAAATACTGTAGAAAAAATAATAATTAACTATAATAGTATTACATTTTATTTCATCCTGTTTTTATAAATTAATAAATTCATAAACATTTTAAAAATAGTTCGTAACTTGACTACTTAGGTACCTACGTCAAATTACCTTAACTGTCAGTTACTGTCAAATATTTTAATTTTAAAATTTTGTATTGAATTGTTAATTCCTGTTTTAAATTATAAAAAGTTATTCTAAAAAGATGTGTTATCTAAAGCTCTGGTATTGTATAAATGGACACTTTTGTTTAAAGAAACGAACTGTTAGGTAAGTAGAGATTTTATACAGACAATAATAAATGCTTATGTATGTATAAACACTCTGTTGTGTTTACAAATTACTAATTCCTTCACTAATTAATCGAAAGGAACTTCGTTCCATCTGGGTGTCCCTTGACACCTCACACTTTTTTTTTTTCATTATATAAACATGGTTTCTGAGTTAAAGGAGAAAAATAACTTCGTGGCTATCAAATTTGTTAACTTCAGTCCATTTCAAAGCACTGTTTATAGTTTCAAGTGTATCTAAATTTACACATTTTTGGTGACAAATTTTTTATTATAAGAAAATTACCACTTTTCATCAGATCACACTTCATAATTTTGTAATTCTCTGTCCGCACCACCAGCAAACCAATTTTTGAGATTCGGCTTCACTTATTTGAGAACCATTTATTATCTTCTGGTTTAAAGTTATCATCGGGGTGCAAATTTTTCCATTTTTTTTAATAATTGATGCAGCAATTACCCAAAAAAAACTATATCTTTTAGGGTTTTAGGTCCTCGATTCTATCTGGATTACACCGTGCACCGAAGTACCAGTAGGCCAGATTAGGGAAGCGCTACTGTACATGCTGGAAAATATTCCAAGAAGTATTTAGGTAGTCATCTTATGGAATTGATCTTATCATTAAATAAAATCACAGCATTTTTTTGGGGGGTTCAAATTAAGGGTAAATAGGAGAAAATAAAAGGGAAAGAGTTAACATGTGAAAAAGTGTTAAACAAATATTTTAAGGTTTTAGTAAGCACTGAAATTTATTCTAATATGTAGTTAACAATTACATATCATTATACTTATACCTTATTATACTACCCTTTTTCTACTAAGAGGCGATATAGGTACCTAAAAAATCCAAAGTAATAACAGATTGCTTGTAGATATAAGGTTTGTTTCAACAGACTAAAGAACCATTCTAGAACTGTCCAGAAACTGCGCAGTAGATGAAATCTCGATACCTTTAATGTACTGAATTGTTTCGCAACGGTTCTAGAACGGTATTTTGGTAATATATCTATGTATTTTTTTCTGTTGAAACAGACCTATAGTTGTCTACATTCTTAAGAACGTTTTTCGAAACGCGCAGGTGTAACTCTTTTTGATCTGCCTAAATTCAAGGTAGAGATCCGTGTTGCTGGATCTTCCTCTTGTATATGCATGTTGATTGGAACATTATTTTAACCATAGAAATATAATTCAGAACCAGGAAATTCTTTATCAGGTGAGGAAGGATAACCTTTAAATCCTTCTGAAAGGATAAGTTTAGTGATACGTAATAGGTAATAATTTGATAAACTGGAAACTCTTTCCAAATCAGTTAAGCGGTTTCTGAGATTAGCGTTAACAAACATACAGACAAAATGACAAATCATTGTTTTGGGTTCTCTTGCGAATATAGAGGCCCACCATTAGTTTTTTTTTAAATATATTTGCCATGTACAAACATCGATCAGTTACAGTTTTATGTACCTACAGATTAAAGAAAATGTATTTGCCTTTATTGAAATCAATGTGGTTAATGTCTGTAAGTAGCATGAATATTTAAACGTTTCAAATACCTATATTTTTCCCACACCAAATAAAACCTATTCAAACTAATTCTTTTGGTTGATATTTAACTTATCCTCAGCCATCTATGAAAAGATCGCACGGTGTAATGACCATAGATATAATAAAGTGAAGACCAAACAAAAAGAAGAAGAACAAGAGGCATTCCGATATTTAAATGGCTTTGCCACACCATAATTTCATTGTCAGTGTATGTGAACTGAGATATTCCAAAGAATTAATTCTTTTGTCATGGTCTGTTTGTCCGGGTAAAAGAAAAATACCTGTCAGTAATGAGCGCTGTACACAAACTGTACTTGAGGATATAAATTAATCAAAGTCAACATCATTTATTCTTCTATACAAGAAATTAAGCAACACAATTTATATTTTGCTATCTTGTTAATAAGAATTGGTAGTAATTTCTAGATATTTATGCAACTAAACTAATTATATTCTTAATTGTAACTTTACAATTTATTGTAAGGTAAAAAGGTAAACAAATTAAGAATTTAATGCATGGGCAGCGATTTCAGTCACCAGAGGAAGCCATCGATTCCTTTAAAACAAACAGCGATTTTGGCAGGTGTAAACTGAAGACTGGAATAACTGTTTTACCAATTGATTTGGACGTATGCAAAAGTATATTGATCTTGGTGGGACATATTTTGAAAAGCTTTAAAGTCTAAATATTATTTTGTCTTTATGACTATATGCAAAACTAAAAAGACAACCATCGTAATAACCTGACATTTAAAATTACTCAAAACGTTTCTGTTAAAAATTTGAATGTCCAAGCATAAAAAACGTTATTTTTTATAAATATCAATTTTAACATTCACAACAAACTGTATAATTTATCATATCTGCTAATGTATTTTTTTGGTATTTATGTGTAAAGTGACCTAATTTAACACCGAATAAAAATGCTTCCAAAAGATAGTTAATTAATTGAAAAAAATTAGGTGCAGTCGATTTACTCTAAATAGAAAATACACCGCCTACTCTTCAGTCGGAACTCTGAGTCGGTTGTGATAGAGGTTAATGTGCCCCTTGCTTAGGCTACAACTATGAAAACGAGAAATTGTTGAGTAAATAGTTCAGGAATTTCAGATAAACGTTTTGATAACTCGACAGAATTAAGAATGAACTTATTAGAACTGAGAAAGTTGTTGAAAGAGTTTTTCGGCACGATGATTGAAGAGAAATAAGTAAAGCTGTGTCCAATTAAATTTTACTTTAAGAAGTTGTAATTAAATAAAGAGAATGTATTAAACTTTGAGTAAATTATCTTATAGGTAAGATAACGTAATGGTTTAGTATTGATTCTGGCGAATTATTTTTTAAGACGTATTATATAAAACTAAATAACCTATAAATGTCGTATAAACAAAACGGGTGCGATAATCTCTCTCGTTGTCCCTTATAAGTAGATAAAAATCACAGTCCATCAAAAGACCACTGTAAAGTCGCTCCCAGGTTTTTTATTAGTTGTTAAATAGTCATTACTGTGTAAAGACACTAAATAAATTGTTAAATAGCTGATAATCTCAGTACCAATCTTTAACTCTATTACTATCACTTGGTTCTACACGGAGTTGAACACGAATATTACTTTTACTACTGTTAAGGAATTTGTCACTTCAAAACACGTACCCGCAGAGGGTGTAGACAGGAAGCGAGATTAACTGAGCGACAAGAGTGCTCAGAGAAGACGTTATGAGCAACGAGAGAGTTGTGTAAATACTGAGTTGCGATAGAGCTTTCAGAGACTACCGAGCAGCAAGAGAGCTTAGACAACACTGAGCGTTGAGGAAGCTGTTTGAATACTGCCGAGTAGCAAGAGAGCTTAAAAAATACTGAGCTTTAAGGAAGCTTTGTGAATACTGCTCAGCGAGTGAGCTGTGAGTTGTGTGGTTTACTTTCAAAATGGCAGTTTACCGAAAATTTTACTATTATCTTTTATGATGGGGAAAGTACCAGCTGGGTTTTTTGGGTATATTTTAAAGATTAGTACGTGCCTAATTGAAAGAATAGGGAGTTCCAAAACTAGTAGGTAATTCTATTGTAGAGAGAATTGTGAGGCATTGTCATAGACACGTCTTGTTCATAAAATATATAAATATTGTTGTGCATGTTTTTACAACATTATTGCAATTATTTTGCTTTATAAATTTTAACATGAATTTTCTTTGGGGGAACATTTTTTTGGTAACTTTTTGAGAATGTGAATCCTCCTTAAGGGAATCGGTTATTTTTTGGATTATTGTGAGATAGTTTTTTTTTTGTTTATTTATTTAGATGAGAGAATTGGTGATTAAATTTTGCACAGAAATATCATAATATGAATATGAAATGCAATGGAAAAAAATATATTATAAAAATATAACATTATAAAGTTTTGAATTTTAAATGAAAATAAAAAGAAAAATGGATAATAAATAAAAATAATCAAGATACCTACCTATAAGTAAATTAAAGAACAGGAGCAAAATGAAAAAGAATTACAGTTTGAATGTAGAGGATCAGAAAGAAGGAGATACCAAGTAGAGAATCAGAAAGGAGGAGTAGGATGAAGAGAAATTTATTAATTAACAAATAATCAAAATGTTAATTATCAATCAAAAAGTCGTTTCGGACAGAAATTAAACAATAAGCTTCAAATCAGTAGTCCATTAGTGACCACTAATGGAAATATATGCTTTAAACTAAACCACAAAATAAATTAAGTGCAATATAGTATACTGAGATTGTGAAAAATAAATGTTGGAGTAGAAAAAGTATAGTCTACGACTCGTATAGAATACGTACTTTTTGATCGTTTTAAACGTCATATAACAAACTTTTTTACTCGCCTGGAATAGAGCGCATTCAATACACTTTATAGAATATACATTATTACACTCATCGTCTCCCTCATTCTGGTCAATCATTTATATTATGATATATAATTATAGAGTACATGATTAAATTTTGCAACTGAGTAAGTACACTCTGTATGTTTTAGAGTTAAGGTGGTATGATAACTCAGGGTCCATATAGCAATGGCCGTAACTGACCATTCTTCGTTTTGTAAACGGCGTGATTTACTGTAATGTAAATTTTTAATCGCATTGCTCGAGAATATAGGCATAGGCTCAGGAGTCGCGGAGTGTGCTGGAGGAACCTGTCGACTCAACTCTTAGAGTGCAAGTGGAAGAAGGAATATAATGGCTCGAAATACTTACACGGAGCTTTAATCTCAGTGACTGAGTCAGGAATATTCAAACAATATATTAATGAGATTTTATCAGAACTTACTATTGACTTTTTGTCAATTTGTTTTTTAAAGTATTAGGTGAGTCAAAATTGTCTACCAAAAATTCGTATTTCACATTAAATTGCTACTTACGTCAATCATAAAATTTTAACAGATCACAAAATGCACCCAATAAATCTTTAAATAAATATATTTATTGTTATGGACGCTTTCCTCTGCTCTACTCTTTTACCAGCTCTGTTATCGCATTCCTTTGGCTTTTACTACTATTTACTCCAACTTAGTGTATTAATTACTTCTTTTGATTATACACTCTTTTTCTAATCAGACATCTTTTTTTTACTATAATTATTTAATTTTTTTAACTTTAACTTAAAATAAAATTTAACCATTTTTATCAATTAAGAATTTTCTCCTCAACAACATTTTTAAACAAAAAGATCTGTTGTATAGATATGTTTTTTTTTAGATATCTCAGAAACGAAAAAACACAGGACAATGCAGATTTTTTGTTTAATTAGAATTTAAAATTTTTTTAAAACACACTTTCAAAAACCATCAAAACCATGTGCATTGACCAGACAAAATCTCCGAACAGCTGTGGGAATCTTGACAGGTCACTGCCAATTGCGACAACATCTCTTTAAGATAAAATTAACAGAATCGCCGCTATGCAGAGGCTGCGAATAAGAAGCGGAAACAGTAGAACGCATTATGTATGACTGCTCTGCTTTTTCTGAAATCAGAAGATGCGTGTTGGGCGAGTAGGTACTAGCTTACACCAGCTGATGTCAAGGAGATCTCCCTATTTTAAATCACTAGGCTTGGTGACAGCCTGAGGTGAGGATATCCCTACACACGGGAGGATGCACAATGGGTCATATGTGGACTTAGTGCTGGCTGAGCACTAGCTCGCCCCTCCCCGAATTTCCAGATCCAGATCCAGAAACATATGTTCATTAATTTTAAAGCATAATTTTTTTATTTGTTGATATTTTTTATTCGGCAATAATTTCTTTTGCTTTTTGGAAACAGCATTCTTATATGTCTTTCTTGTTGTAAAATTTTATAAAAAGAACAATTTTTTTTTTAAATTTGCGATTAATTGTAGTTAAATATACATTTGTGGAATGTTAGCCACTGCCGAGAAACAAAGGAATGCGATTCAGTTCACTTCGTTCACTCTAACTGTACAATTATTGCCTAATAACGTATTACTTACTTCTTGTTCTTTGTTCTAATGTTTAAAGTTGATCCATTACATAAATTGTCAATAGACATTTAGGAACTTACGTTGGGAAAAATGGTTCCAAGAAAATCACTGGCAATTGCACTTTTCACGAGGTTACTTTGTTTGTTTTATCGATATCATACAATTTATTTCAATAAAAAAATAAGACTTGGTCAAAGAATCAAAGTATCAAAAAATAAACACAACCATCGAACAGAAACAAATAAAATGTTTTTGAAATCTCCATCGAATGAATCAGAAAAAACAACAACGAAAAAAACTAGTGTGGCAGTCAGTGGGACTGCCGGCAGAAGTTATACTTCTATGCACGTGCCCAGATTCATAAATTTTTATGCGAATGATTTAGCAAAATCATTATATGATATTCGTGTTCAGCGACCTCAAAAACCTCCTAGTACCGAGTACACACTCATTTTGTATCAAATTTGCATAATATTTCCTGGAGACGAGGTCCGTCTTAAGTACCAGGTGTTTCGGACACAATCGCCATTATCATATTCGTGTTCAGCGACCAAAAAAACAGCCGAGTTCCAAGTGTAATTTTGTAGAGAATTTCGACATCATGATATTCGTGTTCAGCGACCACAAAAACCCCGAGTACATAAATTGAACCCATTTGGAATATTTATCGAGTTGTAATTTTTCTATTTATTGTCTGTTCGGAATGCACTTTTCGACTATTCTTAAAAACTCTGTTTATGTAGCCAACAACCTCAAAAGCATAGTGCAGGATAGACTACAACCATGTGACGGTAGTATGGACTACAATACAATACTCATTACTGAATATTATTAATATTATTAATATAAAATACTAAACTTTATATGTTTACTTACGTGACAGAATTATAAAATAATCTGTCAAACACAATGTAATATGTCACTATGATATTCCAAAACATTAGCTCAGACTGTTTTTTGTATATCTATCTCTTTTCAATGTGTTTCTGTCTCTCTCTTACTCACACCATTACATATGTAATGATTTTTCCTATTTAACCCCACACAAATCGAGTGAATGAATAGAAGTATAACTTCATCATCATCACTTTTGTTGATTTTTCCTTATCGTGAAAGACCCACTGAGCGGAATGGCATTTATTTTCCGGGTTGTAGGAGTAAATCCAAGATTCATCGCCACTAACAAACCTATAAAGGTTTTTTAAACTTCTTTTGTTGAACCGTTCCAATACCAATGGACGCGAACCGATTTTTGCTCTGCTGTGAGCAAATGAGGGACCCATCGGGAAACTAAATTCGTAACATCCAGATTTTTATGTAGGATCTTATATATCGAGGTCTTTGAAAAGGTCCAACGATTCCTGTATCTCTCGGTATGTTACACGATGGCCATCCTTAATTAGCTGACAAAGGACGAACCGCATTAATGTTTTGCTGTGTGGCTGCTGTTTTAGGTGGACCTAGTCTGGATTTGTCGCTAATCGTTAAAATTCGCAATTATAGCTGGAAATTGTTGACTTGTGTGGTGATTTATTTCCAAACACAGAAACCATTTCAGCGAGACATTGATGTTGGGATAATCCTCTTCGAAAATTGTAAACAATTATTGCTGGAGAATTTACTCGGCGAAGATCCATTTTGTAAAATTTTAAAAATTGACTATACCTACACAACTTGATTTAGGTATGTCAACAAAAGATTGAGGTACGCTCATAAAGACTATTTTATAACCATTTTTATCTAATAAATTATTGTATACCTACTAGCGGACCCGGCGAACTTCGCACCGCCTAACACTAATGTTTTTACCAATTTTTTTTTATTTTTACGATTAATTTTTTGTATTTTTTATCATATTTTCTCGTTAGTTACCAGTTTTTACTATTATTTATAGTACTTTGTAATTTATCGGTTAGGTATATTATATATTAACTTCGCCAACTAACGGTGGCGTCATAATTCTTAGGTAAGTAAGTTTTGCTCTTTTAAATATATGAGATATCAACTGCGCCACCTTACGGTGGCGTCATAGTACTTAGTTATGTAAAAATTACAGTTGTAAATTTATAACATCTCAACTGCGCCACCTTAGGGTAGCGTCATAATGATTAATTTCGTAATAAACGCGTCCGATCGCTGCAAAATTCAAAGTGCTATAAGGAAAATCGCGGCCTCCGATGCGCTATTTCTAGCCACGTTACCGCCGCCCCGGCCGGCCAGTACCACCGCAAACGCTACGTCCCGCAATTTTAAATCTGTAATATCTTCGAAAATATTCATTTAAATCTTGTGCTGTAAAAGATCTATATTAAATCAACAATGTATTTAAGCTATTTAATTGGATAAGGATTAATGCTGTATTGGTTAAAATCGCTGCGAAAATTAGCCATTATTTGTCGTAAAAAGTAAACGACAAAAAAATGTTATTGTGGAATATCCATAAGAGATAGACATATACCATCGCGGAGTTTTCTGTAGACCTTTTCAATGTGTACAAATAATTAGTACATTATTTTGATAAATCTCGTAGGGTTCAGCCTGCGTTTGCAATGTAAGCGAAAAAAAATTGATAATTAACGACATCACATTAGAAACCTCAAAAATAACAGTATTTCTCCACTATTTAATGGATGTTATTATACATATAAACCTTCCTCTTGAATCACTTTATAAATATAAAAAAAACATACAAAGGGAAATAGGGACAGAAAAAGCGACTTTGTTTTATACTATGTATTGATTTAAGCTTTTATATATATATATTCAGACTAGCGGCCGCCCGCGACTTCATCAGCGTGGACTTTAGTTTTTTGCCACCGAGTTTCATACAAATTTGCAACCCCTATTTTAAATCCTTAGGGATGGAATTTAAAAAAGTAATTTCTTAGTATACCACTACGTAATAAAACAAATTTATTCTCGAATTTTCAAGACTCTACGCGTCTATCGACAGTTTCATGTCGGCCAGCAGCAGCGTGCTACCGTCTCACCGCTCCACACACCCGCTCAGTAAAGCGCGAGTGGTATTAGACTATTATTATTTTAAAACTTTAAAAACTTGCATGCTATATGCATGCAAAATCTTAGCCCGATCGGTTTGAAATTGACAAAGTTTCATACAAACTTTCATCCCTATTTCATCCCTTAGCGGTGGAGTTTATAAAAAAATCCTTTCTTAGGGGATGCCTAAGTCATAGTAGCTACATTCATGCAAAATCTCAGCCCGATCGGTTTAAAATTGACAAAGTTTCATACAAACTTTCATTCCCTTAGGGGTGGAAATTATTAAAATTCTTTCTTAAGGGATGCCTACGTCATAGTAGCTATATGCATGCAAAATCTCAGCCCGATCGGTTTAAAATTGACAAAGTTTCATACAAACTTTCATCCCCTATTTTATCCCCTTAGAGATGGAATTAATCAAATTCCTTTCTTAAAGGATGCCTACGTTATAGTAACTATCTGCATGCAAAATCTTAGCCCGATTGGTTTAAAATTGACAGAGTTTCATAAAAACTTTCATCCTCTATTTTATCCCCTTAGGGGTGGAATTAATCAAAATCATATCTTAGGGGATGCCTTCGTCATAGTAACTATATGCATGCAAAGTTTTAGCCCGAACGGTTTAAAATTGACAAAGTTTCATACAAACTTTCATCCCCTATGTTATCCGGTTGGGGGTGGAATTAATCAAAATCCTTTCTTAGCGGATGCCTACGTTATAACATCTACCTGCATGCAAAATTTCAGCCCCATCCCTCCAGCGGTTTGGGCTCTGCGTTGATAGATCACTATATCAGTCAGTCAGTCAGTCAGTCAGTCACCTTTGAGTTTTATATATATATAGATTTACCTATAAAAAAAGTATGTGTTAATTAACCTCAAAACCCCTATTTTTATACCTAATGCAATGACAATTTCACAAAACATAAATACTAAAATTCACAACGACCAGTTTTAATTTTGTGGAAAAAATGATACTTTCAAGGACCATTTTATCACCACTTTTATGTATTGCTATTATACTATTTATAATTTATTAAGAAACATACATCTACTGTTATATATTCAAATCTACTTATAAAAAAATTATATCTTAATTGACCTAAAAAAAAACCTATGCTCATACCTAATGCAGTGACAATTTCACAGTTTTTTAGACTTTGTTAATTACCTGTTTTCACTTTTAAACAATTTAATCAACAAAGCAAAAACAATCGTAATCTTTTTCAAATAGTTGAATTTTCTCAACAATTACTCCCGAACAATCGTCATAACATGATATAATAGCGATCCCTTATAAGCTTTATGCAAGTGACTTAAACAAAAAAATATAGAAAGTGCATTTAGCGACAAGAATTAAACAAGAAGTGTTAAAAGTGATCAGTCAATGTTTTACTTTAGGAAGTCTTTAAAATAAATTAATTTATGTAATCTTTGTATCGTAGTTTTCACATAAACGAATTAACTAAATTTGCAGTTATTAAGAATTTTTATTGAGTAGAAAATAGAAAGTAATCAACAAGCACACTGCTCAGCGGTTCTGGGGTATACGCAGCAATCAGTTGTTTGTTATTACACCATATTAGGAATGTAAAAACACGAGATGTACTTCGGGAATGACTGATGAGGGCAATCATAGCATTTTTAACGCAGTATTTTACCGAACCAATGTATAAAAATCATGACTAAATCAATGATATTAATGTTTAAATATTCCTTAATATAAATATATAGTACATCTTGTGTTTTGATAATAATGAATTTTGCCCTCCTCAGAATCCATGGGGCTTTGAAGTTGCTTATCCTTCCCATCTGGGGTACCATTCCCTGTGTTTTCAAACTCATTATTATATTGGGGGGTAATCAGCCTTTACTTGCCACGCTGGCAAAATGAGTTGGTGGGGGATTAGGATATTTGGAAGGAAGTGATAGGTATGGGATGATTTGAGATAAGGACAATGAACCGAGGCTTGCGTAGGCAGGGGCGCATCCCTGAGTATCTACGTGTTACTACTGGGCCGGACACGTGGCACGAGAGAACGACAAAAAATTGGACAAAACAAATAATACAGTGGAAGCAAAGAGAACATAAACGAGGTGCAGGAAGACCACCAAAAAGGTGGGCCGATAACATCAAGGAACATGGAGGGAGAAACTGGCACTAGTAAGCTCAAGAGAAACGAAGTTGGAAAAGAAAAAGAGGGGGCTATGTCCAGGAGTGGACTAGATGGGGCTGCTTAAGAAGATATAGTATATCTTAAATGACATTAACGAGAAATTAAAAAAATGTCGCATCCAGCTGGACTCGAACCCTCAGCCTTTACCTCTACGCGCTTAGACTAGTCATCAAATCGGTTTTTGGTCGTTAAATTGAACTGATGTTACATGTGACATTTACTCACTCTCTACCTAAGCACATATAGCTTCACGGTAATGTATAGAGATTTTGGTAAATCGACAAATGAAACATCAAACTCTAAATCACTTTTCTTGTGCCCTGTCTTTTACTTTTATTTGTATCATTTAATATATTCTTGTTTGTTTACTTTATAAAATTTAAGAAAAGGAAATATTTAACACAAAAAAATAACTGTTATTACATTAAATTTATAGTACCTGGATGACCGAGCTTTGCTCGTGAAACATCTAAATCATAGAGCTTTCTGTTCGTATGTTAGTCAAATTTTGCAAACATCTTACTTTAGCAGCGCGGATTTGACGAGCATAAACCTGAGATATTACTATTGTTAAATTATTTTAAATTATTACTAAGTGCAGCCTGTCCCTTGGCAAATAGCCGAGATAGATTACGGCATAGTCTAAAAAACGTACTAAAAATTTTCTAAATTAGTTTATTTCATTAACAGTTAAAAAATAATAATTACTGTTTTCACATGTAAGAACAAAAAAAAACAAAAAAAATCTACTCTATCGCGTAATCGATCCCATTATGATAACATAACAGAACTGTCATATGTATCTGAAGTCTGAACCAAGTTTCATTTTAGTGGCCCATAGTGCAAATTACATTAAAGATCGATCTATCTCTTATTTTAAAATAGTGCCTGGCTTAAGGGTATAGGTAGAACTTAATATTCAACATTCAGTTAGTACCAGACAATACCTATGTAAACTGAGTGTAAAAAGGCGCCGCTGGTTCATTCACGAAAACGGGCTTCGTATTTTCGGTGTATTCAGAGATTGTGTTGATCTTAGAGTGAAATAATCAAAGCGTGAGGTCATTAGGGTATCGGTCGGATGGAGCCAGAAGTCAGGACAAAGCATAATCCCGATTTAAAAGTCGAAACCATTAAGAGCGTGGGAGATACGTATTTGAAATTCAGAGTCATTTATACGGTTGTTTTTATTATGAAATTTTAAAATGAGAGTCAAGTTCTGTAAGCATTTTTATTCTTATAGATAATTTACATCGATGAATAATTTTATTTACATGATCTCACATTGTGCTTAATCATGGTTATTACTTTTATGTACAGAGGGAAATTTACACAGTTAAAGAGACCGGAAACTCCATTGAGAAGATTTTTTTTAATTTTTATCTTTAATTGCTGCCATGTAACTCTAAGATTACTCGATTCGACAATACGGAGTGTGATTAAACCGGCAAAAGATAGTTTGGAGCTCCACGGTTGTTCCTGCGCATGAGTAGACAATGTCAAAAACTATAAGAACTATTAATCAGCCATTATATTAGTAGTTATAGCTCGATGCCCAATTGGATGTCAGTGACATCATTGTGACACTGGACAACATTATTAAGTGCTCTTGTGCCGCTTGCCATTTTTCTTAAAAGTATCTCTTTCTATTGCGCGTTAAAGACAAAGATAGTAAGTCTTTCTAAGTTAAACCTGACAACTACCATTCATTCAAACCTCGCATTGCTTCCACTTGCATTTACGTCCCAATGACGTCACTGACATGCAATTGGGCATCGAGGTATAGTCGACTTATTGCTCGTTTTTATTCCACTCATTTTACAGATAACACTCACTCAATTCCTCCTAAAACCACATGACTTTTAGAGAGAGAAAGAGATATTTTCAAATCAACAATTGAAACGTCACGCACTTTATCGGTAATTAAATGAGCACAAATGATAAATGATAAAAATAATAAACAAAGTAACTCGAGCTGCACGAAAAATTTTGAGGGTAGTTTTGACATAAACAAGTCATAAGTGAACATTATCAACCATCAAAATCACTTCAACAGACAAAAAGTTGAATTTTGTAAACTAGTGTAATAAAAGAACTAAGAACCCTATCAACGTAGATTTGTATAACAATCAGCATACAATTGGTGTGTTATTGGATAATTTCCCGCCACATCAAATATTTAATAATTGTTGACATATTATTGTAAAGCAATCTTGCCAATGTAAACTGATCACGAATTATGGGCGCCAAAAAGGGGTTGTTCGATCTAAAACCAAAACGCCATTGTTCGGGTGACTTAATAATAAATAATCTCTAGTTTAGATATAGACACCCGGTAGGCCATCGGTGCCGTCCCATCTCATTGAGAGCTTGGAAAAGAGCGAAAGAGAGATGGAGATAAGCGCATCTTCCTTCGTCCAGGCAGGCTGAGCGCGTCGATTGATTCAATCGGTACGCGCCACAACGGCACAAGAGACGACACCGAATTCGACCCCCGCCCTCACCCGCGACCGCATTCCAACCAGTGTTGCCAACAACAAACAGTTTACAGATTCATTAGTAATATGCCACAAACTCCCGGCTATACCCCGAGATTATCTGTGGATGGAGTTCGAGAGCACAGCGTTGCCAACGTATATCAGTTCAAACACGTCAAATTAAAAATTTGTCGTAACTGAACTGTTAGTTTTAACCTACATGGATTAAAATACACTTTAATTGTTTCTCATTGTCTTTATGCGAATTAAAACAAACAAAAATTTAGCGAGTATTCTAAGAATGCAACATTTTTACTCAATGACTATCAGAAGAGTCGTAGTGTGGAGATAAAAACTTTAAAAGAGTTGAAAATCCCTGCAATTCCTTTAACTTCTTAAAGTTCATTTCTGCTAGTTATATTGTTTTTATTATTCATTTTTAAAAGCTTTATCTCATGATTCTACAATACTACTCATCAAAAAACTATATTTTTTTGCTGTTTGACACCTCTGTGCAATAAGTGTTTGTGCTAAAGTTTCGAAAGTTGTTTTTGCAATTTTTTCACACAGCTTTTACGTATTTTTTACGATTACTAGATACGACATACTTGTGTGTTTCCTTAAACAATACTAAGAGTCTTTTTTTCCGGATAATACATCTATCTCTATGGCTCTATACATGCCTCTCTTTATTTGTCTGATTGTACACATAATTTAGAATAGCTTAATTAAGTATTTTTATATCCCTCTGTCAATCCCCTACTAGAATCTGTCCTTTATTTTTGTTCTTATACTCAGAAATACTTTCTTAACACCAATTCAATTCCTTATTTATCTCCATATTACAAATTCGGTTAAGGTAGGTATTCACTGGTTTCCTAAAGATTTTGCTTTATATTTCGTATAGTAATTTATTTACCGGATTAATATCCGATATAAATATCACAGTTCAACTAAGGTTGAGTGATAGAATTAATACCAGGCTTAAGGTATTGAAATGTAGTCCGGTTTCCGGAGAATTTTGTTTTACTCGGCAACGTCGATTAAGAGAAACAAAGTATCAGTGAGTGGAAGGGAGAGGGGAATAACTGGTGGCATTCTCACAGTTACAGTTGACCGTAAATGTACAACGCAAATGTAACAATAAATTTTTGGGCGGAGGATTGGGGCAAATCTGAATCCGAAACTGGTAGCTAGCGAGTGAAACCGAGGAAGATCACCAAAATGAGGTAAAGTGGAAGGGAACAACATCCTTTGCAGTTAGATTTTTGTTTTAAATGAGATCGGAAAATTCATTCCAGAAAATGTAACTTTCATAAATAAAAGATATTCCTAATGAATCAATAAAACTTTTTCATATTGAACCTAAAGAAAATAAGTCGAGTCATCTGAAATTTGTAACAGATAATCTTTTTTTAATGTTAAATTCAATTTAAATTAAGGTAATTTTTGTAAAGTATTATTCAACTTGTTTGTAAAGAGTATCTTTAGGTGGTCCATCCAATCAAAATAGTTTAATTCAGTCAAGTAACCGAAGTAAGGGCCATAAGTAATCTATAAATATAATAAAACTGTAGAAATGTATATGTTTGTGCGCGCATCAGATGAAAACTACTGATCCTATTCGAATGCGGTTTTCAAAGACGTATTTGTCTTCTTTCAACTTAACATCTGGTGTATAAAACTTTCTCGCCCCCCGCCCACCCCTTTAACGGGATGAGGAAAGAATTTTTTATACAAAAATCAACACGCTACGCGAACGACGTCGCGGGTACATCGAAATAGAACCCAAAAATGTGGTTAGATTTTTTTGTCTGTCTGTCTGTATGTTTGTGCGCGCATCACATGAAAACTACTGATCCGATTCGAATGCGGTTTTCACAGATGTATTTTTCTTCTTTCAATTTAACATCTGGTGTATAAAAATTTTTCTCCCATTCCTTAAATGGGGTGGGGTAAAATTTTTTATACAACAATCACACGCCACGCGAACGACGTTGCGAGTACAACTAGTTAATTGTAAAAATAATTAGTTTATTACATTTCCAATCGTTTACTATTATAACCAATTTGGCGATAAATGATAGGAATACTATTGTTGTAATTTGTAATTGCTTGTATTTATTTAATTTTGTTTAGAATTCCACCTACTATTTCGAAATATAAACGAAATTTCATCATCACATCACAATGCGAGACGTCCAAATTAAGTAGGCAAGTAAAACGCAAAGAAACTTTCTTCATTGAAAACTCAATATAATTTGTAATTGTTCTCGATTGGATATAATATCAGTTACGACCGGTTACCTAATTCGTTTAGTTTCGTAAACCTGTGGAGAAACAAAGACCCCCGGACTACGAGATCATTGCACTAACCAAACAGAATAAATGTTTGAAAACCATAAATATCTGTAACTAAAGAAACGAAAGTTTAAGAAATAAAACAAAAAAATATCCAGACATGTCTTATTCAGTTCCTATGCTCCTCTTGTGTTTGATTAATTTGGGTAAACGTTTTAAGAACAAATATTACTCAGGCAATGGAACTAAAATGATAAAATATTATCAGAGAAAGTAAATTTTCACAATTTATTACTGTTTTTAAACAGTTATATGTTAATGTACCGATAAGTAACAAATAAGAAATTTACCACATAACATACACTGTAATAAAATGTATATACTTAGAAATTTATTTGTAATTAATTTTTCTTAATGAATCAATGAACAAATCAGTAAATATTTTATTTATTTTGTTAACTACATTTTAGCTGAAAAGTCGAAATTGTAAGTAGAATTTATATATTGGAGCTTATCACTAAAAATAAATCTCAAAACTAAAAAATTATAGATATGAATCCGACAAACATTTTATGAATTTCTGATTGCTATTTTGAAATCAGAATTTTTATCAATTTTGACATGCAATTATTGATTCTAAATTAAATTTCTAAATCCCAGATTATGGATTTAAAACACAACTGTCAGGTAACCAAATAAATTCGTGCGGTTTTGGTAGAAAAATATAAATTTATATTGAAAAACAATAAGATACAATTAATAGGTGAAAGTAATTACTATCACACTCAATGACCTTTTGCCAACGTGTAAATGGTAGATGCTGTTGGGCCCACCCGGCATCGCCCGGTGAGATACCATTGCATCGATTTAGGCGGCGTGAAGTTGCTCTTTGGGTTAACGTTTCGTCGCCGTGTCGATGTTTCCGGTTCCCAGGGTGGGACCGAAAGAAAAAAAGCATGATGGAAGCTCCAAGACTAAAATACTCCGGAGGTAAACTCGCCCCCCGATCGGATCTCCGGGTGGGGGCTAGTCCTGTGGCCTCATCAAGCGATATTAATCGAACTTCCACTATCTCCTACAATACACTGGGTTCCCCTAACAACACTCAACGGAGAAATAGTGTGGCACCTGCAGTTGCTAACAGACCCAAAAACAGCAACTTCAAAATTGATTTCTGCAACATCAGAGGGCTTAACACCAACATAAATTCAGTCCACCAGCACTTACAATCTTCCAAGCCTCATGTGCTCGCACTGACCGAGACAAAGGTCAGATCGCCAACAAATACCGTCAGCTATTTATACCCTGGATACGATTTTCATTGCCGATTTAGACGCAACTTTGGGATATGTCTCTTTATCCGAGATGATCTTTGCTGCCAACGAGAGGAAACACTTGAACCGACAGGGTTTGATGTAATGTGGTTTAAAATATCTACGCAGAAAATCACCAAATTTATCTGCTGCCTTTACCGTCCTCCAAGCGACACCCAATACAGAGCCCTTTTCTCATCACTAGCCAACACAATCGACTTCTTGCAAACCAACCATCCAAATGCCGAAGTCGCTATCTTTGGAGACTTTAACGTCCATAATGTCAACTGGCTTAAATACTCAAATACCAACGATGAACAAGGCCGTGAGGCAGAATCATTCGCGATCAGTTCTGGCTTAACTCAACTCGTAAAAGAACCAACGCGGATACCAGACCGAGATGGTGATTTTGCTAGTCTGTTGGATCTTTTTTTGACATCAAACCCAGACTTATACACTATCTCCGTTCAGTCTCCGCTAGGATCTTCCGATCACAAACTTATTTCAACACTAAGCGAGCTACCAATTTGTTCTGAGCAGACTCCTAAACCTCGCAAGATTTGGCATTACAGATCAGCCAGGTGGGAAGACCTGAAGAACCATTTTCACACTTTTCCTTGGCTGAACGTGTGCTTTTCTTCTGATGATCCATCCGTTTGTGCTCAAGAGGTCTCCGATGTCATTCTAACTGGCATGGAAGCCTTTATTCCTTATTCCAATAAGCGCCCTTCTAACGGCAAGCCCTGGTTTAGCAAAAACTGCGAGCGCGCAGTCAGATCTAAAAATCTAGCTTACCGACAGTGGCGTAAAAATCCAACGGCTGAGAATCGCACCACCCTTGTTACCGCTCGAAACCAGTGTAAGCAAACGATAGATCAAAGCAAAGAGACGCATAACACGAGGATAAGTAAAATAAGTAAAAAAAGAAAATGAAGAAAACCCAAATGGTGGCAAACGAGTAACTAAAGGAAAATAAAAAATAATTAAATAAATAGAAATAACAAAAAAAGAGAGTAATGTGAAAATATCATAAAAATCATTAATAAAAGAAAAAAGTAGAAAATCTAAAAAAAATGACAAAAGCGGAAAAATTACAAAATACAGCGTAACCAAGTAAAAACCCAGAAAGAGACAAAAAATATAATAAAATCAACGAAAGAAACATGGAAAAGTAAGTATTCAGTTTGTCTATATTAAAATATAAACATTATATTGTTCCATGTAGGGAGATTTTTAAGTGGAATTACCTATACCATTATGCAGATAATGTATTTACAAATTGAATCAACATAAAGAATAGGTTTTTTACCGGATTTATCTGACTATGTTAAATATCGTAAAACAACGTCATAATGTTTCCGAGCAACAAAGTAAATCCACGTATATAGCGACGCTGTGTTGGTTTAAGAACGTATTAATGGTATAACCCGAGATAATTCTCTGATATTTCCCAAGAAGCGTGCGATACACTCAGATCGTGACGAAGATTGTAGCAACCTAGTGTGAGGTCCTGAGAATCAAACCCGAGAATATTTATCACAGTCTTTACTTTTCTAGTAATTGTCTTTAACGTTTTGTTGTTATTGTTTTATAAACAATTATCGTTAATAACTGATAAAGCAGAAAATTTACCGGATAAAGCAGAGACGGATTGTTATTTCTTATTGCATTTAATAATGATGTTTCTTTATTAACAAATGTATACATATAATAAACATATGTAACTAGGGTGCCTTTATATGCGCAAGAGAACCCAAAATAATGTGTTTCCATTTCGTATGTATGTCTAACGTCTGTACGTCTGTAGGTATGTTTGTCTGTATGTCTATATTTGAATGTTCCCCTTCAATATTCTCCCCTTTCCTTGCCACACACCTTTCCATACCTTTTTATCCAATGATCAAAGCAGTGGTTGAAGTATACTTTGCTGAGAGCCCTTAGGAGCTCTGCCGTTTTCTGCTTTACCGCTTTCATTGACAAGGTCACCTTCAAAGCAGATTTTTTCTTCGGAAACAAAAAAAAACGTACGGTGTCAAATCTGGCAAGTACGGCGCGTGTTCGAGCACTGGAGTGCGTATATTGGTCAAATACTGCTTCACATATAGCGCGTTATAGGAAGGTGCAAAATCCACGAGGTGTTCGTCCATAACTCGAGTTGTTTCTTATCGAGACTGGTAATGAAAAGGGGTTTTATTAGAAAAAAATATTCTATATCTGAATGTTTCCCTTCAATATTTTCCCCTTTCCTCGCCACACACCTCTCCAAACCTTTTTATCTCTTGATCCAAGCAGTGCTGGTAGTATTCTTTAGTGAGAGCCCTAAGGACCTCTGCCGTTTTTTGCTTTACCGCTTCACATATAGCGTGATATAGGCAGGTGCAAAATCCACTAGTTGTTCTTCGATAACAGGGGTCGTTTTTTATGAACTTGTTATCGCAGTATTGCCAAAACTGACTAACGGTTGTTAGTCGGACCATCTGGAACCCATTTAGTCGTCGCGATACCGTTAATGTCGAAAAAAACAATCAACAGCTTTGGATATCCTTGCTTTTTTGATTCTGTACGATTCAAGCGCATCAATGCATCAATCCATCAATTACCGCTTTGTTTCAATATCGTATTAAAAAATCCACGTAATAATGTTTTACATTAGTCCAGGATCTTCTTTAACCTTTCCAGGAAATCTGAGCAAACCTGTTGAGGCACGAGGTTTTGGTCAGGAGTCAGAATTATGTCACAATAAAGTTATAGACACTATTTAAATAATAGGATATGAGTTCTATTTTTAGTGGTATTTATTTGTAAATATATTAACCAGTATTTTTGTTTTAACCAAAGATAAATTTCACTTAAACAAGCCTTATAATATGAAATTCGAAATTACAGAAACAATCAATAAAAATTCTTACCATTTTTTATATGTTTCTGTAGTCATTGATTTGGGTTTATTTTTGCATAAATCAGTAACATACATACATACATAATCGAAAACCTCTTTCTTATACCTGTAGGTGTCGAGGTGTACAAGCTCTATTAATTTTTTAATTTACAAATTTACAAATTTACGCCACTCTTTTCTGTCTCTAGCCAGTTTCTTCGCCTCACACCACGTCTTCCCTCTTTCTTCTAGTATCTCACTTATGCTATTGTTCCATGTTTTTCTTGGTCGTCCCCTCCTGTTTTTCCCCATTTTTCTCGCCTCCCATATCTTCTTCACTTGACTAGTTTCATGCATTCTGATCATGTGTCGCCACCATTTCATTTTCTTTTCTTTTACTTTATCCTTTAGTGATTTCGTTTCTAATTCTTTTCTAATGTCTTCGTTTCTTCTTCTATCTGTTCTTGTAGCACTCAGCACTTTTCCCAAATTTATCATTTCACTTGTTTGCAGTCGTTTTTTTGTCTTTCGTCGAGTAACCAGTTGTACAGGTTGGTGCACTGTTTGATATACGATCATTTTTGTATTTGTTGTTATTTCTTTTCTATTCAAGAAGTTTTTGTATAGTGCATGATATAGTCTTGTTGCTGAATTTATTCTGGCGCCAATCTCGTCTTCTTGTGTCTCTTTATTATTCAGATTTATTCCTAAGTACTTGTATATTTCAACCTGTTCGATTCTATTTCCTTCAATGTTAACGTTTGTTTTTGTTTTGTTTTTTGGAACAACCATCACTTTAGTTTTCTCGGTATTTACTCTTAAGTTGTATGTTTTAAGTTTTTCTGTCCATATTATCATGTTCTCTTGTAGTTCTTTTTCTGTTCTTGCTATAAGCACTATATCATCTATAAATCTATAAATCAATAACACTTTATTAAATATTTTAAAATAATATTAGATTTTACAATTTTGAACAAATACTGCAAAATGACATTCTAAATTCACTTCATAATTTACCCAAAGGTAAAACAACGCAGAGATCATAGAAATATGCATTTCTAGTCACATCTTGTTATAAAATTCTTTTCACATAATCTCATTTAATTAAATAGGACGGTAAGAAATGCAATATTAAACGTCTGTGCAGTAATATTCGTTTAGTTTAGAGGATGTACATTTTCCGGATAGCAACGTTCATTATTATTACCATTACTTGGTTGGACATTACAACGCACTTCCTTAAAACTTGAAACTAAAATTTACCTAAGTTGAATTGTTAAAAAGTTTGTTTGTGCGTGTCCTAAACCTGGTTAAATTACGAATTATATATGCACACATGTTTTAAGCTAGACAATCAACTACCGAATTAAATAATAATATTTTAATAACAACCGTTATTAAAAATGCAGCTCATGAGTTTTTGCTAACAAGTTGTTTCCATTTTGATTTATTTGAAGTCCTTGTTTTTTAAATTATTACAAAACACATTTCTACACTTATAATAAATCTGTAGAGAGGTCAATTCTGTACATGAAATATATTTCCAAAATAACTATCAGGGGGTGATTAGGGATCAATACTGATGCCAAAATTGCAGTAAATAAATTTTTTGTCTGTCTGTCTGTCTGTCTGTCTGTATAACCACTATAGAAACAAAAACTACTCAACGGATTTTAACGAAAATTAGTTCAATTATTTTTCATACTCCTGTGCTGAGTATAGTATACTTTTCATCACGCTACAATCAATAGGAGCAGAGCAGTGAAGGAAAATGTTGGGAAAACGGGAGAAGTTACTCCATTTTTTAAGTTTTCGTCGAGTGTGCAACCTTAATGGTTAAAGCTATACAGAAATCATCTTATTTTTATAATTTAGAGGTCAACTGTGAACGGATTTTACAAAATTTCACCCACAAGGTTAGTTGCGTGGGCGTGAAAAAAAAATTTTAAATCTATAAGTTCTACAGGTTTAAAACTTTGCAAAATAGTTATTTTTATCATTTGGAGGTCAACTATTAACGGATTTTACAAAATTTTACCCACAGGGGGCGTTGCAGGGGCGTGAAAAATAAAAAAATAAAATTAAAATCTATGAGTCCTATAGGTTTGAAACTTTGCAAAATAGTTATTTTTATAATTTTGAGGTCAGTTGTGAACGGATTTTATGAAACTCCACCCACAAGGGAGGATGCAGGGGCATGAAAAAAAAATTAAAATCTATAAGTCCTACAGGTTTAAAACCTGGCAAAATAGTTATTTTTATAATTTTGATGTCAATTGTGATCGGATTTTAGAAAATTCCACCCACAGGGGGCATGCGGGGGCGTGAAAAATAATCTATACATATATTAAATCTGTAGAAATGAAAATGCTGTACATGAAATATATTAAAAAAATAATTAGCGGTGGGTGTTACTACATCGATATAGAACCCAAAAATGTGGTTAGATTTTTTTGTCTGTCTGTCTGTTTATTTGTGCGCGCATCACATTAAAACTACTGATCCGATTCGAATGCGGTTTTCACAGATGTATTCTTTCAACTTAACATCTGATATATAAAAATTTCTCCCCCCACCCCTTTAACGAATTCGGGGGAGAAATTTTTATAGAACAATCAACACGCACGCGAACTACGTCGCTGGTACAGCTAGTTTTTTAAATAAAGCTTCAAATGTTAGAAAACCCCCAAGACATGTTGTTTTGTTTTTGTTTAAGGTATTTTAAAAAATATATCAAAGTATTATAATTGTAAAAATAAATGTATATTAAGTGTCAATAAAACACTAATGAAAATACTGCACGCGTTTCATACGTTTTCATCCAAACAAAACTTTTTATAAAAGTTTCCATCGTAAACTGAGAAGTAAGTAGTTAAATAAACATGTTAATTGCAATATTTAACGCCAATGAGCTGCTATTTTACAAAAATTTTGTTCATTTAGGTCGCCAAATAAACAAAAGCAATATAACAAACAATGTCGATGTCGAACAGTTTGGAAAGTTTTAAATATTTGTGTAAATTGCTAAATTTTATTATAGATCGTTATTGTTATTATAATCTTAACTAACAAACACAATTATTGGTATATTAGATTTTATTAAGTCGATAGAAACTTAAATTATTTTTAATTAAATTATTTTATTCACTTAATGGCATATATCCGTGTCAATGGTGTATATTACACAAATCTCTTATGTGCTTATTAATTTTTAAACATTGGTTACAAATCTATTACGTCGTTAGAAATTATAACTCATACTTTTTCCATTATTTCAGTGAAAACAATGATTATTTTTGTGAAAGTTTTAGGAAAATTATGTAGGTTGATTTGATTGGAGAAAGAGCAGCGATAAAAATATAATAATATAATAATAATATAAATGTAGACGATTTATAAATATCATCTATAAATTTAGTACGGATATTTATTATAAATTATATTTCGTTTTAAACACAGAAAAAAAATTATAATTTGACAGGCTGGTTTATATTGATTATGTGTGATTTTACTCGTGTAAAATTGAAGTAAAATGTAACAAATAGTCTTTTCAACGAGCTTTCGAAAATTTTTGGTAGAATACGTCACTTAGTAAACATAAACAATAGTAATTTACGTAACTAGTCCAAATATACTTTTTTTATGGACAAGAAGACACAAAATTCCGGGACGAGTTGTAGACTTTTAATGTCAATTCCTTTTCACTGAGACCAAAAAACTCCAAATAATAAAATTGAACTCATTTTCGCCAAAAATAATTTATGTTTAAAATGCCTTTTCGTGTATGCACAAATGCAGTTTTTCAATATTTCGAGCCTACTACAGAGCTAACAGACAGCAGATGTACCTACTAATAAAAGAGATAGTTCTACCAAGTAAAATTGCCAGAATGGTAAAAATTACTCTGGATAATACAACAAACGAAATAGCATGGAAAGGTTATAAGATAATTTTGAAACAAAGAAAGGATTACGACAAGGAGATTCACTATTAACAACTATGTTCAATCTGGTATTTGAACGAGTAATAGAAAAAGCTGGATAAACATGCAGCAGACAATATTTAGAAATGGTCACCGATGTATAAGCATTCGCAGACGACCTAACACTATTAACAACAAGTAAGAATGAACTAAAAAGGTTGATGAAGAATATAATAAAAGAGACAAGCAAACTTGAACTTGCAAGAAATGAAGAGAAGACAAAATATATGGTAATGGGTGAAATAGAAAAAGAAGACAACACAGTAGAAATAGACGTAGAAAAAACACACATGTTTAAAAGAGTTTAAGAAGAGACTTACCTGGGTGTTCAAATAGATGAAAAGGGACATGAGAAGCAAGAATAGCAAAAGATTCAAAAAGTATGAAGCGTTACGAAAACTAATGACATTCAAATACGTGCCAAAAAAAAATAGAATCTACAAGACAATTATAAGGTCCACAACTACATGCCAGCGAAACATGGATGCTCAACAAATCAGAAATACACCTTTTACACAGAAGGGAGAGAAAAATACAAAGATTAATATATGGAGGTGTGATAATAGATAAAATCAGTGGAGAAAAAGAAATAACAAAGAAGTCGAGGAATTATATAAAGATCCAAAAATAACTACTGTAATTAAATCTCAGAGAATACGATATTTAGGACACATCGAAAGGATGGGAAAAGGAAGAATATCGAAAATGATACTCTAACGAAAGCCAATACAAAATAGAAGGAAAGGTAGACCAAAAAAGAGATGGAAAGACAACGTATATAAAGACTTGCAAAGAAGTAAAATTGGGAACTGGAAAGAAAAAGCATTGGACAGAAGTGAATGGAAAAAAGTGGTAAAAGAATGCATAAAAAGACTTAAAAAACAAATTGTTAGTAATCTTTTTAGCCCTAGACCTCTAAGCCTGTTAAGCTTTAAAAAATGCAAAAAGAATCCTTAAAATCTGTCTTGTCGTTTAAACTCCGGATGTAAGGCCTGTTTTAATGATTTATTGCCTCGGCTAATAACGCATTCGACAAAAACGCTGAAATACACTATAAAATACGTATCTTATGTTCTATATGGAGCAAGGTCTTGTGCTCCTAGATGTGAACTTGTATTGTCAGTTGTTGGCAGTTCGATATAAATCGATTTTTAGTTCTGGTGTTAAAATCAATAAAATTTTCAAGTAATGGTAAAATGTAAGATAATATGCAATACAATTTGTAGTTATTACCAAGTAGTGCCAATTTTTTGATTAATAGTAATGATAGAAAGGAATCTAAAAATCTAAATTTTATCTTTTCTTGGTACGTACTCGCCGAGTACTTGTATTTTCTTAAATCATTTAGTGGTATTATAAGCCGTAAGAAGTACGATTTTAAGAGGTAAGATATACAACAAAAATAACTCAAAGTAATAATGCCTGAACTCTCCTAAGGGAAAGAGATTGATATTTAAAATGTAAAGTTATAAAATCCAAATACACATTTATATGTTTAATGGATTACATCATTTTAACCTAAAACTGTAATCATGCCTATCATAATATTGTACTATCATAACTAAACTATTTCCCTTTTTCTAAGACAATTAATTCAATATCTATTTTTAGTTAAATATTGTTAACAAAATTACTTATCGAGAAAGGAAGTTGCCAACGTTTAACCTGCTTATACACAAATATTATCTTAAAAATATTCCACCGAACATTAGGCCAGTCAAGAAATTAGGTATGTTTTGTTATTCATGCCATATAAAGAAAATGAAATCTAATATTTCTACGCATCAGCTAAAAATTATATTATAATATAAAGAGTGTTTTCGGTTAGTTTTATAGAAACATAAATACTTTAAATAACTTAGCCTAGTATCCATTTTTTCAACTAATCTTCTTTCATCAATTCTGAATTTGACAGCATAGGATTTTGACAAGTATCTTGACAGTTGAAGTTTAGTGTTCATTTGAGCCTGACAGCTGACGTTTAATAAACATCAATACAGCATTATCTTTGTTCTCAGAAAATCTAGAATGTAAAATATACCAGCTAATCAATAAAAAAAGTAAAGGGTCCAACGTTTAATTGCAAGCTATAAATTAATAAGAAAAAACCAAAGGAAAATGTCAAAAAAAATGTATCTGCTGGCTAAAATAACAATATTCTTTATTTCGATAACTTCTTTTTTATAAATAACAAATAACTGGCCTAATGATTAAACAATCCATGTTGCAATAACAGTTCGTGATTGTTAAGTTTCTCAATAAACAATGAAACAATCTTCTTAGGTAATTGATCTTAAAATAAAATAGTGTTAAATTTCTGACTAATTTTAGGAAAAAGATATCAGTGAGAATAATCATAAACACACCAATTTAAATTGTATGTGTTGCTCAACTTTGAACCATTGTTGTAGGTATAGATTCTGAAATGCTTCGACGCACTTCTAATCTTGATAAAATGACGATATTAAACAGGAAAAATATTGCCAGTGATTTATACCTAGTTTACAAATAAAAGGTATTACAAAATAATACGACTTGTCGAGTAAATGAAATTTGCTCATTAAAAGAAAGAACGAGTATAATGCATATATATCGTGTTGAACATGCGCGAACGTCTTGCGATTCCTGATCTCCATTCCTTCTTATTTATCCATTGGTCATATTCCAGACATGTCTCTCTTATCTTCTGATCAATATCTTTCTAAAACTTTTCCGTATTCTTCCTCATCTTCTTCTTCTTTTCTGGTTCATTTCATTTTAACATTTTCTTTGGAATTCTACTATTAATCATTTTTTGTACGTGTCTCTACCATCTTACTTGTCAGCTTCGTAAATCATTGGTGATGTGATGTTGTACTTCCATCCAATTTTTTCATTTGTAATCCTCTTTACTTTTGATTTTTCCGCTGCTCCTCAGCACGAATCGATCTCTGTGACTCTTAATTTTTGTTCGATTCGTTCTTTTAGTGTCCATAATTCACACCTATATATTATTATGCTCTTTACTATAGTATCGTATATTCTCTTTTTGTTTTCGTTGTTTATTGTTTTATCCCATAAAACTCCGTTTAACATTTTTATTGCATTTCTTCCTTTCATATTTCTATCCTCAATTTATTCATCAAATGTTATTTTAATTCCTAAATATTTGTGATCTTATTCTGTTTTACCATGTTTGTTTATAGACCTTAAATATTCTATTCCTTTTCAAATTTGCGTGTTATATATTCTACATCGTCTATGTCTTCTGCTACCATAATTTGGTGTCTGTAAATGACAGTCTGTATAGTGTTGTGTCATCATCCAGAGGTATGCCATGTTTTGCCATTTCTAGTTTTCGTTCTAGATATACTTTGAACAACGTTGGTGATAGAAAACATCCTTCTTTTAGACCTCTTCTTATGTCGAATACTGTTGTTAGTTGATGTCCATTTTGATTTGTGATTTGCTATCATTGTAGAATGATTTTACAGCTTTTATTAATTCCACATTGATATTTAAGCCTTGTAGAGTTTCCCAGAGTTTACTCAAGGGGACGCTATCGCAAGCTTTCTTTAAGTCAACGAGCAATATGTGGATTTCTTGGTTATATGCTTTTTTCTATAATTTAAGTAAACAAATGGTGCGTAGATCTCCTCCTAAATCAGTCTTGTTCATCTGCCTCCATTATAATGTTAATATACAAAAACTAAATATCCAATAGCTTTATAGTCGAAGATCAATGAGATTGGCTCAAAGTATCCAATGAATTAGACCCAAAGAGAGAGTAACCGATACAAAACTCATTTGTTAGAATATAATTTTAGTGCTGATAAATATACAACTGTTAATGGGCCACCGAATCTAAATTTTAAAAAATCAAATTTTGTTCTGTTTTATCCAAAAGTAAAAGTAAAAAACTATACTGGCAAAAAATCTAATTCAAAGAAAGTCCAACAGTACTATCAGTGTTTAGTTCCATAAAACCAGAAATAAAGTTATTATGTTGCTTTATGTTACTTTAAAATTTTTAACTACAAGTCAATTGTCGACTACGTTTAACTCCAACACTGGTAAACAAATCTCACTGTGCACTATTTTTGTATTATGCGATAAGGTAATCGTCAAAAACGCTGAAGTACACAACGTAATACTAATATTTTATAGGGTATAATAAATACGAACAAAGTATCTTATGTGCTATACATTAAAAGGTCGTGTGCTCATAGATGTAAACTTGTATTGTCAGCTTTTTGCAGTTAAATATAAATTGAATGTTACTTTTGTATACAAAACAAAAATAATTGGTGATGATGAAATGTAAGACAAATATTCAATAGTAAAGATGGATGGGAATCTAAAAATAATATCTAAATTTTAACTTTTGTCGAGAAGTAGTTTTTTTGTCCGTCTTTATGATTCTATGTATAAATTTTATAGAAACAATCAACAATCCCTCGTAATTTACGTGTGGTCTTTTTTCTTTTGTCGCTCTTGTCAGATTCAAACGTTTTGCTCAGCTTTTACAGTGTCTCGTGTCTGGTGCTTTTGTTCTTATACTTCCTCGTCACTCCTGAAAGCTTAATCGTGTTTCTTTTCTCTCGTGCACATACGATTTTCAAATTTGTATCTCTCTTTTGCGCTGATATCGAGTTCTGGTGTTCTCACAGGGGTCGCTGACTCTGCAAACCAAGCTCTTTCACAAGACAATTGTTAGGGCTACGTCCAAGGAAGATTAACACTTTATCTTACAATTTGAATTAATCAATTGTGCCAAAAAAAGAATTTTTATGTAAAACATTTAAATTAAATATAAAAACTATTTATAATGTTTAATAACGAAGCAACGCAAATAGGTAGGTATCTGAGAAAATTAGTTGTTATTACTCATCTCTTGTTATACAGGGAAATGTTGTAAAAGAGTCTGTACGTTAATATTATAAATAAAGATTAAAACAAATAGACTATTTACTAGAATAATAAGAATCGCTAGCTTAACAAAGAAGTGTAAGCCGACCTCGAAAGCAGTGGAGCGATAATCTGGATGCTGGAGAAGGTGGATAAATTTTGAAAAAGCAATTTTCCTAAGACAAAGAAAAAAAAAGAAGAAAACACACACACTGTTTGGAAAGATGTTCATGTCACTAAAGCTTTTTTAAATATGAAGACCGTTAAAAAGATGAATTATGTAACTACGTTGGAAAAAAGAAACTTATTATTTTTTAATGCAATTTTATATTAAAAATACTGCTAATGTTATTTGATGCTCTCTTTCTGAGGATAAAGATCTTCAATTGTACGTTCAGTAAGGAACACCACAAAATCAATAACTAAAAGGAAAGTTGACAATCCTATTGTATTGTTTTAGATAAGTCAACTACGCTCAATTTCAATATTGCACTATTTTAAATATACTTTCTTTAATCATGTAAATAGAATGATTGTCAGGACATTGTCGGCCCAAAAAACACCTGAGTCAGCTAAATATGGCAGATGAAGACTAAAGACTTTTTAAGACTTTAAACAGAAAATTAAATTATTTTCCTTTATTTGCTTTAAGTTTCATTAATGTAATTTTGGTTATTGACTGTAATCAAATCTATTAAAAGGTACTGGAATTGTCAGGATGACTGTTTTAAAAAATATAAAGCTTGAAACGTTAAAGTCCTATGTCCCACACCGAATTATACCTCGAACTTAAATACGAAATTATCAAACCGGAGTCCACAACATAAAAATCATGAACCACAGTCATTGCCTATAATGGGAAACGGATACAATGGACATAAGACTAAGAATGTTGTTAGTAGTATGCATATTCCGTTGGATTCTAAGGTAAATATTATCTCTACCTGCAAGAATAATTTGAAATTCACATTTAGGTGTCAATAAAATTTGGTCTAGGTTTTTCTGTAAACATTTTCAAATCACCCAAGAGAAGATAAAACCATTTAAGGACTTACGAAGCAGTGCAAAACAATATATGCACAGATAAGCAGGAGGCTATTAGAGCCCTAAAGAACCTTCACGCTAGTATACGAGTCCAGAGAAGAACTCGATGTTCTGCCCGAATATAACGTTGTCAAACGTTGGTAAAAGGAGGTAGACAACGAGTAGGCTAATAAAATTGCAAGGAATTTGTACGGACCAGTATCAGTCCTAGAAGTATCAAAGATTACAAGGCAAAAATAATTGGGATAAAAGTGTGCTAGAAGAGCTGAACCAGGAATTAGCTAAGAGTCACCTGCACACCATGGTTCACATAGCTGCTGATTATGTGATAAGTAACCTGACCAAATTATAAATGACCAAACTAAAACGTCAAAAAATATCATACCATATCAGGACCAACGTATTGATTGATTCGTTGACGTCAGCAAACAAAATTGTTGATTTCATTCTTTTAACAAAAATAGTCCAATCTTATAACAGTAAATAGTAAAATTTTATACTCAAAAATATCACTTCTTCTATCACTTCTTCTAACCAGGTTTTTGAACCGCATCATACTCACAAAATTGGTATTTTGTATCTGTCAAAAAAATGTGTCAATTAAATAAATCCCAAAACCAGCTTTACTTATACAATCTGATCTGGCCTGGTATATATCGTTGTTTCTGTGTACACTTAGTTTGCCCCAGTTAAATTCCAAAACGTCTTTCGTACAAGAAACTGTTGTGCATTTTTAATAAAATACATAAGATGTTTGTATTTTATTATTTTTAATTCTGGTTTTTAGTTTAGTACTTTTTTTTGTAAAAATGTGAATTGGTTTGCTTTTAGGCACTTTGTGGTAGGTAGCTGACGCAGAATTTGTACTTTAAAAATAATCTATGGTAAAACATAGGGTACAAAAAAACTAATAGCTTGATGTTTTACTGGTCGATATGATAAATAACCCCCCCCCCTCTCTCTCATATATGTGCTTAAGAAGGCATCTGTAGTCGAATGTTTAAAATCACTACTGGCTATAGATAAAAATCACAGGTTTAGTTTATTCTTAATATCATTTTTTGTTTCTAAATTTCTAAACCCTTAATTAAAAATGTCTCAAAATAATTACTTTCCGGGTCTTATGGTTGTCTGGTCAAGTTAAATATATTGATATGAATCCTCCTTTTGGAACACCCTTCTTCAACGTATGTAATTATCGGTCGTGGATTCCAAGATTTCCAAATTAATTGTCTTTAAACACAAAAATTATAAATATATAAAAAAATCTTTCTCTTCTTTTTAAATCTTTTTTTGTTCAGTTGTTCTACTCTTTCTCTATATCTTCCTTTTCCTACTACTTTCCAACTCCTTCTTGCTGCTGCCTTTCTATTTATCTATTGCCTTTCTGCTCTCTTAAAATTTCCAACTCTCTGCTTTTCTGTACCTTCCAAGTTCTGGTTTCTTTCTATTTTATGTAGTTAGATCTTTTGATTAGTACCTTTTTGTTTATTTGGTTATTATTTTTTTTTAATTTAAATTCAAATTCTTTTATCTAATTTAATTTATTCTCTGACATTTTTTTTACAAACTCTTTAATGACAATTTTCTTAATAATCATCAAAATTCCAAAACAACTTATCATCTAAACAAAAACAATCAAAAATCAACAAAAAAAATCCTTAATCTAGACAACCAATTTACAAATAATGGATCACGTTCCAACATTTCATTGAAGGAACATGCACAATGAAGAAAAATCCATATCAATATATATTTTTTAATATTCCAGTGCTAAAGCAAGAAGAGCATTTTTTTTTCTTGATTAAATTATACCATAACTATGACATTAACCCCAGGACTATATAGTTCATCAGATTCGAGTAACAATATATTGATTAAATAAAATAAATATTGTATAAATTACCAACATTATTTATTTAGCATGGGTGTTTTTAAATTTTAGTTGTCAAATTCTATCCGTTATTATTTATTCATATTATCTATTAATATTAAAACAATAAAATTTAATTATCGGCCCTACGAAATTTGCAAATGAACGTTATTTATATTTATTCACATCTACTGTTTGAAATGGATCCTGAATGTTTGAATATAAATAATACCTTTGTTTAATGTAAAATGACATTTATACAATGGAAAAATAAAAACTTTTTACTATATTTTATAACAAATCATTTAAACTAAATAGTTATATACATTAATTTTAAAATAAATAAAGGTAAACAAAAACTGATTTTAGATGTTGAAAATGTGTTTATTTGACTACAAAAAATAATGATTAGTTTACAGAATCTACGCCTTTATCACCAACCAGTCGAAGATTCTTCTTAAAGTCACGAAACAGATTTTTCCCATGTTTTTCTCCTATTATCTTTAAAATCTACTTCCATTCTTTGGTGAATTTAGCCAAATCTGGTAGATTTTTGCCTATCCGAAAGTATTTGAGCTTGCAGAGGGCCCAAAATCTCTCTATTAGTGTGCATTGTGGCACATTGGGTAGATTATTCACCTAATGCCGCCTCTACACATAGGCCAACGAGTTGGCAAGTGCGCTGGCCCAGCCACTGGTCCAATGTGTAGAACGGTCGTTGGATAGGTGGTAGGTATTTGAACGTTGGCCGGCGCGCTTGCGAGCTTGCCGCGCGGTGTCGGTAACATCAAAGGACAGTTGTCGCAAGCTTGGCGCACCATGTACACATTGGCCGCGCTATCAGTTTCGATGTATTAATAACATCCACCACCTTCTTCTTTGCCATTTCTTTTTTATCCCCTTTTCTTGTAAACATTTACGTTGGAACGTAATTATAAGCTGTGAATAAATATACAGCTGCAGCTGTTACCGACTCAACATCCATTTTGAATCAGTTCGCACCTTGGCCCGAACCAAAGCATACTGAACGA
Organism: Altica lythri; assembly: GCA_964028335.1. Taxonomy (NCBI): domain Eukaryota; kingdom Metazoa; phylum Arthropoda; class Insecta; order Coleoptera; family Chrysomelidae; genus Altica; species Altica lythri. The sequence continues at coordinate 60,017,538 of OZ034805.1, read as the reverse complement.
CCTTCCAATGTGTGGATTAACTCACAAGCGCGTTGGCAAGCGCATCGCCAGCGCGTTGGCGAATGCGCTAGCCTATGTGTAGAGGCGGCATTAGGAACATATTCGATTTTATTGACCTGTAAAAACAATTTTACAATTATGACTTATAACCAAGTTAAGCCAGAATAAAAGTGATCCTTGTCCTTCTGCGAGTTGAACAATTTCAAAAACGGACCTTTAAAGAGCTTTCTTAAGTACTTTTCGCCATTCAAACTTTGCTTGCAAAAGAAAGGCTCGCTGATGACACAGTCTTGTGTTATTGCTTGCCAAACCAGAAATTTGGCGTGAAATTTCTCTTTTTGTTTCACTTTAGAAATCACCTGGAACCTGCACTCCAGGAAGATCATTCCAAAATTTTTTGCATGAAATCTGACTGGGATCGCAGGGCACATAAGTTTCATCATCCATTATTATGAATTTCCCACCACCAGATTCTACCACCTTTTTGTAAAGCTTCTCTGTGCCCTTTCCGCCTTACCTTTTTTGAATAGTGGAGCAGCTGACTTCGTTCTTGCTACAAATCCTATTTTCTTTTTTAAAATTCTCACAGAACTTTCAAATATCTGCAGTTGTTTAGAAGCTGTTCCGTTGGAAAGAGAGTTTAGAAGCTGTTCCGTTGGAAAGAGATGGGTTCTTAATTAGATGAGGCTTCAATTTGTCGGCATTTTGCTTGGTAATCACTGCTGGAATCCGACCAGATGACTGCTTGTATTCAACACTGAATGTCTTAGAATACTGTTTCAGTGTTCAATTGATGAATCTAATCTTAAAATTTTGTTGTAGAAAGTGATTTCTAGTAATATTTCTATCAGAATTGTGAGCCAGAAAAAACTCAACCATTTAATTTCTTTTAATTTGATTTGTAATTGTCTTCATTTTGCAGAGTATTTAATACGCACTTTAGAATCTGAAAATCGAATGTTTTGTTTACCCTTTTCTAAATTTTGGAGTGGAGTAAATGAAAATATAACACAACTCCTCAATAATGAGACACTTACTGACAGAGATATAGTCCATTTCACCGATTTTGGCCGATGACAGAAATCATACTCGAAGTAAATTTGGAGTTACATCTCTCTCAGATACAGGCAAGTCAGACATTTAAATGAGGACGTTTGTTTTTTAATACAACACTTACGTAACTGCATCTTGTTTCACCGGTAGATAAAAAGTATTCAATACGGAAGTCTTGACTTAATTCACATTTCTAGTAACCGTCATGTACGGCTCGTTGTTGAAGGGTTGAATTTAATAATTATTATTAATGTCATATTTTTGTAGATGTCAAACCACACTGATAGTTTCAGAAATTTATGACCTAATTTAAAAAAAAAAAACTCTCCGCCATTGGTAACTTGGATGACAGTTTAATTTTATTTCATAATACCAAATCGGCCAAAAACGATGAAATGGACTATATAGGTTAAAAAATACGCAAGTTATTTATGAGTCGTGGGTAAAAATATTTTTACGGAATATTAATAATTTAAAATTACATAAATATGTAACTTTGGAACTATAAGGGATTTTATCCATTTTCAATACTAAAGATATGTTACGAGTCAACTCTGTCACTCTGTAACAAAATCCTTGAAATTGTTCCATTATTCCTGATTTCCACGGTCTATCATTTGTCTCGATTTTGTTACTGGCACATACACACACACGTTTTGGGTCACGTTTTTTACAGGTGGGAATTACCGTCAGTGTCGCAATTATTTAGTGTAGGTATATTCCGATTCTGACGTAAATAATTTTACTGTCAGAAAATAAGCAATGGTTAAACTGTTTAGAGAGAAATTTTGTTTAAAAGGAAGTTTAATAGTTTTTCAAAACGTATTTAAGTGTAATTAAAGTATACTAAAAATAAACGTTTATTTGAAATCTAAAAATTTATTATTTTGTAATATATACATTCATTAATGTATGTTTATCGATTCTAAACACTTTTTTATAAATTTAAATCAATAAAATTGCATATATTTATCTCATTTTATTCTTCTGTTAAAATTTCTCCGGTAAACACCAGATAGCGGAATATGTTTAAAAAATTATTTAATAACAGGAAAACACTAAATTAACGGTATATTAGATAATAATAATAATATACAATATTTCCTTTTTCTAATATCTGCCTTTCTCTAACAATTAATTTTAGATCTTAACTTTTATGAGTTGATTCAGTGCTTAGTGAAAGGGACTGTGGATCAACCTTTCCAATTTAAGCGCCTTGGCATTTACACTCATTTTCAAATTATGTACTACTCTTAATGCAATGATGTATGTCATTTTTCATTTAATAATACCACAAATTATGCATCTATAAACATTTTATTAATCGACAGAATTGATCAATCTGATACTTTAACACACTAAATACGTACTGTTACCTGTTACACTGACTTTATGAACCAAAGCAAACCAAACTAATCTCAAGAATAATAGCTTATTAGTCTATTCAAATCCAACGGATAGAGTAATTTAATCTCAAACGTAGTTTTTAAAGAACTTTTGGAATATGGACACTTACGTGATCTACAGTAGTTCGATTTCAACGACCGTAGTGATAATATTACGAAGCTGTCTGCTGAACCGTTAGATAATTAGTTGCATGTTATTATTAAAATAGGATGGATCATATTGTTTGTTCGATCCTTTTTTGTCCAAAGATAAAAAGTGTAAATTTTATGCAATACTTAACAAAGTAAAGATACCGGAGCGGCAAAAGTGGATAGCTGCAGTGAAAATCCGAAAGTAAGTTTTTAGAGGTATAGAACTTTAAGTTGGCCTTACTGTTCAAGATAGGAACTGATTTATTTTCAGTTTGGTTTGGCAATTTATCATAAATAGACTCAAGCCTGAAAAACGCTTGCAAATTGTGCAGTTTTATTTCAAAAATAATGGTTCTGTGCGGAATACGTATCGTGCACTACGTCCATTTTATCGTCGACAAAATCGTCCATCAGAGCAGTTAATTCGATAAACCATGGAACGTTTTCACACCATGTTTACTCTAATTGATAACTCGCATCCCCAGAGACGTCATACGGTGCGTACAAAAGAAGCTATTGCTACTGTAGAGCGTAGCATTGAGGAAGACCCGCATGTGTCCATCCACCATCGAGCACAGGAATTGGATCTGTGTCCATCCATTTTATGGAAGATTTTGTGGAAGGATCTTGGTTTGCGTGCTTACAAAATCCAACTCGTGCAAGAGTTGAAGCCAAACGATCATCAAGCACGGCGTAGATTCGTTGAATGGGCCCAAAACGAGATTGCTGTTGTTCCCGATTTTCATAAGCGAATTTTTTTTAGCGATGGAGCGCACTTCTGGTTGAATAGCTACGTCAACAAACAAAACTGCCGCATTTGGAGTGAAGCTAATCCTTAAGTGTATGTGTAAAGATGCCAACTCTAACGATTTTTTGGGAGATCTACCGATGTAGGAAGTAATCTACCGATATACTGATATAATTTTCTTTCACAAATTTAATTTTTTTGTAACTTAATTTAAACTTGCCTTTGTTATTAAAAAAACACTTTTTACAATTGCTGCCATTTTTTTAAATCTACTGATTTCAGTTGTGTACTATTGCAACATACAGTAATTACAAGATTGTATATATTATGTACGTAAAATATCTATTGGCAAAGTTCATATTTCTACTTTAAACAATTACTTTATCATTTTGTATTGATCTAACTTGCTATTAATATAGATTGGTACATGTTTTCTTTTCTTGTGTATGAGATTCTACATTACATTTCTTTATAATTTAATTTTTTTCATAATCTATTTCGTAATATCGAGTTATTAAATTTAATTAGTAAAAAAAAATATTTGTTATCCAACAAAAAAATTCTTGTAAAGCACGCAAGTTAGATCCAAGTTTGTAACCCACGCGTCTAGAATGACTCCCACAATTCTGGTTTTTACTAACGTTCATAAATTATTATACTTTTTATGTAGATTGTACTTGTTTATATCGTCTTTTTGGAATTATAAAACACAGGCTTTTGTACTGAATAAGTGTATTATATCGATCTCTATCATTCTGTTAGAACAAAAAAATATATAAAAAATGAATTCATCCATATTTTAGAAACACTACATCGATCATTTATACTCGTCTAGATATGTATATACCTGTGATTTTATATTTACTATTTTTAGGAATTATTACAGTTGAAAATAAATCTTTACTAATATAATCAATATCCAATACTTCCAATGAATCCACTAATAGGCTGTAGTACACATGTAACTCCCATGGTAATAAGACCAGTTCCAAAAGTTGCTCCAAATAAAAACAACCCGACGCAGAATAGTACAAAAGTCTGAGATATTAACAAGCACGCCGATCAAAGACGAGCAAAGAATTAAGATAGACAAAGAGGAGAAAACAGTCAGTACAAAAAAATGGTCAAAAAAGTGTGAAAACTGTTAAAAGAAAAATAACAGAAGAACTGTATGCTGAAAACTAAATCTAACAAAACAAAACAAAACCAAAGAGAAAAACATCCAAAGCTGTTAGTAGTAGTAATTCTGTGCAATATCAATGTTTTGCATGCCAGGAGACATATGAGGATCGTTTAGGACTGGATAAAATGTAATGTGTGGGCTCACGAATCTTGCACTGCATATGTAGGAATGGGGTCATTTTATTGTGATATTTGTCAAAAAATAGGTTATAGGTACCTACCTAACCAATAGGATTGGATCTGGAAATTTGGGGAGGGGCGAGCTAGCGCTCAGCCGGCACTGAGGCCACATATGACCCATTGTGCATCCTCCCGTGTGTAGGGATATATCCTCACCTCAGGCCTAGTGATTTAAAATAGGTGATAAGGCTCCCGAGGGGGATCTCCCTGACATCAGCCAGTACTCGCCCAACACGGATCTTCTGATTTCAGAAAAAGCAGTGCAGTCATACATTATGTGTTCTACTGTTTCCTCTTCTTGTTCGCAGCCTCTGCATAGCGGCGATTTTGTTAGTTTCATCCTAAAGAGATGTTGTCGCAATTGGCAGTGACCTGTCAAGATTTCCACAGCTGTTCGGATATTTTATCTGGTCAATGGCTTAAATCTTTTTGCTGTTTCCTCGCCAATAAGTATAAGATAATTTGTTTATAAAAGTGAGACTGATTATAAGAAGAATTATTAAATTTCGTATTGTTTATACTTACTTAATTAACCATAAGAAGATCTCCATAAATTGTTTGATTTTTAAGAAGAGTAAATTACCGGTTTGTTTTTTCTATTATTAGTTAGTAAACTATTCCGTCCATGATTAAATTAATTTTTTATATTTAATTTTGTTTTTGTTAGGTAGGTAACACTTATGTATGTAACAAGTAAAATTTTGACATGCCTGCTTTTCCAGCTATGCCCGCTTTAAGCCCCCTCCTCAGGCAAAGTGGGCAATCGTAGTTGTTTTGTAATTAGATTTTAACTATTATATTTTTTTATTTTTGTTATATTAAACCAAGCTTCAGTTAAAAGCGATTAATAATGGACCTTATGGCAAAAAATAAAGAATGCAGTTAAGATAAAAACCATTTGTTTTTTAATTTTCCCTTTAGGTCCAACTCCCGTAACTGTTTAACAGTTAGCGACGCCACTGTATTCAACGGTTTATTTTGAGTGACCCGCCAATTAGCAGCGTCTTTCTGGTAGGTAATTTTCGTACGCGAGTCATTAGTGGCAAAATATGGCGTTTTCTGTGCCGGCAGACGCTCGAACGCGACGCCGAAAACCTCTGAAATAATAAGCGTCGCGCGTTATCGCCTGTCAAATATATCAACAAAATACCTTCTGCGTTTGACAAATAGTCGGTTTAATATCTGTTGCTCGAGTGTCAACGTCGCCCACGCGCTGCTATGTTGCCGTTTATATTTTTCTATTTGAAATATTACAATGAGAAAATGCGGGAGAACGAAAATTGAATTAAACGTCAAATAAAATTATTAGTAGATATAAATTATTACTTTAATTAAATTGCTCAACAGACCTTGTAGGCCTAGGGCATTTGTACATAATATTAAATTAATATTATATACATATACAATAAAACATCTACAATACCAACTACATATATACATATTAAAGTTTAGTTGTTTCTTGCTTCAGTATTCCTCTCCATTCTATTCTGTTTGGTGTTTTTGCCTTCCAATCCCTAATATATAATATCTTTATGTCCCCTTGTACTGAGCTACTCCATCTTTTCCTTGGTCATCCCTTCCTTTTTTTCCCAATGGGACTTCTGTATAGAACCATTTTTGGTAGCCTGGTTGAACTTAATCTTTCCACATGGCCAAACCATCTTATAAAAGTGCTTATTTAAGGTTCACCGTACAGCATTTTAATTTCATTATTTGTTCGTCTCCTCCATTCCTCCTCAGTGTTTATCCCTCCATATATGGCTCTTAACATTTTTCTTTCCCATCTTTCTAGCAATTCTGAATCCGATTTTCTTAAAACTCAGGTTTCGTAGGAATTTGTTACTGTGGGTCGTACGATATTCCTGTAAATCCTTGTTTTTGTAGTTCTGGACACATATTTTGACGTCATAAGTGTCCTAAGGTTTCCGTATTTTTTATTTCCCCTGGCAATTCTAGCCTTTAACTCTAGGTGTTCTTGTCCTTTATCTTCTATTAACACTCCCAAATACGTGAACTATTGTACTCTTTCGAATTTGTATTTTGTCCCCTTATATTATATAATGTCATCTTTACGTGATCATAAATTATTAGTTACAATTAATTTATTCCTATACTTTGTTAAGAACTTCCTTTAACGTAGAGGAACGTACTCTAACCTTAAGGTATTATATGTACATTTACAATGTCAACATTGAATTAATGGGTTTTGCTCGAGGAGGAAATTTGGAGTTCATTCTCTACCAATTAGAATGGTGAAACTAAATGAAGCGGTTAATTTAGAAATATACAACTTTAAATAGAAAAATATCGGTTTGAAAGGCTGCCAATATCAATGCCTATTCAGTTTCGTACTAGTCGGTAGGCTTGTCAATAAAAATCCAAAATTATCATAAAATTTGATGAAACAATCCTGTTTCAAAAACCTTGTCCTCACAAACCTGAGTTAAAAAAAAGGAATAGTTGTTTTGTTTAGAAATAATGTAAGCAGGTAGGATATAATTTGATCTCTGTCAAAAACGAAGAATCAAAAAACATCGCAATTGCTGGGGCTAGGATGAATGGTAGACAAAGGTATCAAATTTAAAAAAACGACAAATAGTCCAGTCTACCAAGGATTTTAGCCCCGAATTCTTTGAAGGGAAAAAGTATTTTTGAAATTTTTAAAAACTTTAATCAAAATAACTGAAAATGAGACAAAAAAACAAAAAGTTTGCTTTTTTTACTGAGTTTTTGTAGCCTAAAAATTAAGCACGATATAACCTCTAAAGGCTAAAAAAATTTTTAACTTTTATATTCTATAAAATTCCTCACCAAATCAGATTTTGGCCGATCTGATTTTGGAGAAAGTTATTACATGCTCCATTTTAGTAGATTTATATCTACTATTCAGCTGGTTCGCAAGTCACGACTTCGGGAAAATTTCACTACAGTTTTTCGTTTTGGGCCCCCCTGACCTCAAAAACACCTTCCGTTCAAAAGTTTATATATATATATATATATATATATATATATATATATATATATGAACAGTAGTGGTGTTCCGGGTTTCAATCCGTTGGTTGTTTGTGTCTTCACGACGTTTCGCCAACATCTCAGCTGGCATTTTCAAGTGATGCTTCCTTTGCGGCTGCTCAAGTTGAGCAGCCGCAAAGGAAGCATCACTTGAAAATGCCAGCTGAGATGTTGGCGAAACGTCGTGAAGACACAAACAACCAACGGATTGAAACCCGGAACACCACTACTGTTCATTCTACCATCCGTGAAACACTACATCATAACATATATATATATATATATATATATATATATATATATATATGCAATCCGTCACTGGAATTTTATAGTATTCCAATGTATAGTTTATAGAAATTATGACAAAACAAAGGTTTTTATTTCGAAATTTTAGAGGTCTATAACTCGGATACGAAGGCTCGTATGACCAAAATTTATTTGAACTTCTAACATTATTTTGACCTCTTCTATTTGCTCCCGAATTTTTGGCATTAAGTTCCTGGACACCCTGTATATGTATAGTTCCGATATAACGAAATCTGTGGACACGATAGCGGTCGCATTTCTTAACGGATCGAAATGAAATTAATGGGCCAAATCGGTAAGGCCGTTTGGGTGTGACATTAAATCAAAATCGAAAAAAATTCGTAACTTTTTTACTTCACCCTGTACAAAAAAATGGACTTTTTTGTTTGTCTTAAAGAGGCCTACAACTTTTATCTAAAACATTTTTTTCTAAAACGTATACTTTCAATATATTTAATTAATATAAATCTACTGATGCGCCTTGCTTACCAAGGGCCATTTTTTTAATTTTATTGGTTTTTAAAAAAAGGGGTTGTTTAGACGCTTAAAAACAATAAGCACATACTAACATAGGGTAGATTTTGATATGGAAGGTAAGTATAGGTTATTTCCATTTGTTTTAATTGATATGTCTTCGTTTTTAACTTGGTAGACTAAGGGTTCCGTACCATTATCTATAATCACGTTTAATATACGGAAGTACCCCTTCAAAAATTGTATTTAGTTTAATTCAATTATTTATTTTTAACTAATCTTTATAAAAGCAAAATCGAGTAAAAAATCACGTTGTTATATGCGAGTCAACTAAATATTTATTTAATTATGTTTTTTGGTATTTGTTGTTATAGTGGCAACAAAAATACATCATCTATGCAATTTCAACTGTCTAATTATCACAATTTATGAGATACAGCCTGGTGACAGACGGACAGCGAAGTCTTAGTAATAGGGTCACTTTTTTACCCTTTGGGTACGGAACCCTATAAATGGGATGATCAGGCACCATCATTTAAATAATGCACCTAAAATTACTGCGATTAAGGTACTGTATCATTTCTAGCACTCTACGAAAATAATTGGACTGATTATTGCTCCAAATTGGTACTGTGGGACTACGGATTACACACAAACTGTTAGAAATCAAAAAATGATAGTTTTATTTACTCAATCCCTACATCAAGTAGATGAAACTAAACCTTATGAGCCATGCATTTAGAGTTCTATCCATTTTAGTCTCTATGGAAATGGTATCTAAATTAAAAATAGTAAGTCAATTTAACAAAAATGTTTTCTGACGAAACAAAATCATGCTTTTCGGTAGTAACTTAGTAATTAAAAAAATTATAAGGGTTTGTATTCGAATTCAAAAAATATTAGTTTTGCTGTTTTTTTTTATTAAGGATGTCTCCGTAGGTATAGACCTAAATACAAATGTACCGAGAACATCTATTGGGGCAGAAGAGGTAATTTATTAATTTGGGATTTAAAGGCCAGCAAGTTAGGACGAGTGGGGAAGACGTGGGGAGGTAAGGAGTTCCACAATCTGGAGACCCTGGGGATGAAGGAACGATCGAATCGATCCGTTCTCGATGTCGGGCACACTGAACAGTATAAGGGTGCATGGAGTTGGCACGTCGCGTTGCTCTGGCTGGTCTGGCAAGTGGAGGCATTATAGAGCGGAGTTATTCTGAGCAAAATCCGTTTATGTATCGGTAAAACAAGGAAAGATCAGCCACTGCTCTTCGGTGGGATAATGGGGCTAGGTTTTTGGTGATACTGGTGTCGTTTATTAGTCGAACTGCCCTTCTCTGTATTGCATCAAGAATTCCGAGCCTTGACGGAGCCGCCGAACCCCATACATGCGAGTAGTATTCAAGATTAGGCCGTATTTGGGCTTTGTAAAGAGTAGCCAAGTTGGATGGAGAAAAATATGATATGAGAGAAAAATATCAGCAATGACTTGCAACGTTTAAACGTGACTTTTAGTTTGATTAAAGAATTGTCTTAATTTCTTCATTTTCTGTAGAAACAATTTTAATTCTACCCAGAGACGACACTCCAGTACCAAAATAATTTATGCAGGTTCTTACAGAAAGAAATTAATAAATAATAAATATAGTGGCACAACCTACTGAGTTATTAATTTGAAAAATATATAATTGCAATATACTACAATTAGATAAACGATTTTCCAATAATTTAATAATTTATGTAATTATTAGAAATTAAGTTGAGAGCATATAATTAGATAAAAGCAAACGCTTGAATATTCAGGTCTTTTAATTACAGTACCACCTTGCATTACAAAATCGATCCGTTTTGTTTACCAAATGACATTAGAAGGTTACTTCGGCCTCTACATCTTAATCAAATAAAGACTGATCGAACTCGAATGACTAAACGCTTATCGATCATAGAATAATTGTCGAGAAAATGCGTTTTTTTACAAAACAAAGCCATTGGGTCATTTCTTCAAATAAGGGTGTTTACACAGTTGTTTATGTCAAGGTTAATAAAACGATTTAGGAAAATATGTTTTTTAAGCAAACGTATATTGATATCTAGTTAGCTAAAACTTTACGAATAAATGCTTATTACTGATGAAGACAGACAAAGATCAAACGAATAAAAATATCATACAGCTCATATTAAGAACGCATCAATAATATAGTTCATGTCAATTGGGACACAAGAAAATTAGATCCACAAATATCTGACTGATGACCACAAGCGTGTTAAAAGCGCTAGATTTGAAAAAGATGCAGGCGACTCCATTACGCTGGTTGGTATAACGATCTCCCAGGACTTACTATGGAACGAACATATTGCATCCATAGCAACTGCAGCAGGAAAGAAATTAGGCTTTCTGTTTAGAGCACGGAAATATTTTTCTCCATCCAACTTAGCTACTCTTTACAAAGCCCAAATACGGCCTAATCTTGAATACTGCTCGCATGTATGGGGCGGCGGCTGCGTCAAGGCTCGGAGTTCTTGATGCAATACAGAGAAGAGCAGTTCGACTAATAAACGACACCAGTATCACCAAAAACCTAGCCCCATTATCCCACCGAAGAGCAGTGGCTGATCTTTCCTTGTTTTACCGATACTTAAACATACAGACCAGCCAGAGCAACGCGACGTGCCAACTCCATGCACTCTTATACTGTTCAATGCCCGACATCGAGAACGGATCGATTCGATCGTTCCTTCATCCCCAGGGTCTCCAGATTGTGGAACTCCTTACCTTCCCACGTCTTCCCCACTAGTCCTAACTTACAGGCCTTTAAACCCCAAATTAATAAATTGTCTCTTCTGCCCCAATAGATTTTCTTGGTACATTTGTATTTAGGTCTATACCTACGAGGACATCCTTAATAATAAAAAAAAACTTTAAGCTTTGTTGTTACTATGAATGCAATTTAGGTACATTTATACGACTCAGAAACAAAACAGAAATAGATGCAATCGTTTGTGTCTCAGACTTTTGGAATTTCTATGAAGGATAACTGAGAAATGATATTCGATGTAACCAACTAATGTTTTCATATCTTAGTCTTCTCCTTTATTCACATTTGTTTTTAATTTTCAATATATATTTACAAATTAATATTTATCTAAATCCATTTTTAGTTCTTATTGCCTCCATATATAAATGAGTTGCACAATAGTATATTGTAATACAAGTGTTACAATGACAGAGGTTTCGTAGTACGAGTTCAGTTTGTGAAACGAACCGCGAAGCGGTGAGTTTCGCAAAGAACGAGTACTACAAACCGTCATTGTTACTCGAGTGTTACATACTATTTTTTATAATGAACTTTTAAAAGTATAAAAAAAAGTAAAATGAGAGTTTTTCGAAATATTTATTTATGTTGGCAATCTTGACAGTTTTGACACTTGTCAGTTTTAATGATTTTAAATTAGAATGTTTGTCAAATTTGTATAAAATATTCCGAATTTAGCAATAACGCTGATAATGTAGTTAATAATTTACTACAACATACTTTTTGATTTACTACCTGAACTCTTTCGTTGAAAATCAGTGCAGTGCAACCAATTGTGTAAAACAAAAAGTTACCAAAAACAGTGTTACAATGAATCTATTTCGATACTGTTTTTAGTGTCGAAATAGAAACTTTGTGAACGTGAATTATAAAAATAAAATAAAATGATCAGAATGTACAGTAAAAAGTGCACAAAATAAAATCCTGGAAACCGATTGCTCTACAAATCTTACGGCGATCAGTATTTCCAAATGTGCTGAAAACGTTTTTGCCTTAGCTTTTTTTAGAATTGTTAAGGAGTAATGATGATTGACATGCTGAATAACTGGGAAGTGCTATTCGATGTTACTAGCCACTCTATAGAGAATAAATGCTTATAGTTGTTCAAAGAGTAATGCCTCTACACACAAATTGCATGTTCACCGTCGTATACCTATATAAAATACAGATTATTTCCATATCTTATATTCTACCCATTTGTTTTGATTTGCAATATATATTTTCTAATCAATCTTTATCTAAATCCTATTGTAGATCTTATTTTTTCCATATAAATAAGTTACACAAATAAAATAGAATGACCAGAAACAATAGGACCAAATACATAAAGTTAACCAAATATGGTATAAACAGGTAAAATAAAATCCTAGGAACCGATTCCTCTACAAAACTTACGGGGATCGGTACACCAAATTTCCGAATCTAGTCTAAATATCTAAGGATGTGCATGTTAAAACAACACAATCGGCGACTGAAACCAAAAACTAATAACTTTTTTGACTATATACATTTAATAACGTTAAAGATTGGAAAATTAGGTGCTTATCCATATTCTTACACTACAAATCTGCAAAATAGGTGTCCGTCGCTATATATATAAGTCAGAATTGGATTCTGGTGTAGAATTTTGGATTTTAAAAGTTTGGTAAGCTTAGCCGTTACACTGAGAGTTTTATGTCTTGAAAAACATTTTTTTTCTTTCCCTGAACTGTTCTAATTTTCTTAATTTTGCTTAAGTTGGTTTTCCTTTTTTTAGGTAATCAATTGATAAAATCTGGTTTAAATCTTAAAACAACGTAGGTATGACCTTTCCTGTCAATGGACAACTTTTCACTTTCTTCGGCTTTGGTTTTTTCTCAGTTAGCCCAATTTTTTATTCATATTTGTTTTGAGACGTATAGTGGTGGATCTAGGTTCCGTGCTCAGTATCAAAATGATACAAAATGTCTGATTTGATTCAAACATGCGTTAAAGTTTTAAATCTGAAGTAAGTTAGAATTTTATGCCTGTAACCTCAGCTATCTGTACTGGCTTTATGGACTTTTTAAACTGATGTTTTCTATTTTTGCCTTTCATTATGCTAGAATATTTGTATGACTTTAACACCTTTAAAATGTTTCTAATGAAAAAATTCAGATTTTTTAGTATTGCGTCTAACTTCGCCTTTATTTTCTAAGTAATAAACCTTTCACAAAAAAATATTTCATTGTGTCTTTCACTACCAAGTTTTTTTATACTGATTATTTTTTTCACCTGTCAAAATATCACAATTTTGTGATTTCGTCCAATGAAAACGCTTAATCTTCAATGTTTTATGCTAAATCTAGCCAATCATTCCGATTTATATTGATAAAACCACTAGTGGTTTTACTAGTATTGATAAAATTATAGAACTGTCAAAAATTCAATAACAATATTGAACAATCAATTTTCTTGTTTATAAGTACCTTACTATAAATCAACATTCATTTATATTATCTAAATATTCTGAAATATATTTTGTTATTATTATTATCACAATTCAATTCATCTAAACGATAATGAAAAATCAAATATGTAGGTACTTTAAAACTAACCTGCTTCCTGGTTCTGCATGCATTTAAAACTTTTATATGCCTACAGGTAAATGTGGTCTTGTAGGTAAACTTTAAATAGACATACCTAATAATTTTTATTTTGGTAATTTCTCTTTAATAATATAATTGTATAAATAGGTATAAAAATAAATATTTATTCAAATTATAACCCTGTTTTCACGACGCTCACGACAACTGACAACTGTCAATACTATCTAGTGTACAGGATAAGTTAATAGGCGGGGTAACGGCATTTCGTTTGTGTTAATTATGATTATAAGTTATTCTAGGAAGTTTTTTAAATAAAGTAGTTTTTGTACAGAATGGTTCAAAAAATAATCTTCTCAAATACCACTCGTCCTGTAACATTTTACTAGATAAATTTTCATTTTCCAGACTCAAACTTTTTTATTTTAGGCAAAACTACTCAAACAAACTGAATATGATAAAATCACTCGTCCTACGGACTCGTGATTTTATCACATTTCAGTTTGTTTTCGTATTTTTGCCAAATAAAAAAGTTTTCGTGGAAACTAAAAATTTATCGATAAAATTTTAAGGACTCGTAGTATTACCTTTGATTAAATACCACAACTTAATAACTTTATTAAATCACACAATACAAACAAAACAACACAGATTTATGAAATTTTAAGGTTATTTTTTAACATTTGAAGACCATAATACAAAAAGGTGTTAACTCATTTTTTTTTAATTCGCAAATTTTCTTTGCAAAAGGGTGTTAACTTGATTCTTCGTCACTAGTAAATTTTTCGAGTCATAGATGGCACTCACTTAGCATAGGCAAACAATCAGAAAGGTGTTATCTGTGCAAATGAATATCTTTATGACTTGAAAAACGTGTTAACTCATATTTCGTAGGCAAAAAGGTGTTAACTTTTGAGTTAACACCTTTTTGCATTAGCATTCATATTTTGTTTACGTTTGACACGTGTGGAGTTTATGTGATTATTCGGTGTTTTTTCGGCTTTATCAGCACTTGAAAGGTAGGTACCTATTTTTTATTGTACTAACTAGTTAAAGTTCTATAAGAACATTTGATTTCCCATTTAGTTTTTAACTAGGAAAGGTATTCAGTAATTTCTGTAAAACGTAACCTAAAAATATTTACATACACAATAAGTGTTGTGTGGGTGAGTTATTTGCGTTTTTGTCCTTGAATAGTTATTCATGGTCTGCAACAATAACAATTTTTGTAGATGAGAGATAGAACAAAGAAAATATTTGCTAATCTTGCTGTCAAATCTGGATATTTGAATAAATCGTCTGACGAACTTAGTGATCCATTTGAAGATTCAGGATCTGAATACTTGCCGTCAGAGTCAGGTGAGAATATAATTTTTTGTTTAGTTCTCAACATTTCGAATATTTTTTCTCTAATTTCAGATGATGAGATCGATGATTATAATGAAGGGATACTGTCTGAGCAGAAATGCGATTTTCCTATAAAACGCCAAGCTTGTTTGGCTCAAGAAGTTTCAGGAACAAGCAGTACCCAGACTATATTCCCTTCAAGAATTACACAAGAAAATAGTTGTGCCCCAACGAGTAAGTGCTGTTTTATATTCATTTTTCTTTTTAACCATTAGATAGTTTTGTTCAATCGATAAAAGCTTTTTCTGCACCTTTTTAGGCGATTCAGATGATGAGCCACTTTCCATTAAAAAAAACAGACTTTGGCAGATCCGTACTAGCCAACCAAACGAAATCCTAGAATCTGAAGATCAGGCCTATACAGTTGAAGATATTGCAGTTGTAGAGACAGGTAAAGCAAATTTTTTTAGATACCTAAAGGTAACAAAGATCGATATGTAATTTTTTTATTTAAGGGCAAGATGACGAAAATGAATCGCCTCTTGATGATAAGAAGAAGTCTAGAAAAAGAAAGTCTTTTCCTGAAACATGGAAGCGCAACAAAATGAAACAGAAAAAGATTAGTGGCAAGGCATACGAAACATAAAAAGGGATAGAGGTTCCAGAAAAAAATCCTTGTACAAAAAATCGTCTTTGCAGGGAAAAATGTCGTTTAAAATGCAATGCAAGATTTTCCAATGAACTCAGGATACGTTTGTTTGAAGAATACTATTTATTAGAACCAAATGAAAAAAATTCTTCCATATTTGGAATTTTAGAACCGTTTAACGTCAAGCAGCCTTCAGGTGTTCAAAGACAACGTCAAAAGTCTTTCAAGTACTTTTTTACAGTAGACGGTGAACGTCGACAAGTATGTAAGGAAGCAGTAATGTCAATGTTAAGCATTGGGCGCAAAAAGATAGATTTAATCAGGAATCAAATATCTGCCGGAAGATCGGCTCCTAAGCGGGATGAAAGAGGACGTCATCATAACAGACCTAAAAAGACTCCTGAAGAAAGACGAAATTCTGTAGCGGAGCACATCAAATCCTTTCCCTCTGAGATGTCCCATTACTCAAGAAATAAAAATCCAAATCGATTATATCTTTCTCCCTGGTTATCTAT
Organism: Altica lythri; assembly: GCA_964028335.1. NCBI lineage: Eukaryota > Metazoa > Arthropoda > Insecta > Coleoptera > Chrysomelidae > Altica > Altica lythri. The sequence continues at coordinate 60,001,160 of OZ034805.1, read as the reverse complement.
AAGAAAGATGTACCAGTTGTATAAAGAAAAATGTGCGGATGAAACAACTGTTCCTGTTTCTTTTGCCATATACAGAAATATTTTTGCAAATGAGTTTAATTTTGGTTTTGGGACTCCCAAAACGGATACGTGTAAAGTATGTGATGTACAAGTAAATGAAGAGCATGTTGCCAAATTTAAAAAAGCTTTTGACCAACAGAAAACTGATCGCGAAACTGCAAGAAATAATAAAAAAACTCTATATATTACTTTCGATTTGCAGAAAACACTTCCTTTGCCAAAAATTTCAACCAGTAAAGCTTTTTACCTCAGGCAAGTATGGCTGTATAATTTAGGAGTTCATTCAGTTACAGCACAGCAACAGAACGGCAAAGGATATTTTCATATTTGGACTGAAGACCAGGGATCTCGTGGGCCTGAGGAAGTAGGCAGTTCATTGTTGGCATTTCTCGAAAATATCAAGGAAGAAGACAAAAGTTTTGATCACTTGTTAGCATGGAGTGATTCGGCAGGAGGTCAGAACAAAAACTTCTACATTGTGTGCTTATGGCATTATTTGATAAAATCTGACACATTTAAGAAAATTGATCATAAGTTTCCTGAGGTGGGTCACACTTTTATGGATTCAGATAGAGACTTCGCTGCAGTAGAAAAATCGATCAAAAAACATCAAAATATCTATACTGTGGATCAATACGTATCAATAATGACAGAAGCAAGGAGAACAACGCCCTTCAATATAACAAGAATGGCAGATAAGTTCACTGACATTAAGGAATTGCCAAGGAAACTAGGACTTATAGATCGAAAAAAATCTGAAGGAAATCAAAAAGTTTTATTTAGGGAAGTGCGCTGGATTCAAGTTGAAGACTTTGGGATAACTAAATATAAATACTCGTTTGACGAGGCTGAGGATTGGACTATTGTTGACATACGGAAGAACAGACAGATGAATAGGACTCGAGTAGAAAATGATAATTTGTTAGTGAATATTGACAAATCCAAAGCTATTGCAGCAAAAAAATATGACAATATTCAAGAGCAAATTCCTTTTATCCCAGAAAACTTCAGAGGATTTTATTATAATTTAAAAAGGGGAGAAAATTGAAAATAAATGTTCATGTATTTCTGTAAAAATCGGTTTTTGATTCAAAGATTTTTGCACAATAAAAAGTTTTTGTAGACATAACACGTTTTTTTTACATATGATTGGGTCCACGTAATGAGAATCGTTTTCAAAAAGGTGTTAACTCATTTTTTTTATAGTATTATTGATAAGAGATACATTTTTGTAAAAACTGACCTATTACAAGTTTTTTCAAAGTATCACAATGTATTATGACACCTAAAACTATTTAAAACTGGGTTAGTTAAAAAGTTCCAGTTGTTAAACTTTGACTCAATTTTTCTCAAAACTAAAAAAAATGAGTTAACACCTTTTTACATTATGGTCTTCATTTGTAAGTCACAACAGCGCTGCAAGAGTTATTTCTTGGTCAGGCCTAAAACCACAACCTCGTAATAATCACTGTAGACAATTCTAAGATATTTTTTATAAAAACAGACTTTATGTATGTATAATAAGTTTATTAAAAGATCGTGTCAATAGTTGATTAAATTGATTAAAAATTAATAAGCAGTATAATGTAAATTTAATCAATATCCCTTAAACTTTGTATTATGAAACAATAACATATTCATATTGATTTAATAAATGATATCAGATATAAACCAATTTAAACGTTTTTGTGTTATATCCGTATATTGTGTAAGCCAAACAGGAAAGGAAATGAATTATTTTATCACGGGCATTGTTTCTGATTAACCATAGGCACAAAAATTATTTTATGCACAACGATAATTGGATGACATAGTCAGGAAAAGGTATTAAAATTGTTACTTTATTAATTTTAGAATAATAATAGGTTTATCAGTTTTATCATGGCACACTCCATTGAAGTGTGTTAACTTGTTTATGGGTAAAATTACAAATACAAACTAGCTCTATCTACTTGATTTACAGTTACCTGCTAATCAATTGTCATATTAGTAAAGCGTTTATATGTCAAAGGTAATAATAGTTTAATACTATTAAAACGTTTTACAGAGTCTTTGAAAATCAAAGAACATAGGCCGTTTACTAAGAACCAACAACTACTTCCCTGGCTATAGGCCCCGACGGACATTGAATTACAGTTCAAAGTTAAACGGGGTAAGTATATCTGCAAGATAGAACTAACCATTTTAGTTTGTAATTGGTAAGGATATCACTTGTAGACCGGTTTTGGCGTATTGCGCCTCATCAATACACGGAAGATATCCGTCCAGAAGCTCTGAGAGCATCTAGACTGGAGATATGTCTGAAATCACACAAATACATTACATAAAGGGCAAATAACTTTAGAACCAGATCCATCTGCCATATTTTTTTCCGGAGCAGCACCTAAACCATACCATCCACTCCCTGGAAAGGGCACTAAGTCCTATAGCAGGGTTCTGAAACCCAACATTTAAATTCCATCAAAATCCTACATCCTCCTGCGAAACAATTATTCCTTGCATCCTTGCATTAAAAGCAAAATTATTTAAACAAATAACAATCTATTGGCTACAAAGTAGAAAAACATCCAAAGAAATATCTATCATACCACAACCAACTTTGTTTATGATACACGTGCAAATAACAATTCTGATTTAATAATACATTAATAATAGGTAATTTTAAAATGACTATTTACCTTGGAACTAACAACAATTAAAGCTTTAATTTAACCACCAAAACAATTTAAATTAAAAACAAAATGTACATTACAAATACTGCGGTTTTAAACCGTAACACGATCTTCTTTTGAACATTAATCCACAAAAGTAAAACGTCTATACTTATTATCACGTAAATAGTTTTTAGGAGAAACATAAATCATTATAATAATGCATGTAAGTATATCAGTTTCTATTAGTATATCCCTGTAAATATTCATTTTAAAATCTGGATCACAAACAATTTCATCAGCTTTCCTTTTGCAGATGCCATGCGCCATCCGACAAAAACATAACCATCTCAATCCACCACAATTTCACCTGCAAGCACTTTCCTGCTCGATTTCTACAGAATTTCTCCTGCATTGTGAATTGTGCAGTCTGATTGGGAACCAGTATTGGTCGTGGCAATGATGCCGATGTCGGTCCCATAAAAATGTTAAGTAATTCAACGCGTTCGATCGCAAAATTCTTATTCTCTTCGTGTTACGTAATGTCACTGCTGTCTGACCGGCACTGGAATATACCAGGGATCTTTACATATTAATCAAATGCAAATTTGTTTAACCAGGTCGTATAATAATTTCATTCGGTACTCTTTTTTGAAGTTTAATTGAACCTACATGCAAATCGATTTCAAGAATATTAAATATTTTACATTGATTTGTTAAATTTTAATTCCTTTATTACCAAACGGATTGTTTGTTTCTTTATTATGTGTCAAATACTGCGATTTTTATTTGCATTGTTGATCTTTTCCTTGTCTCTCTGTTGCTACTTTTATTCTTTGTTTCTCTGCTGTATTTTTTTAAGTAATTCCAAGTGTTTAAAAATGATTTCAAATGATTCCAAATGATAGATAGATAGATAGATAAATATTTTTGGGTTGGCTGTTAGCCTATATCACTGCGACCTTTGCAGATCTATTGTGAACACGCATTATCTGTGGAATAGGATTAGAGCACCTTGTCCAGCTCTGCCTTCTTAATGAGACTTAATAGCCTTGACAGTGGCCACTCCGCATAACTTGGAGCAGCCGGTTTCTCCTCTCCCAGTAATAGATACTGCGTCCTTGCAAGGCCTTCACATTGGCATAGGACATGAAATGCAGTTTCCTCTTCCTCTTGGCAGTATCGACAAATGTCTTCATCTGCTAAGTTTAGCTGACTCATGTGTTTTCTATTCCAAATGACACAAGTGATTGCAAATTTTTTGTCAAATAATACTTCAGAGCGTTATAAAAGCTTTGTTTGCTCTTCTCGATTATATTAAAGTACCACATTTCTTTTTTTTCAGAACCTGAATAAATCTATTGATTTATTTTTGCTTTTATTGATTACTTATGCCATTTTTTATCTGTCTGAAAACGTAGATATTTTCATTTTAAGTTTTAATTCTTGTATAGAAATAGAAAAAACAGTCTAAATTTGAAAAATCAAAGATTTGTTTTAGGGATTTTATAAATTACAAATTTATTCCTATATGTTTATGCGGATGATATTTGATTTTAAAATTACTCTTATTTCAAATTTATTTTATTTGTTTTTATTTTTTTTTACTTTAAACATACGACATTACAATGAACGATCACTAGTAGCGAGCGACTCCTTTACTCTGGTTGGTTTAAGGATCTCCCAGGACTTACTCTGGAACGAACATATTGCATCCACAGCAACTACAGCAGAAAAAAAAGTTCGTCTAATAGACGATACCAGTATCAGCAAAACGTAGCCGCATTGTCCCACCGAAGAGCAGTGTCTGATCTTTCCTTGCTTTACCGATACTTAAATGGATTTTGCTCAGAAGAACTCCGTTTTATAGTACCTCCACTTTCCAGACCAGCCAGAGCAATGCGACGTGCCAACTTCTACCACCCATATACTGTGGCAGACATCGAGAACGGATTGATTTGATCGTTCCTTCATCTCCAGATTGTGGAACTCCTTACCTTCCTACGTCTTTCCTACTCGTCCTAACTTGCAGTCCTTTAAAATGTATATTTTTATTTTAAAAATTGCAATATTTAAATGTAACTTAGTAGTACATAATTAAAGTTGCAGTAAAAATATAATTATCCACGCCAAGGGGTTGTTACTAATAAAATTTCTTCAGTTGAAAAACAACAGTTTCCTTCCTTTGGTTTAATGGCTTGCGGTAGTTGATAATTTCTTGTCAAAGACATATTTTTGTTTCTATTATGTGAACTTTCTTGCCGTCTACCAATAATTTCGATTAGGCTTTGGGTCATTTTACATTTAATATCCTCTGGTCTAAAGCCTCTCTCATCTACCAGTAGTTTAAGTCTGTCATGATTAAAAAACACTGCATCTATTTTTTTTTATGAATCTTTTCTTTTGCAAATGTCTTTGTCTGACCAGTCCACTCCAAATTCTTTTAGTGTGACTAATGCTTTATAAAATCATTGATCTTCCATTAAAGATAAGCATTGTTTAATGGGAACTTTTAATTTTGTTGATTTCCAAACCCAGGACATGGTGTAAGACATTTTTGAATGATGTTGCTTTTGTGATTGACTTTGGATGTTTGGATTTTCCAAATTAATAATTTTCCCCTTCTGTCCTAATAGATGTATTCGGTATATTTGTATTTAAGACTATACTTAACAGGGCATCCTTAAAAAAATGCATTGGTTGACTTTTATTTATTTTATATGCAATTATGAAAACATTTTGGATTTGGTGTGAAGATTTAATCTTTTACGAAACCTGGAGTCTTAATCTACTTTTAGTTTCGCGGGTTCTTCTCACCTGGAATTACTTATATAAGCTTGCGGCAATAAATAAAACCAAAAGTTTAAGTCAAAAACTGTTTTGTGATTATTTTAATTTATAATTTTTAATTATATGTTCCGGAATTTACTTAATAAATTTTTATTTAGTAAAATTTGTGATTGATTTAGAGTTAATTTTTGAAAATTTGGAAACAAGTCTTAAATGGATAAATTAGTCATTATTCTGGGAGTACAAGAACTGTTTTATATAATGAGTTTTTTATACACCTTTTCATTTTACATATTTAATTAAATCATTTTAAATCAAATCGTTTTATTATTAGGAAGATCTTAATATAAAGTAGAGATGCTAAATTTGGCGCGTGTCGCTACTCAGCCTATCATCCATAAATTAATACATCGTTTGTTTACGATCTCTATGGTCCATACATAGACGGTCTCTCACGTGGATATGCTAGCTATGCCGTTACTGTATACATTCAGATCTTCCTAGAGATGGAAAGGAGAAAACGTTACAAAGAAAATTTAAATACCACTTTATAGAAGTTATTATCATTATGAACAAAATTGACTAGGTACGTCTTTTTTATGATATTTATGTATTATTGTTTGCAACGTTTGGACTTTTTACCCCAAAATCACTGTGACTACAGCTTTAAGGACCAGCGAACATTCTTTTATTATATACTTGTTTTGCAATTGGGAAGCTACATCCCAAAATATGGTTCTTGACATGATTGTAAGGTGCCATTAGTCTTTTTTTGTACAAAATTGATTTAAAATAATACTTCCTAAGATAAATGTGTGCTATATTTATTGGTTGCACATGCGATATATCTTCTAAATTAATTTTATAAGAAAATACATAAATTCCATTAAAACTTCCAAGCTCCTAGGTCTTAAAATGTACAAAACTGGTTTATAAGAATCGTTACATGTGATTTTATTATTAGGATTGATACTGGTAATTGAAATCGTAAAAAAGGGACTCATTTTGTTAATTTAAAGCAAATACTGAGATAAATAACTTCTGATTTAAAATTGGAGGGCTAAAGGGTTAAGTAAAGTAAATTAAGTTGGTCATTTGTGAGAAAATTTAATTTTTAATAAAACATTACGTTAATAGTTATTTTTTGCCATTAAATTAGATTAGGTACATCTAAAAACAGTTTGACAATTTTTTCTAGTAAACTCAAATTTGCCAACAATGATAAATTAGAGCTTTTTACTAAAATCAATTAGATTATAGTATTTTATTATTATCTTTGAATTTCTTTTAGTTTTAATTTAAGTTAAACTTTTTATAGTTTCACTTGATTGGAGTTCATTGTTGATTGACAGCAGAAGAACTTACCATTACAATTTGGTTCGTATGAATGCTCTTGTTAAATTGTTAGATTTGTTTATATTAACGTAATAAAAAATTATTGAAAGTTATTTTTTTCACAGTATACAATAGTATATTGTATGGCAAGGGGTGAAACAAGACGATTTCTGACTAGGGCGAGAGTTGACTGTCAGTTGACTTTGTTTTATCCCGTGCCACACACTATATTTTTCATATCACATGCATTAAAACAGCGAGTTTTCATTTCTGTAGCCAGTCGAAGTAAGGCTATTTCAGACCAATGCAACTGTCAGTCAGAAACATTTTGACAGATTTGAAATAATGACATTGGTTTCTGCCCTAGGGTGGAAACAACGATGTTTCTCCCCTAGGTCAGACACAACTGTCAGTATCTGACTGACAGTTGCATTGGTCTGAAATTGTCTTGTTTCGACTGGCAAAACAGGGTTCAAAACTAGATGTTTCAATGTATGTGATATGAAAATTAATTTAACTCTCCTAAAATAATAACAAAAAAAAAGTATTATTAAAAAGGATAATAATGTATAGAAAATAAAAAATAAAAAATTTTCAGTAAAACTAGAATACATTTTGTAAATTTTATCTATTGCCCATATTTGAAAGACAAATCTTAACTTATTCTATAAAATTTAGTATAATATCTTTGATAGATTTAATAAATTAACAAAATTCTATATAAAATGTAAAGTAGAATCTTATTTTCTAATTCAAACATTTTAGTTATTAATTGATGGAGTAACAGTTTCTTGTGAGGTTTACATCTCTAGTTAACAGATCGTTAACCTGTTAGTTGAAGCGTTGCCGACAGCATAAATTTTTATGATACTAGCCGGACATCGGTCAATTATCGACATCATACATAAATATCTAGCCAAGTGATTTATACAAGAAGTTTGGCCGGTTTGCTAAACAATAATTGCAATATTTCATTGATTTTCTTGTGGAATTAATAGCGATATCCTTTTGTACTGTACGAGAACCGGCGTGATTGTTAGTTTTAGTGAAATACTTCCATCATTTTGGAATTTTATATAAAGATATTCATAAGTTACTCAAAAAATTTACGATGTTTTTAATTTTGGACATGTTGAAATTTATTATTTGCTGACCCGGCGAACTCAGCAATAAATTATTGTTTTCTTAATTTTACGATGTTTTCAATTGATTTCCAACATTTTTTACCATAGGTACTTTTTTGTTTATAAATATATTTTTTTAATTTTTGTTGTTTTAATTTTCTTTTATTTAAATTATTTGCGATTTTTTCTCACATACACTGTTTTCAAGTTTTTGTGATGTGTTTCTTTTTTTTGTATAATCTTTTTTTTTGTGTTTCTTTTTGTTTACTTTTCGTTGTAGTTTGTAATTTTTACGCTTTTGATCCGCTTTTAGTTGTTTTTTTTTTCGATTCTTTACATTTTTCTTTTATTTACAATATTTGTGATATCTATACGTTTTGTTCTTCTGTTTTTTTTTTTCATTTTTATCCAATTTAGATTTTTATCTATTACTTTTTAATTTTTTTCGGTTTTTCCCATTTTTTTACTACATTCTTGTTTTCATAATATACCCACTTTGGAGGCACTATAGAGCGGAGTTTTTCTGAGCAAAATCCGTTTAAGTATCGATAAAACCGGGAAAGATCAGGCACTGCTCTTCGGTGAGACAATGGGGCTAGGTTTTTAGTGATACAGGTGTCATTTATTAGTCGAACTGCTCTTCTCTGTATTGCATCAAGAACTGTGAGCGTTGACAGAGTCGCCGATCCCCATACATGCGAGCAGTATGCAAGATAAGGTCTTATTTGAGCTTTGTAAAGAGTAGCTAGGTTGAATTTCCGTGCTCTAAAAAGAAAGCCTAACTTCTTTCCTGCTGCAGTTGCTATAGATGCAATATTTTCATTCCAGAGTACGTCCTGGGATATCGTTATACTAGCCAGCGTAATGGAGTCGCTTGTCTGATCGATCATTGTGATGGATGAGTCGTATATTTGCCTCTTGTTGGATAGGCAACATGTCTTTGTCTTGGAAGCGTTAAAATTAACAAGATTCTCTATTCCCCACTAGTCTACAATTCTCAAACCTTGATTGAGAGAAGCCTTTTGTCCTCTTCCAGAATATCTAGGGATATGGGACGGTTTTGTGCTTTGCTACAGTGTAGGTTGCTGTTATCTGCAAAACTGTGTATCGTATTATTAGTGGCTTCTAGTAGATCATTAATGTGTAAAAGGAATAGAGAAGGAGCTAGAGCCGATTCTTGGGGAACTCTTGCGTTGATCTTGTAGATGTTGAAGGAATTGTTCATCTACGGCAACTTTGATGTGCCTGTTGGAGAAAAAGTTGGTTATCCATTTGCAAAGGTTTGGTGAGAGTCCGTATAAAGTCAGTTTGTTCAAGGGAGCTATATGTCAAACCTGATCAAATGCTTTTGAGATGGCTAGTGATACTATTTGAGTCTTCTCATGGCTGTGTATAGAATCACTTCAGACAGGAGTTACATATGCTAGCAGATCGGCAGTTGACCTTCGTAGGCGAAAACCATATTGCCTGTCACTTAAAAGGATGTGTTTGTCAAAGTAGCCGAGGATCTCGTGATTGACGTATTTCTTCACTTTTAAATTTTTGTAAAATTATCGTAGAAACCCATTTTCAACAGTGCAAACAACAAATTTATACTTTTAACCAATTTCAGAATATTTAATGCAAAGTTTTCAATAATAAAGTTGGATAACTTGAAGCTTTACAACTAGAAAGCAAAAATATGAGTCTCAGATACAGGATTTATGTTTTCTGGATATCGTTTTAAAAGTTCGGCTATTTTTTATAACAGTGAACTATAATCTGTTATTAGATTTAAAATAACCTGAAGATTTTACCCCATACGCTACATTGAATAAAAGTGATCAGCTATAACTTTTTTATCTATTAATTTACAATTTACATAGTTTTTGTTAACTAATATTGAATTTGCAGTTATTTGACCTAAAACTTATAACTTCTGCTGTTTATTAAAATATTCCTCAATGATTAAATTTTTTTTATCATAATATTAAAAATTTTCCGATAGATTCTAGAACAGGATATCTTTTATTCCAGAGACAAAAAATAATGCTATATTTTCACACAAATAACAAAAAACACACACAGTTTCAACAAAAACATGGAAATTAAAAAAATGAACCAAATGGCCGCTCGGATATTGACAGATTGTTTTTTTTTTGTTGTCGGCGAAATCATGAGTTGCAAATTTAAAAACCGAAACACACTCGAAAATAAAAAAGTTTCCTGGAAATCGAAGTGAATGGTTGTTTTCAGCAACGATAATGTTTTTTAAAGCTGCTAAAAAATTTTAGTGATTCTAGTGAGTATCAGTATATAAAGAGACACATTGTTAAATCGTAATTTTTTAAATATCATTCCTAATTTAAAAAATAGAAGCAATACTCTAATTTGTAAATTAATCTCCTTAAAACGTAGATATTTTGGTTTAAACCATAGGATAAATAAAAATATACCAAATTCCAGATAAAAAAATAATAAGTGAAATAGATGACTTTTTCCCTTATTTTGTTACAACAAAAAATAAAGGTACTATCATCTCTTTTACTGTTTTGTCGTTGGTCCTATAAACAAACCCAGGTTAAATAATCACAATTAATAAAAAGAACTTATTCTAGTAGAAAGTTTTTTACTGATTTATAGGTCACATTACTATCATATAAAGTATTTGGTAATTTCTTGAAATTGGGTTAAAATCTCTATGTATATGCCTCTACACACTTGAAACATGCATTGTCATCCAGTTCTTAGTTATCTAAAAATTTCAGAGCTCTAGGTGTCGGGAAATAGGTTTAAAATCGATTACAAAATTCCATACGGAGTGACAAACGGAAAGAGAAACAGACAAAGAATACTACGAAATTAAAAAACTTTCTATTTTCCCATACAAAATTTAGAACATCTTGAAATTGTGTCAAAATCTCTATGTATATGCCTAAACACACTTGAAGCATGCATTGTCATCCAGTTCGTGTATAGTGTTGTACATTTTTTTGAAAGAATTTGATCCTACATATCGTACTAGATTATTTGTAGATGTCCATTTCTATACAGGTAATCTATTCTTCTGGAATCTTGTGTAAAACAATTTATGCAAAATGATCCGCTGTCTTATCCTGCTGGAAGATAAGATTCTCTTCGACTGTTGAAAATTACGCCAACGAGAGTAACAAACTTTTTTCAAAAATGTGTCTGTATTTCTGTGTGTTGACATGGAATCAACAAACTGTATTTGACACACGACTTTCTGACACATACAGTCCCAGAACATCATTGAAGCTGGAAACTTAATTTTTTTTACCAATTAATATTGTGATAAGACTGATAAGCTTTGTACGGAACACACGCTTGTGTGTGTCATCCACATAAAGATTAAAATTTCGCTTTATCACTTTAAATGACACTGTGCCATTCTCTTCGTGACCAATTTCCATGTTCATTGGCCCATGTTATTCTATTTCGTTTTTGTACTGTAGTCAAAAAGGTTTTTCTTTTGGCCATTCTGCAAAATAAAATAAGCAATTGCCAATTTGTATTTCAAACTCCTCTTGGTATTACCTTATAGAATCGGTATTCTATTATTTGGATATATATTTTTTTGTTGTAAACATCAAAACTAAATCTCTATTTGCTTCTGTGATCACAGATAGTCGGACATTTTTTTTTTAAGTATGAGTTGTTTTAAAGAAACTAATAATGTCTTGCACTGTAGAACGTGGCACTGAGTGTAAAGCTGATATTCGAATTACCCTTGTCAATAATCGACAAGCGCAAATCTTTAAAAGGGGTTAACCACGAGCTAATATGCTCGGAAAACGAAAATTGAAATAATATTGATACCTGTCATGTAGGATTTCATACACGATAAGAGGCCAAAATATTGATGCACATGAGTTACAGTGTCGAACCCATCAGTTGCACCAGACTTTTGGTCACATATGGTTTAAAGTTGTATAAATTTTGCCTAAATCTTTGTTACCTTAAGCGATTATCTAATACTGGTAAACTGTATTTGCGTTTGCGCATACAATAAAATGCATTCTTAATGTGTATCTCAAACACTTATGACATTGAAGTGATCTCCGGAGTACCTGGTGCCCAGGGTACCAATTTTTTACGTCATCTCCTGGAGTTTAACGTTATCCAATTAGTCAAAACATGGGAGTTTTTGGGCTTGCTGAAAACAAATTTCTTAATGTTAATGGTCTTCAAGGTACTTTATACATATGTGGATTACTTGGTTTTAATTCGAATTCTTATATTTTGCATTAAAAATTAAAAAAGAACAATTAAATGGATAAATAAATAGATGAATAAATGTATTCTTTTCTTCTTCATCTTCTTTATCTACGCTCTCCAATAGATTAATTTAACTATCAAATACTTTGATTCAACTGTTAAACTTTTTTAAATTTATTATAATAGTTTAATAATTATTGTATAACAGTTTGTAGAGAGAGTTCACTTCAAAAGGTATTTTATTAATAATACTAAGTAAAAAGTCTTAAAGTTTTTAAAAGAACCACAACAAAGGTATAAAAAAATATTTTTATTCTTTATTAAAACGGTATATATACAGGGTGAGTCGGGAGGATTGCGCCAAACTTCAGAAGTGTATTGTGCATGTAAAAATAATAAAAAAACTCAAATGTTGTTATCCGATTCTTCTTTGTTTTCAAGTTATAGCATTATTATAAAATTTCCTGTAGTAATATTCCTATAAGTTTTCAAAAATAAGTACGTCTGCCCCAAAACGTTTTCTCGTTTTCGTTTGTTGTTCTCAGACTTTTCAATGTCAGTTTAATGCCAAAGTGATTTACGTTTAAAGTTTGTATGATACCAACTGTTACAAAGTAATATACAAGTATTTTATGAAGAAATTACCAAAAAATCAACAAATTGTATGATCTATTTATTGGGGTCTGTTTGTTTGACTAACGACAGTTTATAATTTATATGTATTAAACAATGTTACACATTAACTTTCCAAATTAAAATAAACTCTTAAATCAAATTTACCATCTTCCACTAATCTGAATAAAAATTATATTAGTTTCCTGGTGTACCGGATCTTAACAAACATGTTATCAGAGTGACTATTAACGATTCTATTAAAGAGTATTGCTAAATTTAATACTTAATTTTATAATTTTGCTTATTAAAAAGCTAGCCAGCATACTTTTTACAATTTAGCCCACCGTGTAGAAATATTAACAATTTTTCAAGGCATTATCAACTATATAAGAACAGGTGCACAATCTTAAATTCTTTTGTATATTTTTTACATTATTTTCGCATAATAAAGCAAAATATAGCTTCAAGCATTATTTAAATTTTCTTATAAACTGCTATATAACTTAAAACATACCGAAACTTTCGCGTCAGTAAAAAATATATAAATAATAAACATCATTCAAACAATGTTAAGATGCTGAAAAGTCAAACAATAAAATTACGATTTATTTTTGCTGTTAGCAGGGGTGTTTTCTTTCTATGTCAGTTATTTAAGAATTATTAAATATTATTTTAGTTATTTTTTTTTTCATTTGCAGCAGTCTGATAATTTGTGTAAGTCTAATACGTGGGAAGAGGTAAATGAAGGAAGATATCAAATTGACTTAATAAGTCAATTTTTTTATGAACATATGTTCATAAAAAAATAAGAAAAATTTAAAATTTATAGAAACAACGAAAATTTAATGATCCAATTTTTTATAAAAAAAATTGACAATATAACAAAGAAAAAGATATTTTAATCAGGAATGTGGCATCCTCGTGCAATCATGATGGCTCCACAGCGTCTTTCTATACTGACGATCAAGTTATCCAGATCTTCTTGGGAAATTGTTATCCAGTACTGTTGAAAAGCTTGAAACAGCTGATTTTGAAATTGATTCTGATTTTGAAAAACTCTTCGCTGAAGTAAGTATATCACACGCATGGTTAATAAAATTAAGATAGGGCGATTGTGCTGGCCAGAGCAAAACTGGAATATTCTGCGCCCCAAGAAATTTCTTGTCACTCTGGCAGTATTTGGAGTAACATTGTCATGCATCAAGATAAAATCAGGACCAATATTTTGCGAATATGAAACAAATACAGGTTCTAGAACATTTATAGCGGTTTAATGATAAAAAACAATCTAGCAGAACGAGATCAGTTCTACTGCCTCGTGAAAATTCTGCCCATACCATAATTGTCTTTTCTCTGTAGCTGTCAACCTCTTGTGTATGTTGCCTTGCGCCAGGTTCTTTCCATATGCGTATCCGTCCAAAATCTGGATACAAACCGAGTCAAAGTTTATCAGTAAAAAGAACATTTTGCCATTGATTTTGCTCCCATTTAACATGTTCTTGTGCCCAACGTAGTCGACTGGCTCAATTCCCTCGATCTAAATGTTGGCATCTCCAATGTCTTTGACTAACTTTGACTTAACTTTCTGTAGATGGTATGTCTGAAAATAGCCCACGGAGGTGATTAATTAACTGCCGTGTAGCCACTCTGCGATTTCTTCGAGCTTTTAACTGACCATATCAGTCCATATGAGATGTTGTCATCCTTGATAATCACAAATGACTTTTCCGAACGCTTCCAGTTACACGACAAATCCAGATAACGTTCTGAATGATTTCTATAGCGTTTGCTACATGAATTTTGCGCATTCATGCCTCAATCATCCCCTATCGTTTTTGGCCAAATGACGTCGAGTCATGTTTGCAAGAAAACAATGTTAGAGTACCACTCCGAGTCCCTATTATTCCAAAGCAAGTAAGCCTTTGTTCGATGATAGCATTTCATAGTTGAATTTTTAGCAAATACACTAAAGACACATATTTAGTTATTAAATTGGCATTCCAATACAAAATATTGTGTGATTTTAAATTCTCCATTTGTTATAAGTGTGTTGTTTAAGTATTTAAATAGATATACAATAAAGACTTAGCGGATCCATACCCTTTAGTTTCTTTCTTGTAATAATAACTCTGTACTTCTTAAACGCTGGAGCTAAGATACATTCTGTAACTACTTTTAAAGCATCTCTAGTTGGCTATATTGTTTGGTTACCGTTACCGGCACATGCTTTTGAGAACTCTATGCAGATATATCCTTTGTTGACTGCTCTGATTGGAATTAACTAATGCAAAGCATTTTTTAAAACATACATAATTAAGAGGATATCATCCATTTCTCAAATGTGGTCGGATGGTAATACCAAAGAAAAACACAAAGTCCGTACCACACAAATTGTTTAATGTAAACAAATCAATAGGTTAACAAAAGTTGACAACTAGTTTCGACCATTCCTTCGTCAACATACAGTGCTCTCTACCAAGTCTACAGTTACTTGAAACAGAATCTGTTACCATCTTATTCTTGTTATACGTTTTTTTCTGTGTAAGTGTGTGGTTATGGACTATATTTGTTCTGGAGGTGATTTCGCCAACATTGAAGATCCTTTATTTAACTTACGGCATATTTGTACATCTTTTCCAAGCTTTTCTCCTCACATGCTATTGTGCTTGGCTTGACCAACATACACTGTTACAATTTTATTCATCACTTCTTTGCTTGGTCACGTCTCACATCAGATTTGGTGATTCAAGATCCTCGCTGTTTTCGTGGACTTACCCTCCACAATATTTGAACTTTATCAACTCCCACATAAAGGTCCAACAACTACTTACTTATGGTCATGACATATTAACGTATTGTTCGTTAATCTCCTTGGTTTTACATACCAAACACCTGGTTCTCTTTCATCTCCTTCATGGTTTTTATATTAGTTTGACCTTAATGACCTTTCTCTTCAAGCTTTTTTATAGCTTTTATTTTATTTTGACCTTTATTCCATTTAATTTCTGGATCACCTGTCACCATACCTTTTCTGACGCCGCAGTTTTAATGTGTTTAGTTTTATTTTCACATTACTAACTATGGTAATGTTCCAATCTTAAGTTTTTTTCGTACCACCGGACTATTATTAGTCTATTACCTTTTTACTTTCCCATTACACACTTGTTTTTTATCACCGATGGACATTCAGTGTTGAAGACATAGGAACCATTCTCTTTCCATTGGATAATGTTTATATTATTGTATCTGATTATTTTTGCATTTGGTAAGTTGTGTACCTAACTCTTTTATATTATTATTTTTCTAGTATTTCCATATTGTTTACAGACCTGATGATGACCTTAATGGTCGAAACTAGTTGTCAACTTTTGTTAACCTATTGATTTGTTTACATTAAACAATTTGTGTGGTACGGACTTTGTGTTTTTCTTTGGTACATACATAATTGACAACTTACACCAAACCTTTAGCTTGATAACTGAAACTACTGAAATACACTGTTTAGATCATAGCTCGAAATTTTATTGATAGCTATACAATTTGCAACTAGAAAAATGAACACTTCAAAAGCTTATCCTATTAAATTAATACGAATGTTTATTTATTTTTTTAATTATTTATTAAGATAACTAAAATTATGACAAAATAATGTTTGTTTATACCATTTTGTTTAATCTGATCATTTTGTAATTACATTTAATATAGGTACTTAACTGTTTCAGCTAATGTCTCTAACCTAATTTGTACTGTGTGAATTGTTAAATTGTTAAATGGGGTTCTCATAGCCAGCAACTAATACGCGAGTGTCGAAGACAGGATTTGTGAGAAATCCCACGAATTTTCTACGGCAGTTGAGTACAAATGTGACGGTCTATAATTATTGTTTCCACGTTATTTTAAACACATCCACTTCATGAGAATTTGTCTCTACCGGGTTTTATTAAAAATTAGCAATTGAAAAAGAACTTTGCTTTTGTGACATCATTATATGGATTTCTTATTACAATATGAGTAAGAATTGATAATCAATTACTTAAGGAATAATAAGCTCTTCATCAAAATGACCTATTAGCTCATTAAAAAGTTTTTGTCAGAAAGTTGTGACTTAAAGGGCAATGAGAACGTCAAAATAAACAGTACCAATCACGGAGTAAACTTTTATCTTGAGTAATTTGAGTAGGTACTATGTCTGATAAAGTAATACCAGCCCGCATCTTCGCTCGCGACAAAGTCGCAGTAATACAGTTCTCCTTTCTTAATACAGAACACAGTACAGAATGCCGAAGAGATCTCGCAAAAGAACACTACTGTAGACGATATTATATATCTTTTCCTTTGGGGATAGAATAGAAAGATTCTGGGCATTGGACATCCACGAACATGCTATATACAATTGGTTTTTCGAAGTTCACTTTGACTATCTTTAATGTTTGCTCTTACGCTTTCTTAATGGTCGTAGCAAAACTAAGCTTAATCAGAAATTGTAGCCGTTTGAATTCGAAGGTAAGATCTGTGGGAATTATTGAAATTCGTGAGATCATTACATATTTAACCTTTCCTACGCGGGTTAAGATGGTGGCGCTAATTAGGTTTTCCTTCAAAGTTGTGTGACTCGTACATAATTTCCTCTCTTTAAACTAATTTGAGGTTTACCCTCGTATTATCTACAAAATCTTTAAACGCCAAGTCAATTTGTAGTGGTAATACTCAGAATACACATAATTTTCTTACTTTCCTTCTCAATTTATTTATTCTCATATTCTTTAACAATGAATAGGTCTTTCTGTCTGTGACTCGTTTGTGAGAAAACAATACCCTCTAGTACACAATATAATTACTATCTATCTTAATACATTTCTTGAGAAATAGGTATATATATAAATAAAAGTAAATTAAAACACATTTCTATGTATTTTAGGCATAAATAATTGTTATTAATAGACGTTTTGGCAATTAAACTTATTGACAAAGTATGAATGCTACTGTCTATAGGTACTGCAGCGTCATTCCAGAAATTTAAATATTTTAACTGGGATTCAACCCCAAATTGAAGTAATGTGAACGAAACAACATGTTCAGAAGTTAATAATAAAAACCTATTAACATAACTGTGTGTATAAAATTTATAAAAATATTGATTTATTTCTTGTCCACTTACACAGAAACCTTTTCCATTATTCTTCTCGAAGTACGTTCCTGTCGACGAGGTCTTGCAGTTCGTTGTCGCTATTTTCAAATTGCAACGCAAAATAAAGTTTGGTAAATAGATTTATTAATGATTGAAAATAGAGCACGATTGGAATAAGAAGGCAACGGGCCAAGAAACACTGTACTATATCTTTAACTAAGAGTTAACTTTTAAAAAGTAAAATTGAAATTAATAATATTTTATTTATTTTTACACTTTTAGGTAAGTAATTTATTTATACTTTAACACTCATTTGACTACCTTATGTATACATTCACAAACGTAATTGATGTTATTAATATTAACACCTGGTATAGCTATTCTACCATCTTCAGTGATATATATGTGATATTTTTGAACTAACTCTTTAACCTGATTTGGTTTTAGTCCAATGTAAGAAAACATACCGACCTGCTTTGTAATCATATCCCAATTTTTTGTTGAACCTGCTTTTCTCAGTCCAGCCACTAACATTTGGCGAGTCTTTTTAAGTCTATTATACATCACTTTGAATTCACATTTCCAAAGGTCTTTAAGAACTGAATCTTCAAATATTTCTTCTACTATCCTTGTTCCTTGTGCAGGAGGATTCGAATGGTTAGCGCGAATACAAGGATAGAGATTGGATAAAATCTTATTGAACTCACTTTTATCATCTATTATAAAACTTAAACAACCTACTCGTTCACTGTAAAGCCCAAGAACTTTGGAAAAACTAGTAGAAATGGCAAAATTAATACAAGCTTGTGCAAATATTCGAAATGGACAAGCGTCTTTTTCACAGTCTCCACTTGCAAAACCTTGATAAGCATTATCAAATATAACATATAACTCTCTTTGTTTAACCACATCAGCTAGAAGTTTCCATTGCTCTACATTTAAATCAACCCCAGTGGGATTGTGACAACAGGATTGAAGTAAAATAATAGATTTATTTGGTATTTTGCGGATATCATCCATCATACCTTTAAAATCAAGACACATTGTTTTTGTATCGAAATAACGAAATTTATTTGTTTGCAAACCGTGCCAATTGAATAAATTGTGATGGTTAGCCCAAGTTGGATTACCAATATAAACGCATTTTTTTCCTGGATAGAACTTCGACAAAAACTGAGCTGCTAAGGACATACCTCCGGAGCCTACAAAAAAATACTGTTGAAACTTTGAAATTTTAAAAAAAAATTGTGAAAAAACTGAGTGTTATTAAAACTCATTTTAAAGAACTGCTATGGTGCCTTGAATGGGAACTCATCTCTAAGAAAGGGGTTGGTGTCCTAAAGTTGACCAAAGATTTAAAAAAGTAAGATCGTTGTAATGTGCGTTTCGACTAAATTGTCTTATCGTATGATATGACTCGATTAAAATATCGTTTCGACTTTATAATCTTGCCGGACATGCCGTCTGAACGGGCTGTTAGGTTTCCAGTGGTAAGTTCGAAAGTTATTTGGGGAATTCTTTTATTTATGTTAGGTCAGCTTTATTTCTTGACATTAGATATAAAATTCTTTTTGTCTAAAACTCTTTATAACGATGGATTCTTAATGCCTTTCTTGAAATTTATTTTTTTATTTCTTAGGTATCTTTGTTTTTTAGATACCGCATTTTAATAATGTTAAAGTTTGCAATTAAATTTTAAACATTTTTATCCACTAATTAAAAAGCGTAACTTAGTGGGAAAGGTAAACAAATGAATTCAGAAAGAGTGGCCAGCCACATTTTTACTGCTTTAGTTTTTTTTATAAAATATAAAACACTGTAAACAGAAACAGTGCAAAGGCAGGAATATCATAAACAGAAACAAATCAGTGAGCTTTAAACATTAAACAACTTTTGACATTGCAAAAAAATTAAAAGTATATAAACTATTAATTTTGCAACGCCATGAAAAGCAAAGCAATAGTTAACTAAAAGGGAAAAGATCTTTTTGATATAATGTATGGGAAAACAGTAGATAGAATGAGATTTATGGTCCAAACTATAAAAAAACGTACCAGCTAAACTCTGAACAGTGACATGTCGTCCTTCTTTATAATATTTATTATTTTTCCCAAAAGTGAAGTCCATGGTATGTTTAACTAAAGCATCAGAACCTTCCACGATTATATAATCCTTATTCAAATTCTTTTGCAATATCCTTTTTTCAGCTTTCTTCACACAATCAAGAACAAAAGGCTTACCGTCCATATCTCTGTATATACCAATGCAGAGATTCACTTTCTTGTCGAATTTATCTGCTTTATATAATTTAAGAAGGCCAAAAATTGCATCTGGTGGGGTCTCTTTGATTTTACCAAACCAGGAAATATTTCTGTGAGAACCATTGTAGAGAATATAAGGTAATTGTAATTTTGGACGAGAATTTTTAAAGATTAACATTAGATTTATACATAGATTAAAACATACGGAAAAATGACATATTAACTTGTATACATGACAGATACGTTTTTTTATTTAAAAAGTATTATTACAGAAAACTGTAATATTGTCGTATTTGATAAAGCGTGTTACCAATAGATATGTAAGAATATTATTATTCTAACGCTTTACAAGTTTTTGAAAAACATTTTCAAAGACAATGACCGTTCAACTAAGAAGAAACAACTACTTCCCGGGCTATATGCCTAGACGGATATTGAACTACACTTCAAAGTCAAACTGGGTTATCATATCTAATGGATAATTTAAACCAACCATTCTGGTTTGCAGCTAGAAGGAACAACATAACTTGTAAATCGGTTTCGGCGTATTTGCGCCTCATCAGTACAAGGTATATATTATCCGTCAGCGAGCTTAAAGCATAATCGCTGACTGAAGATCAAACTAAAATCACGATCGATATATGTCTAAACAGTAACGAAAGTGTAAACGATGTGATAGTAGTGACATCTTCACCTCTTTTTTTATTTTATCAAAAGGCGTTTTTTTATTTATAATATAACACAATATAAACATATTTTTACATTTATATTATGTATTTAAAAACTTCGGTGGTCTTATTAATTTTAAAAATTGAGTGATTATTCAAATTCTAAAAAAACTTTCTACAATGAGCCTTAAAGATATTGGGAAGGAAATGTTATGTTAGAGTATATACACAAAAAAACGTACTAATAGTGGCAGCGTTCTCATGAATGAGTTTGCTTTAAAAATGGACAAAAAACAAGTTGGTCTGACAACCGTTAACAAATTGCTAATCTGTTAAAGATCTGTGAAGATTTGTAAGAACTAAATAAACGTCTAAACATCGTGTTTCATTGTTTGAAATTAGTGAAATCATGATCCCACCGTATCAACTTGAAAAATAATTATTTTTAAAATTAAAATTTCAATTTTAATTGGAATAAAGATTGTACAAATCGTTCATGTAATGTTGATAAATTATGTAGTCTATTTTTATTTTAATTACCTAGCCTTTTTTAATACATGAATTTACATTAGTATTAAAAATATGTAGATTATTAGTATATTACTTTACGAGTGGAGTAAATTGCATATTACAGCGAGTGTGTTTGGCCCATGAGCGAGCTTGCGAGCGAAGGGGCTAAAGAAACGAGCTAAATATGCAATTTGTTCTTCGAGTGAGAAGTACTATGCTTTACCCACGACTTACCAAATGGTTTTGTATAAAACTAAAAATAACAAATATAAAATTTAAATTTTGGCATAAGTTGTCAAAAATATTCGATTTCGCAGACAGTTCTGTCTGAGAAATGTCAAATGTTAGTTTAATTTAATGAAATCTGTAGGTAACCAACATAATAATACAGGTTTCTATTTACTTACTCCACTAGTTTAGTAAATGAAACTATAACACAACTCCTCAATAATTTGACACTTACTGACAGAGTTATAGGTTAAAAAAATACGCAATTTACTTATGAGTCGTAGGTAAAGTTATATTACATATTTTATTTAAGTATAACTACTTTGTTAATTCCAAAAATGTTACGAATATATTAATTATGTTTGCTCTTGAGTTGGTGTTACAGTTAACTAGCGGACCCGGCGAACTTCGCACCGCCTAACACTAATGTTTTTTCCAATTTTTTTTTATTTTTACGATTAATTTTTTGTATTTTTTATCATATTTTCTCGTTAGTTACCAGTTTTTACTATTATTTATAGTCCTTTGTAATTTATCGGTTAGGTATATTATATATTAACTGCGCCACGTAACGGTGGCGTCATAGTTCTTAGGTAAGTAAGTTTTGCTCTTTTAAATATATGAGATATCAACTGCGCCATCTTACGGTGGCGTCATAGTACTTAGTTATGTAAGAATTACAGGTGTA
Organism: Altica lythri; assembly: GCA_964028335.1. Taxonomy (NCBI): domain Eukaryota; kingdom Metazoa; phylum Arthropoda; class Insecta; order Coleoptera; family Chrysomelidae; genus Altica; species Altica lythri. Next base: position 59,978,884 of record OZ034805.1, on the reverse strand, counting down.
AATTTATAACATCTCAACTGCGCCACCTTAGGGTAGCGTCATAATGATTAATTTCGTAATAAACGCGTCCAATCGCTGCAAAATTCAAAGTGCTATAAGGAAAATCGCGGCCTCCGATGCGCTATTTATAGGCACGTTACCGCCGCCCCGGCCGGCCGGCCAGTACCTACCACCGCAAGCGCTACGTCCCGCAATTTTAAATCTGTAATATCTTCGAAAATATTCACTTAAATCTTGTGCTGTAAAGGACCATATAGATCTATATTAAATCAACAATGTATTTAAGCTATTTAATTGGATAAGGATTAATGCTGTATTGGTTAAAATCGCTTCGAAAATTAGCCATTATGTATTTGTCGTAAAAAGTAAATGACAAAAAATTTTTATTGTGGGATATCCATAAGAGATAGACATATACCATCGCGGACTTTTCTGTAGACCTTTTCAATGTGTCCAAATAATTAGTACAGTATTAGTAGATTTATATCTACTATTCAGCTGGTTCGCAGGTCACGACTTCGGGAAAATTTCACTACAGTTTTTCGTTTTGGGCCCCCCTGACCTCAAAAACACCTTCCGTTTAAAAGTTTATATATATATATATATATATATATATATATATATATTTATATATATATATATATATATATATATATATATATATATTGATATGGATTTTTCTTCGTGGTGCACGTTCTTTCAATGGAATGTTGGAACGTGATCCATTATTTGTAAATTGGTTGCCCAGGTTAAGTATTTTTTGGTATCTTGATTGTTTTTGTTTAGTTTAGAGATTGTTTGATGGATGGGGATTATGATTATTGATTAGATTGTCATTGAGTGAATTTTGTAAAATGTCATAAAATAAAACTATTGTAAATGAAAGCATTTGAATTTAAATTAAAATAAAAACATAATAAAAATAAATTACAAAAATTATAAATATAAAAAAAAATCTATCGCGTCTTTCTAAATCTTTTTTCTTCCGTTTTTCCACTCTTTCTCTATATCTTCCTCTTCCAACTACTTTCCAACTCCTTCTTACTGCTGTCTTTCCATCTATTTAATACCTTTCTGCTGCTCAGCTCTTTCTCTATACCTTTCTCTTCCTACAATTTTCCAACTCCTTCTTGCTACCGCCTTTCTACTTATCTATCACCTTTCTGCTCTCTTAAAATTTCCAACTCTCTGCTTTTCTGTATCTTTCAAGTTTTGGTTTCTTTGTATTTTATTATTCTTTTAATTATTTATTATTATTATGTTTTTATTTTAATTTAAATTCAAATGCTTTCATTTACAATAGTTTTATTTTATGACATTTTACAAAATTCACTCAATGACAATCTAATCAATAATCATAATCCCCATCCATCAAACAATCTCTAAACTAAACAAAAACAATCAAGATACCAAAAAATACTTAACCTGGGCAACCAATTTACAAATAATGGATCACGTTCCAACATTCCATTGAAAGAACGTGCACCACGAAGAAAAATCCATATCAATTTCCCCCAAATTTGATTTGACTTGGTGAATTGCTTCACCTTGCCAAATCAAATTTTCTTTCAGTAGGAAATTTTTCTTCACCATCAGTTGTCAAGCTTTTAATTTAGAATATTTCAATTTTACTATAAAATACACTACCCCTAGCATATCAATTCCCATCACTATATCTAATTTTAACTTCTTCTTTTATTTCTATTTTTTTTTTATTCCCCCTTCTTAACTTTTATCAAAATATAATTTATTTAAAGTTTTAGATTTGTTCCCCCGCTTTTGGAATTTCCCTATACATATAAATTTTATAGACCTCCCCTTTCCTAATATTTTCCTACATATAATTTTTATAAATTTTGTAACCTTAACCCTTTCCTGATATTTCCCTATATATAACTTCTTTCTAAATTTAAATACCTTCCCCCTTTCCTGATATTTCCCACGATACAAACTTTTAATAAATTTAAATTTCTTTCCCCTTTCCTGATAGTTCCCTCGATACAAACTTTTTATGAATTTAAATTGCTTTCCCCTTTCTTGATATTTCCCTCGATACAAACTTTTTATAAATTTAAATTGTTTTCCCCTTTTTTGATATTTCCCTGTATATAACTTTTTCCTAAATTTAGATTGAACAAAATTCCCCCAGAAATAACTCAAAAACATCTTCTTAAATTTTTCAAACACAAATATTTCATCTTTACTGGCAAAACATATCAATGCCTGCCCATCTAACATCTCACGCAGGTATTTTCTTAATTCTTCATGATCTTCACACCATTTTAACTTATTTTTCACTATTCTTATGCAAATTTTTAGATGAATCTTATTAATATTTCCATTAATTTTATGTTCACTTTTACTAATTTTCATATTATTTTGATTTTTATTTATTTTTCTTCTTTCCATTTCGTCCAATAACATTTCACATTCTTTTTCTTGTACTACATTTATTTCTTCTACTTTTTCTTCCATCTCATATATCTTCTTTGTTGTATTTTGCATTTCTTCTTTTACATTTTTCTTTTCTATATTCTCTTGTTGTATAATTATCTCTAAATCATTTAATTTTTTATTTTTATTAGCATTAATTTCTTTTAATTCATCTTTATATTCCTTATTAATAATTATTTTAATTTTTACTTCTTGTAATTCCTCTAATTCTGTTTTTCTCATTATCATATCATTTCTTATTTCTGTTTTTGTTTCTTCTAATGTTTCTCTATACATTTCCATTTGTTTCTTTATCTCATTTTTGAATTCTTCTTTTATTTCTTTTTTCATAGAATCCATATTCTTGTTCATTTCTTTTTTCATAGAATCCATATTCTTGTTCATTTCTTTTTTCATAGAATCCATATTCTTGTTTATTGCTTCAGTATTTTTGTTCATGTCTTCTTTATCTTCTTTTTTCATAGCATCCATATTTAAATTTATTGCTTTAATATCTATGTTCATTGCTTCAATATTTTTGTTATTTGCTTCCATATTTTTATTCATTGCTTCATTGTTTTTGTTTATATTTTTTAACATTTCCATCATTTGTTCCCATGATGAATCCCTTCTATCCCCTATCTTACTATCCTGATTAGCCTGATTATCCTGACTATCCTGAATACCCTGCCTATCCTGACTAACCTGATTACCCTGACTATCCTGAATATCCTGACTACCCTGACTCTCCTGATTATCAATATTATCCCCTTGTTCTGACATTCTATCTGTAATTTCCTTTCCCCCTCTTAATTTCATACAACTTTTTTATAATTCATCTAATCTTTCACTCCGAATCACACACCTTTGTTTTTTAATAAAGCAAGCTTGACACCTAATAGTTAAGAAAAATCTCTTACCCTCAGTGCCGAAGCAGCCACACGTTCTGGGCGCCAATTGAAATGGATCCTCCTTCCGGAAGGAGGATCCATTTCAATATATATGTATGTATGTATGTATGTATGTATGTATGTATGTATGTATGTATGTATGTATGTATGTATGTATGTATGTATGTATGTATGTATGTATGTATAGTTCCGATATAACGAAATCTGTGGACACGATAGCGGTCGCATTTCTTAACGGATCGAAATGAAATTTGGTACAAAAATCAATCGTCCCAAAATCTCGGTCAAGTTCGTTAATGGGCCAAATCGGTAAGGCCGTTTGGGCGTGACATCAAATCAAAATGGAAAAAAATTCGTAACTTTTTTACTTCACCCTGTACAAAAAAATGTTACAGGACTTTTTTGTTTGTCTTAAAGAGACCTACAACTTTTATCTAAAACATTTTTTTCTAAAACGTATACTTTTAATATATTCAATCAATATAAATCTACTGATGCGCCTGGCTTACCAAGGGCCATTTTTTTTGATAAATCTCGTAGGGTTCAGCCTGCGTTTGCAATGTAAGCGGAAAAAAATTTATAATTAACGACATCACATTAGAAACCTCAAAAATAACAGTATTTCTCCACTATTTAATGGATGTTATTATACATATAAACCTTCCTCTTGAATCACTCTATCCATTAAAAAAAACCGCATCAAAATCCGTTGCGTAGTTTTAAAGATTTAAGCATTCAAAGGGAAATAGGGACAGAAAAAGCGACTTTGTTTTATGTATTGATATTGATTATGATCTTAAAAACAGTGTTAAACAAAAATGGAAAAAGTATCGTCTTTGGTGGAAGGTGTGTTATGGATATTAAGAGCATATGATGGTCCAATATTTTTTTTAATGATAAACTAAAAATTTAAAAAGCGTCGCAGAAAAAATAATAAATTTTGTAAAAAAGGGACACCCTAATGTGTACTCACTCTTCTTTTAGTCTCCAAAATAACTAGTCGGGTAGCTGTAATAGTAGAGGGCCAAAAATAGAGCCACATTGAGGGTTGTAATATTGATTTTGAACTGCATTTTACTGTTTCACCGTTTATTTAAATTGATCCAATATATAATAAGCTAAAAAAGTGTTATGTAGGTATCTTCAAAAAAAGAAAGGACATTAGTCTAAGGACTTCTGAAACTAACAAAAAATTTAATATGAATTTTTGACCAACACTGCTTTTATCCAATGAACAGGGTAGTTTAAAATTAGTTTTATTATTTTTTATTGAAATCTCTTAATTCCTAAATTTGTTTTTTGTGAAATTTTGTGTATTTTGGGTAAGTTATTAAACATTAATAGTGGTTTCCTTAGTATCAACAAATGAAATATTTTTAAACAAAAATATTGGAACCAGGCTGTGTTTTTTTAAGTAAAATTCTTTTAAATTTAATAAAAATGGTTCTTTGACTTTTTTATGAGAGGTTCAACTTTCGAATAAAAAAATTTAAAATGTTCAGATTATTGTTCTAAATTGATAAACCCAGTTGAAAGAGTTAAATTTTAATTTTAACGTAAGTAAATAGCTTAAGCTAATTTCATTTCATCTAGTTTTACAATTGACTCAATTTACAGTCATAAAACAATTAAATTTAGATAAATAGTTATTATCCTAACAAGTGCGGAAAGTTATACTTTCCCGCACGCGAACTGCCGAAAATTATTTAGATACTTGAAAAGATGCGATTGTGACAATTATATCTTTCATAGTGTCGATAAATACACGACTGTAGCTATAGCAACCCTACTTAAACAGGTGAGTTTGTTGTTGCTGTGAGTAAGGTTTACAGGGGTGATTTAATAAATTATGATTTTTTTAAAAACAAACATTTTAAAAATCCCTATTTTCATGTAAAATAGTCCAACAAGATAAAGATAATAATACAATAATTTGTCAAAAAGGTTATCGGAAAACATCTCTAATTAATAAAAAAAATGCGTGCGGGAAAAATTCTTTTACGCATGCTTGTAGAAAAAACATATTTTGTCGTTAAATATAGGTCTTAAATAGGTTTTCTACAGGAAGACAATCTGTAAAATAAATACCATTTCATATCTAGCCACAGAATTGCTTTATCACGTCAGGATTTTGCAAAAATAGCTGTTGTTAGCATAGATTTGAAATAACTGGAATCATTTCGATTCAAAAAAAAAATACGTGCAGCTACCATACCTATGCATTTCATAGGGCCTAAATAAAACCACAACCATATTTTTTTGATAATTTATTACACAAAAAAATATTGCTCCAACCCATTCCGAGAAACATAGTTATGCGAGCTTGACAGTCAAGCTAGCATGGCCATAGCTTTATCTCGGTAACCAATAGCACTATGAGGTTCACAAAGGTAGCATATTTTATTGCTCTCGAATGATATATCGACCAAGACTTAAAAACATTCTCTAATGTCAATTTTATCCACCAGATACTTCAAAATGGCGAAAACAAAACAATATGCAAACCCCAAAATTAATTGCTACTTTGCACCAATACGAACTTCCCGAATATAGCTCTGCCTATGCTAGTTTGGCTGTAGATCGTCAACAATTAAATAGCAGTTAAATTTAGTTTGGTTGCTGTTTGGTGACTAATCGATTTCTCAATTTTTCTAATCCTTTTGGGGGTTTGGAAGAGTTTGGGGTAGTTTTTGCGGGTTGGTCGATATACCATTCGAGAGTAATAAATAAGCAATAAAATATTCCACCTTTACGAACCTTGTAGTCCTTGGGAACCAAGCTAGCATAAACATAAATTCTCGGAAAGGGTTGGAGAAAATTCTTTTTTGAGTAATAAATTGGCAAGAAAATATGGTTCTGGTGGCAATTGGGCCCTATGTAACAGATATGCTAGCTTGACATACATGAAAAAAGATGTTTACTACGCTTTCTAAGATTCTTATATCTAAGTGTAGGTACTCTCAATTGTAGTGTAAATTCCATCCATTAAAAAGGAATGCAAAAACGATTTAAATGATTTTAATATATTTTGTACGTTAAAAAAAGGTGTCTGTTGTATTGAAAATTTGTAAAATTATACTGATTATATCAGAGAAAAAAAAGATATGTAATCAAACTCAATTATTTAAAAGAAAAAACTTGTAGGTTCTTTAAAATGCTTTAGTTACTTTTTTAAAAAATATATCGTAGAGCTACATAACCACAAATATGGCCTAAATGATGCATGTCTTAAGTCTAAGTTTCCAGTGCTTTCAACGTGTCTCTAATTGAGTTATATCAAGGAGGTCTCGTGATCAGTAACTCGCATTAAAAAGAGAATTAAAATTGGCTCGATCTTTTTTTTTTGGTCTCTCATTGGAAAACAAAACAGTTTAAATCAGTATGGTCAAAAGCAATGGATTTTGCACTTATAGGTTAGAATATCTGTAAACCCTGATATGATTGACTAATTCTGCTATCCGATTTGGATGTAGTGGACTGAAGACCTTATGAAATGCTGGCTACAAAATTTGTTGGCCTGTGTTATTTTTTTATTTGAATATTTCCTGTACCGTTATTAAGGGTTTTAAATATATTTTTTTATATGTAGAATTTTGGTCACATTGAGCAGAAATTAATTCGTTTCTTGTAACAGTGAACATGGAGATTTTCTCTAATTACGATTATTAAAATGGCAATGAGTTACTTACATTAATCCAAAATTGTCAACTTTATAACTAACACCGGCAACTGGCGATGTTCAGTCAAAAATGTAAGTTCTGTATCTGTTTATGCAAATATAGTTCATATTTAAAAGTTTCACGTATTTTTATTGCGAACATACATTCATGTCGTTACCCTAATGGAAAAGAATACATAACCCTAACGTATCCTAAGTTTGTGTATTTCCATTAGTGTTCTCCCCTTTGCGAGTTCGAATAGAATAAAAAAGGGATACTATGTAGATCAAGTGAGAGAGGAGTATATTCTCAATACGAATAAAAATATCAGATTTATTTTTGTATATGGGAAACATGTGACGTATAGAAAAAGTTTCCTTGTTGCAAAAAAGCTGCGTAGATGCCAGCTGGATTTGGTATTTATGTAATGGTGAAATAAAGCTTCGTTTTTTAAAAAGTATTAAATTAGAAAATAAAAATAAATCGTACTTGCTTTGATTTACTGTACATGGTGCAAGTAGCTTTAAAGCTTCGTGTTCTACTTATAACACCAGTCTTTTTTTCTATACAGACATGTTATTTATTTACAGTAATCTGTAAAGGTCACTTGTTATTACCTCTAAACAAATGTTTCATTTATTTATCTGATAAAGAAATAAAGAATGATGGTCCCAAAAAATCACCCACACTTTGCAAATGTCTTCCAGTTGCGTACACATATAATGTTATAAGCAATTGATTAAGAGGAGAAACACTGTAATTCCTACAATAAAAAATATATTAGAACAATGAATTCAGACTCTTTCAACACTAAGTTCTATTTGTTCTAATGCAACTAACACACGGTGTTTCGTTAACGGGAATCTTGGAACAAATTCATGTTCCGTAAAGATAATGAAGTACTTAGTCTGTTTTTCATGGAATTCCCTGGATATTGGAAAATTATTGACTTGCAATAGGCGATCATTTAAATCTTCTCATATTTTGTCAATTAAATTTTCATTTATCATATTAAAATATATCTTTAACACAATAAAATGTGATTGCAACATATAATAATACTATGACTATGCTTTTTCTGAAATCAGAAGATCCGTGTTGGGCGAGTACTAGCTTAGACCAGCCGATCTCAGAGAGATCCCCCTCGGGAGCCTCATCACCTATTTTAAATCACTAGGCCTGGTGACAGCCTGAGGTGAGGATATCCCTACACACAGGAGGATGCACAATGGGTCATATGTGGCCTCAGTGCTGGCTGAGCACTAGCTGGCCCCTCCCCAAATTTCCAGATCCCAGATCCCAGAAGACTATGACTACTAACCGTCATCAACGTTAATCTGAGCAAAAATTTCATCTTAAGTCGACCAAAGTCTTGACTTAAGTTTAAGCAAAAATATTTGAAGTTAAGACGTAGGAATTTTAAATTTGTGAAACCGGATAAGATAAAGATAAGGCAAAATTTTTTCTTAAGTACGAATTTCGTCCTAAAATTAAGACCGTATAAAATACAGAAATGGAAAATGCATTCTTATTTAACTAATCTATTCAAATATAAATATGTAACGTTTAATAGAAAATAATTTGAATTTCTTTTATTAATCTATACATTAATAGTAATCTTGTCCTAATTACCATTTTACCATTGAATTTTGTTGCTTACCTATGTACAGTCTAAACAATCAATAAAAATAAACGTTCCAAATTGATATACAATAACACTGTACAATCAAAACATATTTTTGTGACAAGAAAAAAAGGTTAGTGCAATGGCGAGCAAAACAGCATCAACCTTGAAGGCTGACACAGTTTGCACTTATAAAAATTTGACAAACGTTTCGACCTTGACATGTTTAATCATCATTTCAAAATGAAGTACGATGCACTATAAAACATAGGGTGACATTTAAGCGTACGTTAGTCGTAATCTTAAAAGATATTTTTATTTTTTATGAAGATTAATTGTATTGAACAATTAATCAGCACAGATAACGAACAAAGTGTACAATTCTTTTCCAGTTTTTTATTATATATTCTAAGTGAGAATTTTTTTTCAGAATTCTGAGGTAGGTATGGAATAATTCTTCGGTTAAACATCCTTATAACATGTACCTTTTTTTGTATATATGTTTGTCCTATTTTAATCATTACAGTGTATCTTTTTAGGGTTCCGTAGCCAACTCGCGAAAAACGAAACCCTAATTTGTTATGTCTGTTTGTCTGTCTGTCTGTCTGTCCGTCTGTACGTATTTAACAGCTACTTTTTTTAGAATATTGAAGAACTATACTGTTGAAACTTGGTAAGTAGATGTATTCTGTGAACTGCCTTAAGATTTTACACAAAAATAGAAAAAAAATTGGGGTTCTCCATATGGGTATCTATGGATCGGTCTAAATGATACTTAGGTTTCTAATATCAGTTTTTTCTAAACCAAAAATTTTTCGCGAGAGATACTTCCCAAGTGGTAAAATGGGTGTCCTGCCCTGTAACTTTTAGAATAAGAGAATTATAAAACTAAAAAAAATATATGATATACATTACCATGTAAACTTCCACCGAAAATCGGTTTGACCGAGATCTAGTAAGTAGTTTTTTTTTTTCATCAATCAAAATTACAAGGAACTACAAAAACTTTTATATTGTTACTTGCTGCTACGAAACCCTTCAAGGGCGAGTCTGACTCGCACTTGGCCGCTTTTATTTCTTCCCAATTTCCAATAACTATTTAGTTATTAACGTTTAGAAGATATTTTATGATCAGGTTATTTAAGGTTTCAAACTAATTTGGCTGCAGCGATTACCTGAAAAATTTTTTGATTATCAATAATAATTTTTTATTAAACTTGAAATTATTTTGTTTGTAATAAATATTAAAAGGTTTTGCATTTTTTTAAATAAATAAAACCATGAGCAATAGTGAACTACTTATTGGAATAAATTTAAAAATTTCGTAGTAATAACATTTACGTTCTCCCAACAGATTAACGGGTGGGTGGGGTGCTGCAGTAAGATAGCTAGATCATACAATTTTACATTCTCTGGCCTATTTTTCTTTTATAGTGTAGGTGTACATTATGTCTTAAAAAAATATATAATTTTATTCAAAGGTTACTTGTTTCAATCACAATATTAGAATAACCATACGAGCTAATAAATCTAAAATTAAAACAAATTTATTCTTAGATATTTAAACAATGGCCAGGAATGTAATAAGTGCTTAGAACTTTCATAAAAATTCCAGAATGTAAACCAATTTACCATAGGGAAATATAACGAATAAAAAATCTCAATAAAAATATTAAATCTAACCAACTTGTAACTACAACTGTGATTTAACACAGTCTGTGCTAATTTATTGGTTTTCTGCATGTTTAGCTCTTATATTATATTATATAGCTCGTGTTAGAGACAGGATTGGTTTAAAATTATTCGTTGCAATGATTTTTTAAGCTAAAATGTATACAGAACCATTCGTTTAATGTAAAAAAAATGGAGGCATGCTTGAGAAGTGTCAACAGAACTAAAAAGCTAAAATTGTATTTTGAACTTTCGATTCACAACATTTAAGAAGCGTCAAATGAACACACACACAATCGAATATTAGATCAAGGATCTAACGGCTTTTCAGCTTATAAACAATATATGAACAATTAAAGTTCAACTTTTAGATAAAGCAGAAGCAAATAGAAATAGAAACCAGAACTTGGAAGGTAGAGGAGGCTAGAGAAATAGTTGAGGTAACAAGTATTGGAGCAGAAAGAACGGGATAGAAAGTATAGAAAAGCAGAAAGAAGAAGCTAATGTGGGCACAGCTAGCCGAAGGCACAAATGGCGATAGGACTCTTGTGTGAGCGTTCGTTGTTTGTGTTTTTTTTTTCTTTTTTTAGACACATGTTTCCCTACCATCCTTTGCTCCCAAGTACCCAACACTTTTGCTAGCCAAGTGCAATACCTTACTTGGTTATGCCGCACTGATGACGGCTAACGAGCCAGAAACATGCATGTCTGCGGTTACCATTCCTACTCGTGACCCTATGATCCTTTTTGCGTACATGCCCGTTAATTTACTCCTTTTGTGTATTGTATAATAAGGGATTGGGATATCATTTTTTTTTATAATTCTATTGATATGAGGGAGTTCCTGCAGAGAGAAGATCCATATCAATTGATTGGCGCCCAACGTGGGACTTTGGCACTGATGGTGAGATTTTTTTCATTATAACCTGGTGTCAAGCTATATTTTGTTGAAATATGGTGTGTAATTCAGGAGTGTAAGATAAAATATGTTAAGACATTTATTTTTTAATTATAAATCTAAAATTTAAATATATGTATATACATAAATAAAACGAAACGGAGCGTTTTTTGACAGTCTTATATATAGAATGATGAAAAAATGATACAAACGTATCTTGTGCCATATTCCAGATAAATTACCTGGATTTGTGCCTGGTTAGAATTCCTAACTCCAGGACACAGGATGCTGTGACGTAGATATACCTTAGTGACTAAAGAGACAAACCTGTACTGTACTGATGAGCTCTAACTAGAGCGAAACACAGTGTCCACAGTGTCCGGTTTTGTAAGTTTTTTCAATTTTTTATAATTTTTTACTACTTTTAACATAATTCCACTTTTCTTGATTTATTAAAGTTTTTACGATTATTCCCATTTTTTCGCTATTTTAAGATTTTTTCACATTTTCAAAAATTGGTATTTTTATTCAATTTTTTTCGATTTTTAAAAAAAAATTCCAATTTTTTAATTTTTCAATTTTTTTTTTATTTTTTATGATTTTTTTTATACTATTTTTAACAGGCGCACTCATAGTGTTAAAAGTATAACTTTTAAAGTTTAGCATGTTACTAAACCCAGCTTTTATTTTAACTTCCAATTTTCTTAATTTTTTTGACATATTCAAAAGATTTTTCAAAATTATTCCTTTTTTTTACAATTTGTTAATTTTTAATGATTTTTTCTGATTTTCAACATTTTTTTAAGTTTTTCGTAAATTAAATTTTTTAAGATTTTATCCTTTTTTTTGCCATTTTAAACATTTTTCGTTGTCAATTTTCTTAAGAATTTTTCCCAATCTTTAATTTTTATAAAAATTAAATTAGTATAATTAACAGATTTTTTTAGTTTACATTCCATTGTGTAAAGACATAAGTAAACCGCGAGCAATAGCTATAGTCTAGATAAATCGAATTTAATTCGTATAGAAATAGATCCAATCAAATATAGATATACAAAGTTGGAGCGTCTAAAAATATCGAAGAATTTCAAAAGCAGATGACTGTAAATAAGAGGGTGTTTTAAATAGACAGTCGGTGTGTATTTTGGTTTCCGGAGGTAAAAAGACGAATACGTGAAAGAAAAACATTTCTCGTCATCTTATGTCTCGGTTTTCATTTTGAATTTGTCAACGCTCGTTGGGACTTGGCGAAAACACGCGCTCATCATTTTTTTTCGACCATTTCAAAAAAAGGCTAATGACCTGGTTAGTAAACATAACAATTTTTGTTTTTGAAACGTACACGGAGCAAAACAAAATATTTTTACTAAAATTATATTGTTTTGTGGCCGAAAAATTGAAAAACATTGTTTTAAAAACCAAATTGGTTACAAAAACTATCCTAAAATATCGTGTTTTTTAAATTGTCGATTTCTTTAAGTATCTGCAAACCGTGACTTACTTTGGTACTTTTTTAATGTTCAGTTTTTATAAATTTTGTAAATATTGGGATTTAAAAAAAATATATTAAATTTCTTAAATATTTTGATTAGTTTTAATTTTTTTATTACCTATTTCTTATTTTTTTAATATATTCTAATTTCTGAATTTTTCGTTTTTTATATTATGATATATAGACCGAGTGTTGCTCGTGAAACATTTTAATCACTCGATCTTTATGCTAAAGTTAATCAAGTGTGGGACAATCCAAAGCCTGATTATTTTCATAAAGGTTTTAATAAATTATTATTGACTGCGCGAAGTTTGAGAAATCTGACTTGTTTTCTTGAGAAGAGCTGCGGCTCCGTGATGTTTTAAAAAAACACATCTTTTATCAATAATATAAGAAAACATCAATTAAAAGCTTACGTTTTTAGAAAGTATACAAACAAGAATATATTAATTGACATTAAAAAAATGTCGTATCCAGCGAGACTCGAACTCGCAACCTTCAACTCTAGGCACTGACGCTCTAACAACTAAGCTATGATTGCCTGGTCATCAAATCGCTTATCGGTCCTTAAATTCTACTCCTGCCACATGTGACACTTACTCACTTTCTCCCTAAGCACATACAGCATGAAGTTAATGAGAGAGAGACTTTGTCAAATTGACAATTGAAACATCAAACTCTTGTATAATTTTTGAAGTAAAACTTCTTTAGGCGCGACTAGGGGTAACTCAGTAATTCTAACGAACGTGACGTCATTCTAATGTATCGGAAACAAAACCTGATACAAAATACCTAACACGATTCCGCCTACTATATTAAATAAAATTAAATCTGTAATTGTATGAATTGACAGCTTGTCAACCAAAATACATTGGTGGTGAATAGTTTAAATTTGTGTATAAAGTGTTTGTTTTAAATATGAATAAACAAAGTGGATTTATTAATGAAGAAAGTGATGAAAAAATATTGAATGAAAATGAGTGAGCACCTACTCTATATGCATACATTTAATTTTTGGTGTGTAACTACACTATTTATACCTTATTATTTATACCTATTATTTATACCTAGCTATTTTCGTTTTATAGACTTAAAGAGCTAAAAAGAAAAAGAAATTGTGAACGTCAAAGGGCATATTATCAGCGCCAGAAAGATTTGAAGAAAAATGAAAATGAAAAAAAGACGAGACAGCGACATTCATTATGATTTGATTAAGTAAGTTTATATAACATACATACATATTATGATAGTAAATAATTGTTTATAGGGAAGCTTTACGTTAAGTAAAGAAGCATGTTGCACGTTTTTGTTCATAAAAAAAATAATATTCGAAATGTTTTAACACTTGCTTATACTTATTTTAGGTTTGGTTAGGTAGCCATAAAGGCTATAAAACCACTAGTCAGGATGGCTGATCTTTTACCAGCAATAACAGATCCTTCGTAGAACTGAAGAAAACAAACTCAACTCAGGATTTTAAATTTTATCGAATATGCTATAAAATGCTACAAAATGAAATGGTTATCTAACTATCGAAGGCTCTTGTGTTGTGTTGTGTTGTATTACAATAAGGCAGATACAGCTACAAAATCACACATTCTAAACGTAATGTGTGTATATTTTTAATATTGTTTACCTATTATTGAAGCAAAACTTCTTTAGGCGTGACTAGGGGTAACTCAGATTTATTTTTTAACGGAAGTAATTGTAACGGAACGTTACAATTCTGACGTCATATTCTAACGTTAGATTCTAACGGAAGATTCTGATGGAAGTAACGGTGTGATTTCAGCTATGGGAGGAGCTTAAATTTTCAAAATTTATTTATCAAATTTTCAAAATTTTCAAACTGTTTCAAATACATTAATGGTATTTAGAGAGTAAAATCTATGTTTCACATTTTAGTTATCATAAACCTATTATTTCATATATAAAAAATAATGATAACTTTCAAATTCCTATTTCTAATGAATAATATAAATATAACATCTCATTTTTTGTAAAGTATATAGACAATAAATATAATTGAATTGTAATTAAATATTTATTTTTCGATACGTACGTCAAAAAGTTTTACTTCAATCGCGCGTAAAGGTTACACGCACACTCTTTTTTTGTCCTGTCTTATATTTTTATTCGTTTTGGTGACCGGAACAGATATTTTAGAAATTTAAAAATAAAAAAAAATGAAAAAAATATAAAAAGAGCCTGGGGAACTCAAAGCTTTCCATGCTATCTTTGACAAAGGAGTAACGCGGAAAAAATATTTTTTTGATAAGAAAATTCAGAAAAAAATATAAAATAAAATCTGATTTGAGAATTTCTTCAAAACAGTAAAAATAAATTTAAAATAAATACTATCATAAAATTTTATTTTAAATAAAATAATAAATAATATATAAAATACACAGGGAGCCGTTCAGATTTCTTTCACCTAAGCAATAAACTAATAAAAACTAAATAAAACAGTAGTTTTAACTATATGTAAAACTGTACAATTTATTAAACGGTTTTATTAACTTTTGTTGTCTCCTCATATTATCGACACACACACGATTTAGCGGTGGCGTTAACCGAAAACACGAAAGGTGTGCCAATTGGCGTAAAGCAACTGGTTTTAGGTCGTCTTGCTTTTTCTGGGGTAAGTATAAATAACCGATCAAAAATACACACTTTTCGCTTTGAGTAACTACGTGAATCTAAGTGAAAATATTTGCAGGCTACAGGACGCGGTTTGTTACAATTTAAAGTGACTATTAAGATAGTTGAGAAAATATTTTATTAAATATGTGATACTTTAGCTACACAGCCGGATGTGAACATGAGCCAATTTTTAGTTTATTTTTTATTTATTAGTATTGTTCCAAAAATACTTTAAAATTGTTATTTTATTTTTTTTGTGTCTGCAATTATTAAAGTATTTCTTGTATAAGTACAATTAAACCGCAATTACATTACTTTTCAGTCCCTAGAGTTTAGACTTAACCAAAAGTAAACCAACCACATTTTTTCTGTGTTTGAATATAGGTATCTAAAAGATATTTTTCGAAAATGGAAATTTTTACATTTTAAAATATCTATATGTAGAACCCAAAAAAGAAAATTTTATTTGAGACTTTTTTCCAAATTTTGAAAAATTCCTAAAACATCCTGATTAGAAGATTAGAAGTACAAATCCACGGGAGGTAGTTGTTTAATAATAAGTGTAAATTGAAAAGTGATTACTAGATTATCAGCTCGATTTAGATAGAGTTGACGGCCTCGGGACAGAAGAAGAAACAGAACCGACTAAAAAAGAAAACAAGAGGAGAAATCGAAGCAAACACTGCACACTAAGATCGGCGTCGTGTATCGCAATGAAGGTAAATGATTCCAGGGGAATGTGTGTAGGTACTTTGGTCGCATTAGCCGTTCGAGTCAACAGTTGAACATCGATTTATAATAGTGACAATTGATTTACTGCCCGCAACACGATTGGTCTAAAGGAGTCAGGACCGGTCTATTAGAAATTAAATCGTAAAATGTGATTTGGAATAGGTATATTCACATAAGCCATTCATCACTTCATTAACGAACTATTCATATGATCCCAGAGAATTCATAAATAACAGGAGAAAGAAAAATAGAAATACCAATCAATATTTTAAATACAGAGAAACACAGAACAACTAAACCAAATTTTGACTTCAATAGAGATTAAAATAAGAATAGAAAGCATATCTAATCAACCAGATTTGCTTTTTATAAAGCTGTAAAAATCTGTAACTGGATATTAAAATATTAAAATACCTATGAAGCTGACACCTGACGAAGACTACTAAGGTAATCCAAAAATATTGTTGATTTAAACTCTAATCATATAGATCCATGAGCAAAAAGGTCAAAAGTAACAGAAATTTTAGTAGGTACCAAAGTTTAAATAGTAGTATAAAGTGTATACACCTACTTGAAAATCAAGATATATACAAAGCAAGCAAATGAACCAAAATAGTTTGGGAACATCTCAATACATTCTTTAAAGTCCACGAAATCATATGTTATCTGATTTTCCTGGATTTCTTGGTACTTCGACGTTTAATAGATTGTCACTTTTGTTAATGTTTTCAAACATCTACAACAAGAACTTGATAGATTTCTTCTTGAACTGTCCTCAGTTTATTATATAAAAAATCGTAAACTTCTACATCATGGAACTCTATGATCTCTATGATCTACCTCTTCTAACTTTTTTAAAGCTAGCTAAAACTTTATGTTCGCTTCGGCGGAGTTGCTAATGCATTCAGAATGGCAGCCATTGAGAAATGGAGGCTAGAGAATGCCCAGGAGTGGTGGAAAAAATCACCGGACTATCCAAAGTCTTTATAAAGGGACACTCGGCGAAGTTTCACAAAGGCGAAACGATGTCAGAATAATTGTCTCTCTCTTGACAGGACATTGTAGGCTCAGAAAACAAATGACTCAGCTGTACTTAACAGATGAAGACATTTGTCGATACTGCCAAGCGGAGAAGGAAACCGCGTTTCTCATGTCCTATGCCAATGTGAAGGCCTTGCATGGACGCGGTATCTAGTACTGGAAGAGGAGAAACCGGCTGCTCCAAGTTATGCGAAGTGGCCACTGTCAAGGCTATTAAGTCTCATTAAGAGGGCAAGGCTGGACAAGGTGCTCTAATCTTATTCCAAAAAAAATGGGTGTTCACAATAAGTCGCAGCGATACAGGCTAACAGCCAACCCAAAAAAATATCTAATCTAATCTTTATGTTCTCTGTTTATAAAACCAAAAAGGCAATACTAGGAATTGCAGGTAAACTTTTCACATTTAAACTGAAATTTTATTGCATCCTTTTAAGATAGGAAATCCATAGTGTTTTATATAAATACTTTTTTGCAGGCTAAGGTTTCTGTGGTTTCCTTTATCCTCGCCAAGATACTGTTTGGGCGCGTTCTTCTTAAAGAAACTTGGTTAAACGACTGGTACTCACTTATACCCGATTCAATGCTCTATTTTTAAAAAGAACATTAAGTTCTAGTATAGAAAAAAACGTAAAACCATCATTTACTACTCCTGCAATTCCTCTTCTGTTCTGCGTTCTGGTAATATGGTTCCATTATAGTTATATTGGGGTTGTAAGAGGATTGAGAGATTGATATAAACAATTATAAACATTGTAGCCACTTTAATGCCTATAATAAAATATGTTCCTTTGTTCTTGACAATATAGATAGGATATATTAATATCTCATCGATGAACCAGACCTGGAAACGGAAAGAGCGACGGTACAAATAGACGACTGGTTCTAACAGGTTTTCAACGTTTTCATTGCGCTTCTATGATTCGTTTCAAATCTAAATATTATTAAACAACTGTGAGTCTTCATTAGGCGCGAACTAGCTGGAGAGTATTAATATTTACGTGCATATTTGTCTGAAGTTTTTAACATTTTTGAGTCGGTCTACATCGGCGTAGACATAGGAAAATGTAAATAAATTAAAAATAAAATTATATAAATGTCTTATTTTTGAGTAAACATTGCACTGTCTTGAAGGTAAAATCAGTTATTTTCTGTAAGATAAGGAAAGTAGTTAAAATCAACTCACAAACCACAGATAAGAGTATTTTGGGAGGCAATAAGCATGTTGTCAATTACTAAGGTACAACTTAGAACTATATATAAATCCTTGCCACTCATGAATATAACATTAACATTATAATGAAATAACATGTTTATGTTCATTACATTACAATAGAATCTTCGAACAATTCACCTTTTGAAGACCATTCGAAAAATTAGTCTTTCGGATGATTTTACTTTGGAACAACTTACCTATCGAACAACTTACCTATCGAACAACTTACCCTTCGAACAATTTACTTCGAACAATTTCCTTGAAACAATTTACATGAAATCAAATGAGAAAATAAGAGAAGTTCCGAAGATATAATAAAATGTATATCTAAAAAATAGAGATAGAATTACATATTGACGAAAAAAGCATACTGTTTTAAAAAAAATTATAAAACAACTTGTAGTTAGGTATATAAGTTGTCGGTATAATATTTTGGGCACAGATTGAGTATAACATTAATTTGGAGATATCTATGAAATAGGAATAAATACAAAATAAATACCAAAAATGTTGTTACTTTTTGCCCTCCATTTAGCATCCAGGTTCTCCCAATTTTAAAATCTAACCAAATTTTTTTATCTTTTCATTATTTTTATCATTTTTCTTAGAAATCTTATCCCTTTCATATTAAAGTTGGTACCTATATCTCATGCACTAATGAAACAGTTTGTTAGTATAGAATCACAAAAATTGATCTTCGATATTGCAATGTTTAAATGATATAAATTTCTATATTATATTAGAAGATTAAAATTAATCACAATCTTTTTACTTGTAAATATACTCCTAATGCCTTTTATAGATTTGAGAATCTTAAAGATATTTTAATATCCTCTTTATATAAGGTCTTTCAAAGCGCCACTGCGTAAGAGTCTAATCGACCTTCTAATGGAGGCCATGGAATGCACAAAGAAGCAGCAACAGTGGTGGGATGACATTGGGAATGCCAACAGGACCTCACTGGAGTTGTTAGCAGCATAATTGTCACCGTAACTCAAGGATATAAAGGTAATTAGTATGGGCGCAGACGGTAATCTTGCAGTAATTCTGTTAATAAATTGTTAACATACATAGTTTATTTCTTCTTTGTTCACGAAATGCATTGTAAAACTAATATAATTAAAATGTAACACGTGATATATTTTTAACAACAGATCAACTTTCTGAGGGTTTATCCAGATCCATACAATAGAAATATAGGTACAAATAATCAAAATTGTTTTTTGATTTGTTTGTTTTTCTTACAGATAGTTTTATTTAAAACAAATATTTAAGCAAATTTATTATAATAAACTATCTAGTAGCAGTACCAATTCTAAACCAACGAGAGTTAACAAGAAAAGTAAACATTTAGAATCCAAACTGTTAAGTGTTATTTTGTTGAACTTTTATAATTGGTTCTTAAGAATTAAAATTCTATCTTTTAGGGTACCTTCTAGTGCAAAAACTTAGATAATAATGTTTAAAAATTTCTTTTCCTTATTATGAGAATGTGATGATTTATTTCCAGCCTAACAAGGAAGATTTAAACATAAATTCATTTTATTTCACCTATTCAAATTATGCTCCATCAGTACTTCAAGACTTTTATTCCTTCTTTATTGGCATTTTTATTTAAATCTAAAAAATAAGCGATGAGATCAGAATTGGCTCCATATTTCTTTTCAGCGTGATTTTTTTTTAATTCGGGAAGTGGTTCAAATCAGAAGAGGTCAAGTTTGGAAAAAAGGGGACATGTGGTGCAATTTAAAAGTGTTAATGTACCATTAAGATCCTAACGGCTGGGGGAGTTGTCTTGATGAAACAGATTTTTTTTTCATTGATAAACGTGGTCTTTTTGAGCTAATATTTAGCTTTAGTTTATCCAGGATGTTACAATATTTAGAGTAATCGTTTTGCCCATTTTTAATAACTAATCATAAGATCGCTTTCGTGTCCTAAAAAAACTTTCTGCAGATTGACAGCTTTTTGCTTTATTAAACGTTAGTTTTTCCTTACTTGTCCGCTCTGGCTCAGGTTTCGTTTTTAGTGACAAATTGTTCAAAATAGTTGCATTTGATTCGTAGAGAGCTAAATATTGTTCCGAAACAAACGTGACATCCTTCTTCCTAATAATTTTTTTAATTCCAAGATTTTAATCAGGTGTGATTATACACTCTTTAGATATGCAAGCAATCGCGGTTATGTTTGATAATTTTATTTTGTGGGCTTTCTGATAAATTTCAATTGATGTTGTCGATATCGGTACATTCTTCATCTTGAGTACTCGTACAAACACGTTTGAAGTCCTCTACTATGTTTTAAGTGATATAAATGAAGGGGTACCTAGATTACTTTATTGTTGCGTGTAACTATATTTTTATCTCGGTAGGAGATTAATAGTTAATAAAATGTTTTTTTACTGTTTGCGCAACTTCCATTCTTTCAACATTTGAAAAAACAACACAATTATATGACTTTTATAAAAGCATAGAACAAACAACAGAAAACAGCTCTCTGAAATTTTAATGTTATACTAAAGAAAAATGTTGTTTTAAGATTAAAAGGTAAAAACTGCGATGCTAGTGCCATTTTGATTTAACTATGATATTGGATAATATTTTTTGTATATTATATTGATAGGCGCACGTTTAGCTGATCTTGTGTCTAGTAAAATTACATTAATTCGAATAAACAATTAATCCCATTAGAACCCCAACTATAGGTACCTCAAGTATAAAGAAAATAGCACCAATTGAAGCAAACAGCAAACTGACTTCAGGTATGTGTGCTAGTCAAACTAAATTAATATGAAAGAGTTCGCTGATGCATATAAGAATGTGATAACTAGATGCAAAATAATAAATGGATTAGTATTTAAGTGCATTAAAATTTTGATTTACAATAATTAAGGATTAAGGACTAAATTGGGACTTTTGTGTATCCTTCAGGGATAAAGGAATATTATATTTTTTAATATAAGTTCTGTTATTGTCTTCAGTTTTGCTAATAAATCCTATGTTGCAATACATTGTAGTTTCAATAAAAAACTCATTAAGAAAACTGTTTTTGTATGTATGATTTCATATTTCCGAGAACAACACAATAAGTGCTTGACAGTTTGTCAATATTAATAATCTATACTTACCTATAATAAATCTGTAAAGAGGTCAATTCTGTACATTAAATTTATTTCCAAAATAAGTATCAGGGGGTGATAAGGGATCGATACTGATGCCAAAAATACAATTAGTAAAATTTTTGTCTGTCTGTCTGTCTGTCTGTATAACCGTTATAGAAACAAAAACTACTCGACGGATTTTAACGAAACTTGGTACAATTATTTTTCATACCCCAAAGCTGGTTATAGGATACTTTACATCACGCTACAATCAAAAGGAGCAGAGCAGTGAAGGGAAATGTTGGGAAAACCACTTTAATGGTGTGGAGGGAGAAATTTTTATACAAAAATCTATACATCACGCGAACGACGTCAGGGTTACATCGATATAGAACCCAAAAAATATGGTTATTTTTTTGTACGTCTGTCTGTCTATTTATATGTTTACTGTTTTACTGATCCATTTGGAATGCGGTTTTCACAGATGTATTTGTCTTCTTTTAACTTAACATCTACTGTAGAAAAATTTCTCCTTCCGCGCCTTTAACGGGGTGAGGAAAGAAATTTTTAATTTTTAATAAATATTGTCAAACAGTCAAACACTTATTGTGCTACGACGAAATAATAAATCATAATACACAAGCGTTTTTCTGTGACTGCAAAGTGATTAGTTAAGAATTTTGTTACCATCTTTAAAACATGTATATACAAAGCATACAGGGTACCAGTATTCTCGAATGAATCCCATCCTGAAATCTGAAACAGTCACATAAACTTCTTGTTCTAAGTACTACAAAAATTTGATCAAACGATACAAGCAATTTTTGAGTTTATAAAGTCACTCCACAGCCATTTGGTACCATCATCAAGACATGTACAGAGTATACCTACAGGGTACCAGCAGTTAAACACCTATTAAGCAATTTTTTGTGATTGCATTTGGTAACCATCTTCAAAATATGTCAAAGAATGTAAATACCAGCATTTTTGAATGGATCCTATGACCAATAGAAAATCTACAAAACCAAATCAAGTTGCAGTTTTATGGTTAAGGACTATGTTTATAGCTTCAAGAAGAAAAAAAATAACTTTTTTAAAATATTATTAAATTGTTGGAACCATTCTAAACACCTCTTCAAAACATCAAAACTATAGCAACAAGTTTATTCTCGTTTACACAATTATATTACAAATATAATAGTAATACCTTATATAGTTCATCTCGGGTTTAAAGCCGATCATTTATTTTCCAGTATTTGTTTGTCATTAGATCATTAAAGCATATCTAGTTTCTGTACATCTGTACAAAGTTATTTTAATTCGTAGTATAAGCAATATTGTACCAATAATTCCTCTGTTATCGCTTTAATAATTCCCTATAAGTAAATACAAAATGATTCTCTTCCTTATACGTTCGTTCCTACGCGAACGCAAATTAACTAACCTTTCCCAACTCGTCTTTGTGTGAACCAAAGCTGCGGCAAAGTCAACCAAAGGCCGGTTTATTCATACCGAGTCGTGTTTACTGGTTTTTAAAAGAAACAGTCAGTGAATAAATCAACTTAGAGTGTACAACCGACGGCCAGAACGCCAATAAATTTCAAAAAAACAGCGAAAACTATAAAACAACTTAATCCCGATCCGCTTGTCGAAAAAAAAATCAGCGAATACTAGTTCAAAGCTGATAGGCAACTTGCGATCAGTGTAGTCGTTATTTTTAACTTTTTATAATACATACATTATTTATTGTACTACGTTTTTATTAAATAAAACAAATTAAGAATGAACAAAAGGTACATATCCTGATGCATTGCCATTCTTTTAAGTAAGAACGCGGTTGACGGTTTAATAGGAGAAAATCTTAAAAATTTAAGAACACGTAAAATAACTAAAAAAAGAAACAGAAATAGCAGTCAATAATCCTCCACAATAAATTAGAATTCCAAAAGAATGAGTAAATTTGTATAGTATAGTTTATTCAAAACCAGTTGAATGGGCGTGGTCAACGCGCTTTTCGAATTTCGAACTATTCTCTTTATGGGCGTACAGGTGTGAGTCGGGAAGTTAAAAGTAAAATTAAATAGAAATTTTACTGGGTTCGTTCATATAATGACGTTCTTTTGAGTTTCCCCTGGTAAAATCGTAAAAATAATTCCTATCCAAGTGAGTCTAGTTATACTATACCTACGACAAATAATTAACAATGGGAGGAAAGAGAGTGATAATTTTTAAGGAGTATTTCTAACACAAGGTTTATCCGTTATTGTTAAAGTGATGTTTTTCACTTAAATTATTATTTAAAAATCAATCGTTAATGTACAAAACGTTGACCTCTTCCAATATTTCGTTGACATGCAGGAAATATTTCAAGCAACTTTCCCAATAGTTTTGTTTGAAATCCGTGAACTTTGTGAAACCGAATTGAACAAGCTTCGTACACCTTGTATTACTTTTTCTATTGATTAAGCGTTTGATTACCCTGACACAGTTCTGTCTCTTCGCTTTTCTGTAAATAAGAAGTTTATATTACTTTTCCAGCGCCCCTCCACGTAAGACGGTTAAAGTGAAGACACACTCCGAATATCCGTAATTTAATAATCCGTGTTTCCTGATTCCTTTTTAATATATAAGCACACGGGGTGTGCCTGAAAATATGTTAATTTTAATAAAATTTATTGCAGCATTACCACTTTAAAATTCATAGTTTTAATTTAAAATCATATTAACTGAAGGCGTCTAGTCTGGATATAAAGTAATTTTCTCTATGATTAGATATTCCTTAAAAAGCTTAGTGAAATGTAACCTTTTAACTATTATTATTCTTCAACTATTGTATAACTATATGAAGAATGTTATTAAGTTATTAGTTCCGTGTCGATGTAGGTGTTTAATGACTTTAGTTTTTCGTAGAATCTTTAAGTAAAAGTCATTTTTCAGAGTCTTATCAAAACTCTCGAAAAGATTTACACTAAGTTTACAGAGTTAGTGTTTAAGTGGTTCCATAAATACTGCTTTTAGTTTTTCACAATTTTGGAAATATTAACCTCTGTAAACATCAAAAACCTACTTGTTTAACATACTTTACAAAAAAAATCCTACCGTAAAGTGGAACTACTTGAATACCTAGGGGCTACATGAACCACTATGCATTCTTATTTACAAATTTATGTTGTAATGTTTATTTATTTATATTACTTGGGCACCTGTTTGTAAGTTGTTTAAGAATGACCCCTGCTTATTTCATTAATCTTGATGGATATATCAAATGCCTTGCAAAAATTGAATAAATATAAAAAAGTTTTTGTTTCTTCTAAGCTTTTGACAACCAAATCGGTTGTTGTTTTTAGTGAATAAAAATTCCCCTTGGGGAGAAACAACGTTGTTTTTAACCTAGGGCAAAAACAACCGTCAGTTTCTGACTGACAGTTGCATTGGTCTGAAATTATCTTGTTTCGACTGGCAAAACAGAGATCAAAACTAGCTGTTTCAATGCATGTGATATGAAAAATATATTATGCATCCATATTCAACCTATGTCACGAAAGTGAGGTTAAATTACATTTTGTAAATTTGTGTTTTGTTTCCATTATTTACAGGTAATAAGTGATTAAAAATACTAGAAAGACTCAAGGCTCAAAGAACTGCATGAATTGTAAAGTGGAAGACATGCAAAATGTTAAGGTTGTTAAAGAAAAATGCCACTGAAACTTCCAAAGTGCCACGAGTATCATTATTCCAAAAGGTGTTTAAACGGATTCCGAAGTGAAAAGTGTTAATTCTAAGGAGCAGTTGATTTCTGAGAACTTAGCTGTACCCCAAGTACTGATTTTTTTTCCCTAAAAACAACCTCATTCATCAGGATTGCATCAAACATTAAATGGTCCAGATCATTATTAAACCGTGATAACATTATGGCCATATTAAAAAATTGTTAGCATGCCCTTTTAGTAAAAAGTGTAAACCTATACAACTATAACAGAACGAACGTAACAATTGACCCTGGTGCCAAAAAAGTCTTGTATAGTACCAAAAGCATATTATTGTAATTAAATAAACATTATGGTTTTTGAAAATGCAAATCAGGATTTACTGCCTTTAATCGTGGTATATAAAACTGAATTAATGATGGTTATAATGGTTAGCTGGTTTAAAATTTGCCAACAGCTCAAGTGGATGGTTTAATATAAACCTCTTTAATAAATGTTTTTTTAAAATCCTGTTGAAACCATTCGCGAAGCGGAAGATACCTTTGTATTGCTTGGAGACAAACTGGCAAGCCACTTCTCTCGGACAGGGATCTAGTCGTGTACAAACCTCTGTTTTTTACCTATAACGAAAAATTAAAGATTTTTTTTTGATCATTCAAAACTTCAAAAATACTCAAGTAATTTGTTTTTTGTGAACATAACCCTAAATATCACAAAAATCCGACGGGATAGCTAAACTAATAGACACATTTGGTCAAGTGCTAGGTAAACTCCAAGATGTATATTATTAATCCCGTGCTTAGTCGCTAATACCAGTTCTACAAGCTTATTGACTTTTCTCAAAGCTACCAATATCCCTTGAATGGGCACATGGAAAAATTTCTACTGTAACTGTTATATCATGGAAGAGATTATTTTTAATGCTGATCATTAGATATTCAGGAAGAATTTGTAAATGTAGTTTTTAAAACGAATTGAAATTTAATTACTTTCATGTAAATCGTTGTAGAAAAATAAAGAATTTTACTAAAATTTAACAAAAGTATAAAATTTTGGTACAAAGTGCTTATTATACATATTATGCATTGTTTTAAACAGCAAAAAATTTCAGAAGAAAAATTTGGTCACGTGCTTGGTAAACTCCGCGATGTAAGGACTGCTCACATCTTTTTACTCTTTTGCTCTCCAGAAACGGATTATGATCTCAGCGTGCACTGTATATAGGCCTTATTTGTCTACGCTTAAATTCTGAGGCAGATTCGGATTCTACGTACAAAAATTACTTCGACTGCCCTAGAACAAAATATTGTTTGTAGATCTGTATTATTATTCCAGTGCTCAGTCGCTGATACCCAATTCTACAAGCTTATTGACTTTTCTTAAAGCTTAAAGCTACTATTTTTCCTTTAATGGACACAAGGAAGAATTTCTACTGTAGCTGTTGTATCATGAGGAAGATTATTTTTATGCTGACCATTATATAGGAAAAATTTGTAAATGTAGTTTTTAAATCGATTTAAAATTGGACTAGGTACTTTCATGCAAATCGTCGTAGAGAATTAAAGAATTTTATTAAAAATTAACAAAAGTATGGTGGATTTTTTGGTACAAAGTGCTTATTTTTCATATTATATAATTTTATTGTTTTAAAAAGTAATAAATTTTAGAAGAAAAATTATGCAAAGTTAATCTGGGTCATACAGTGTTTACATTTGCAAAATAGCAATCGTAAGCAGATTTGCAACATCCTTTGACATTGAAATACATAAAGCGATGCTATACTGACTTGTGCCCTCAATGAAAATAAATTTCGCAAATTATATGATTGTTAGTTATTGTTTATGAACAGGTCACGTTAAAGAATTTAAATAAGAATAGAAAGTTGAATTAATAGTGTAAACGTAATGATCTGTAGATATACAGTTTTAGAACAAAATTATGAATTTTAAATTGAACATAAATTAACAATCCGGCCTTAATTTTTCTACGTTAAAACTTATTTCATATTGTATCGAAGTGGACTTGATTGGTGCATGATTTTGAATTCTGAAAACTAAATTTACCATACTTTATAGCATTATAACAAATATGTTGAATATGCCTATTTTGAGTTGAGATAAATTGATTTTACTTTGACTGTACTATATATTAATATTAGATCGGTAGTGGTGTTGGAGTGTCACGAACACGAATGAATAAATGAATTTTGTGCAGTGATAAGGCCTCTCCGGAGGCTAAAGGACAACGTTTGTATTTGTGGGATTATTTTAAAAATTAATGAAAAGATAAAAGACACGATATTTGTGACCTTAAATGCGATAGGGTCAAATTTTATTTAATAGTATATTCTGGTAAAAATACTAGTCCAAAATTCATGACTCTTGGTTTGTATTTAAATGATTATATTAACACTTATCCGGTCAATACGAAATAGAGATAATTCTGTCTTATATTTTTATTCGGTTAGGAAACCAGAACCATGAATTATTTAGTAAAAGAATATTTCAGATTCTTGAAAATATTTGAAAGTTTTTAGAAAGTATACAAACAAGAATGTATTAAATAACATTAAGGAGAAATTGAAAAAATGTTGCATCCAGCGAGACTCGAACTCGCAACCTTCAGCTCTAAGCGTTGACGCTCTAACAACTAAGCTATGAATGCCTAGCCATCAAATCGCTTATCGGTGGTTTATTTCTACTCCTGCCACATGTGACACTAACTAACTCTCTCCCTAAGCACATATACGTTAATGAGAGAAAGACTTTGTCAAATCGAGAATTAAAACATCAAACTCTAAGTCATTTTTTTGTGTCCTGTCTTATATTTTTACTAGCGGCCGCCCGCTACTTCATCCGCGTGGGCTTTAGTTTTTTGCCACCGAGTTTCATACAAATTTGCAACCCCTATTTTAAATCCTTAGGGGTGGAATTTAAAAAAGTCATTTCTTAGTACACCACTACGTAATAAAACAAATTTATTCTCGAATTTTCAAGATTTTACGAGTCTATCGACAGTGTCATGTCGGCCAGCAGCAGCGTGCTACCGCCTCACCGCTCCACACACCCCGCACATTAAAACTTGCATGCTATATGCATGCAAAATCTCAGCCCGATCGGTTTAAAATTGAAAAACTTTTATACAAATTTTCATCGCCTATTTTATCCCCTTAGGGGTGGAAGTTATTAAAATCCTTTCTTAGGGGATACCTACGCCATAGTAGCTATATGCATGCAAAATCTTAGCCTAATCGGTTTAAAATTGACAAAGTTTCATACAAACTTTTATCCCCTATTTAATCTCCTTGGGGTGGAATTAATTAAAATCCTTTCTTAGCGGATGCCTACGTTATAACATCTACCTGCATGCCAAATTTCAGCCCCATCCGACCAGCGGTTTGGGCTGTGCGTTGATAGATCACTATGTCAGTCAGTCAGTCAGTCACCTTTGAGTTTTATATATATAGATTGCGTTAGGAGACCGGAACCATGGATTATTTGAGATATCTCTCATGGGATTTTTAAAATTTTTGAAATTTTTTAGAAAGTATACAAACAAGAATATATTAAATGACATTAAGGAGAAATTAAAAAAATATGTCGCATCCAGCGAGACTTGAACTCGCAACCTTCAGCTGAAAGTAAAAGTTGGTATTTCAGTTGCAAGCTTATGAAGAATTTGGAAGTTTTGTGTGAACGTCGAAAAATTAGTCCTTTAACATTTAATCAAAAAATATTAATATTTAATTGTTTTATAGCATTTACAGAAAAACGTTTATTATGTAAAAGTGTTGATAAGTCCGTTAAGTTAGTTAGCAGTACACCTGGTGTGGTAGTTTTTAAATGCCAAGTAAAGCTCCAGAAAAACCAAAATTTAAAACAGAATTTCATTTAAACGATGGACTTCGACGGAAAGTGTATAAATTCTTCTTTAAAAAAGAATTTCCAACATTCCCGTGAAAATTGCAGCCTATAATCTTTATTTAGTAAGGTTTGTTAGATGCTGTACAATTTTTTAGTCCACTGTATACATCGACATGCAGTTCTTACAGAAGCAGGAAAGGCTACTTCTTCTACGGCATCGACTGCACTTTGAAATGGATTGGCGCGCAAGTAATTAATTACTTCTTCATCTTCTTGCCTTGTGGTTATTCTTCGTCTTTCCGATCCTGCTGTTCTAGCCAATGTTCCTGCCTGCGTTCACTTTCTCTTAATTCTATATACTACTCTTTTATCCACCCCTAAACACTGTGCTGTAACTCATAAGGAATATCCATCGTCAAAATCCTGGCTCTTGTTTGAATATCGACATGTCGTGTCATTTTTCTGAATCTTGGATTGACAGTGACGTGATAAATAAATGTTAATTCCATAGCAATGGTTAATTTTATATCCAAAAAACCCAAATCAAACAATGTAAAAATGCATCAAATACGGGTCAAGAGTCGTCTCGTTTTTTTTTGCAGCAATGGTACCTATAAATGAGTTTTGCAATTTTTAACTTTTCCTAGCCCCATGTAAGGGTACTCCCCTCCATGAGGTATCGCAAAATTATACTTTACTTACCCCCTATTCGATTTTGTTTTTCAAAATAATGAAATATTAGAAAAGCAGGTTTTGACAGAAAACAAAAATTTTTATTTTTCAACAGATAAATAATTATATTATTTTATGGCTGTCAACACAGATTACCTTATATTATTAGATAAATATCAATTTACCATTCATTTGGTGTAAAACAGACGCAAATGAAATCTGATTCCTGCCAAACAAATTGACAATTGATTTCTAATATAAAATAGCAACTTTGAAAATATTACGTAAGACTTGACATCTCCTAAAAAGTAAGAGTAGATAGAGATTATCCCAACCTTTCCCTTCACGTTAGGACACTTACGTAATTACTGAATAGCATCTAACCACAGATCCCTCGTGGCTCGTAGCTATATATTCTATACTCCTATCTGCCTATTTGCAAATTAGTCGTATACAGATTTTCCAAAACTAAAAGATGAATAGACAAAATTCTATTCAGTCTCTTTTATTCCATCTAGATGAAATTAAAGTCATTGTACTTTTTATTAAATTCTCGATCTCAATCAGTTGACAACGCTTGTTAAACAAATTTCGGGGAAATGTGATCTCCGATTAGTTGGTGAACTGTAAAAAAAAAGAATAGTAAACTAAGTAAACTCGGTGACGTAAGTAATCAGTGCAGAAGATAGTAGTGCGGTAGTCAAGTAGCTGGTGAAATGACACCGATTGCGATTGTTTGAACTCCGTTATGAAGAGCACAAAGAATCGCAGAGTTCCGTTAAGAGCAAAGCCATCGACTAACCTTGCACCGATTCTTCTGTCTTTAATCTAATCTACGCGCCAGTATAAATTGTAGAAAAATAAATAGGTACTTACTTTTTACTTTAATTCTGAATTATCAACAGAACCCACAAATCCCATTTCTGCTGCTGGTATTATTAAAACCTCAGTCTTGCATTCAACAGAAAACATTCCGTAGCATTGATTGTCTATTATCTATTTAATCTGTACAAAATATTCACCTTTTTGTAAAAGCTATTTAATATTTTTTCCACCAAGTAACCACTTGCAGGTCTCTTTAACCTTCGTGTGACAGCTATTCAAGACTTACTTTAAACCATAATTCCTGAAAGTGTCCAATTCTAGAAAGGCCCAGAATTTAAATAAATTGACAGAAATGCAATTATCAGAGAATTTATTTGCTTAAAAGATTACGAATTAAATATCTAGTTACCTACCTCTTTAAACCAAAAGTGTATATATCGATCTGTTTCTTTAGCGTTTTTGACTGTTTCAGTGAAATGAACTACGAATGAACATCATTTTTTCGCTGGCAAGTGACTTTGGTATACTGTAGTTCTAGCACACCCGTTTATATAAAATTTTTTGGTAGGTTCTATATTGAAATTATAGCATATAGATTATGCCGCTGATGCTAATTTATTTAAAAACTTATCAACTTTTCAAAAGACACCGCTTTACACCAGGATCCTTGCTTACGATCGATTGAAACAAGATACTATAACCAAATTCCCTTGTTTCTAAATTGCTTGGCGGATGTTATCGGAAAATTTAGAAAACAAACATCAAGTTTTTAAAGGACACCGAGTAGTAGATCCTTGAACAGTAAAAGGAACTGAAAAGCTAAAGTGTAGGATTTTTAATTTAATTAGTGCGCCACTTATTTTTTTTGAAAAAGAGGTGCAATGGTAAATAACCTAGGTGGTTATATTAAAGAAGAATATATAGATAAACTTAATAAAAGTACAACAATTTAGAGAATATGGTGAAGTTTAACCAATATTAAACAAAAAAAAACGGGTGTTGCAGTCAGTGGGACTACCGGTAGAAGTTATACTTCTATGCACGCGCCCAGAACACATAAATTTGTATGGGAATGATTTAGCAAAATCATTATATGATATTCATGTTCAGCGACCCCAAAAACCTCCTAGTACCGAATGCACACTCATTTTTTATCGATTTGCTACCTCGTGTCTCGTGTCTATTAAGACTTTCAAAATTCAGCAGTTTCACAGCATTATTTCAAAAATTACATAAAAATATTTCTTGGACTCTTACTAAATAGTAGCACTAATGAACAACTCTGGATAGTTATACGGTAATAATGCTCGATATACCAAACGATACTAAATTCCGCCAAAGAATTTTTATGAATTAAAAATAGTTCTTAAAACAATGTGGCATCTTCGAGGACTAATCAAGATCTTCTCAAGAGTGTTCGTCTTCTTCTAACAAGGATTTCATTAAATTATTTCGCAGGAGAGATTTTTATTGGTTAACTTTTTCATGTATCATCGAAACATTCAGTTAATTGGTTCAAAATAGCGCTAAGTGGACGCAGACGAAGGGATTGTTGGTTTAGGGATTAAGGTTAGGAAAATTTAATAAACTTAAAAACAAATCAATTGAAACGTTGGTGGAACACGAAAATGTCACAACACTTTATATCTAAATGAACGTCAACATTAAAAACTGTAAAATAACCTAAAAGAAAACCCCCAACATACCACACCTCAACTATCTGAAGAACATAAATTTGTTTTATCAACTTAAATATCAATCTTTTTAGATTGTCTTATTATTAAACAAAGATTTAGATTAAAAGCAATTTAAGAAAGTGTTGCTATAAACTGTAAAACACCATACATTTTCATACTTGGGTCATACATGGTTAAGGAACATAAAAAATTTCTGTGTAATACAAGATGTCGCAACCATTTTTTCATCACAGAAAGAACATTGAAGAAAAATGGACAATTGATCGCTGATGTGCAGCACTGCACATACCACCTGAAGAAAAAGAATTGTCAAATATTAACACTACACACTTTGTGTCAATAATCTTGTAATCGAGAAATATTAATTTAAATGTGGTAAATCAAACTGTTGCTGATTCAAATGATGAATATGAGTTCTGTATTATAAACATGTTTCACGAAAATCCATCGGGAGGGATAAATTATAATATGCAGGAAAAGTATCTAACTATTGCTCACTATAATAATATGTTATATTGAGTCATTGTTGGAATTCCTGGAGGTGGCAAACATTGTGAATAATTAATTACTCTATTAATTTAGGAAGAAATATAAATTGTTCAAAACTTACTTAACAAGTTTTTGCATTATGCAAAATCTGTTTCAGAGAATAGAAAACCGTAATTTTTAGTGAAATAAATAAAGCGAATGGCTTTTAAGCAAAATTTAAAAATTAAGGTGTTATTGATTACATCCTCTTCTTCATTGGATACGTTTATGACAACGAGGCTACAACTCCTACCTTAAAATACGTTTTATCTTTCGTAGCAAATTAGGCCACACAATTTCTATTACCTCTTCGATGAAAGAAAATTTACAAGCTTTTATAATTTTTCAGATGACAGAGTCAGATCTTGTGAATAATTTGAACCATAAATTAAGAATTGTTTACATTGCAATATAGTATTTGTAATGATGAGCTTTGTCTTGTAAAAAAAATTACTTTGGTCAACTTTTCGTATTCTTTCATCATATTTTTCTTTTAGATAAATTTTTTTCAATAATATTTCAGCACATTTTAAACACGAAATATCTTAGAATTCGAAAATCCAAATTAACTCCATTACATCGATTGTTGTTTTGTTTTTGGATTGTAGACATGCTTTCAAGTTTAGTCCATAGTAGCAATACTTAACACGTTAAACGAGCTTTTAAAACAGCACAAATATAAGGCGATGCTTCTACCTTGGCATGCTTCTGGTTTAAGCTAGAAACGTTCATGTGATATCTTCAGAGCCTTAAATATTCGTTTTAGCCCAAATGAGCTTTCTAATAAAATCATATAATAAACGGTATTAATATTTACAGGGGTGGAACAAAAATTTCCACTAAGATTGGTCATATGTAAAATTTACCTTTTTGGTCCTCTAATACGAAGGAAATGGATCGCCAAAGGTTTTTAAAATATCTTCGTAAATCTAATTTTATTACGCAACTCTATATGACGTAAAAATGTAAAGTTTTAAGAAAAGATCATGCTAAAGATCATGGTCCCCACAATTTAGACAATAATTAGTTTTTCATACAAAAATTATTTATTTATATTTTGAAAGGTATTTATTTTAATCTCCACAGAGTGACAGTCAAAATGAATATTCCCATATTGCGCAAATTCTGTACGGAATCTTACTGTGATATTTTTATTTTAATGCTATAATCGGGTCATAAATTATATTAGTTTACCTTAATCCTTAAAATAAGATTAACTGAAATTCCTATGATAGTTGATTTCTGATATCTTTAAATAAAATATAATGAATAAATATATATACTGGCATATGGATTTACACTAAATTGCGTTCTATTCTACAACAAAACAAAATCCTCTGCTTACATTCATATTTTACTTTTTACGCATTGTTGATGATTTCTAGAAATTATCAGCGGAAATAACATAAATTTATTCGTTTCTAGTACACTTGTCGGGCGAAAACTAGATACATTTCATCGAATAGCAGTCATTTTTCTTTAATATCTTCAGAAAGTGATCATAAGCACATATCTTGAGGTTAAACTAAGTAAGTAGTAAATAAACACACACAATACAATTTTTAACAGTAATGGTATATCATCAGTTCCTTGATCATAAAAATTACGTCAAAATGGTATTATGATGAGAAAGCACATGAAGAATATATCCGAAAGATTAACCACTGTATTAAAGAATTTTGATTACTAAAAAAATTGAAGCCAACCATTCAAACAAAGATTTCTTATGAAAAATGTGAATAATTTACTTTTTAAACTACAATGCAATATTAACGACTGACTGATTATATTATTGGACCTAATTACCTATAACCTTAAGGTATGTAATTTAACCAAACAGAAAATATTATTTAATTCAATTATGCCTTAAGCAAATAAGCACATATAGGACGTAAATGAGAGTGGGGGGAAGTGAGAGAGTGGGGGGAGAGTGAGGGAGAGAGAGGAATTATTTATCAAATCAACGATTTAAATATCAAATTCACTTTACTGTGTTAAGGTTATGGGTTATTTAATTATTTGAAGCATATCAAATTAAATTTTAGAAATATGAAATTGCATTAAGAGGAAATTGAAAAAATGTTACATTCAACAGGAATCGAATCTGGATTTTATAGATGATTTGCGTTGAATCAAGATATGATCAAAAATGTGCCAAATGTCCTGTCCGTGCACCTCAAATGATCAAAATGAGGGAAAACTTAAATCCAATAAAGATTGCAAAGAAAATGTCGTAGATTTAAATGCTTAGATCCTGAAGCACAATGTTTAATAAAATTGTCTGTAGAAAGTAGGGAACAATCTTATTCGCCTTATAGTAATTTTAAAGTAGGAGCTAGTGTTCTTTGTGACGACGGTACTGTATACGCAGGTTGTAACTGCGAAAATTCTTCTTTTACTGTTGGAATATATGCAGAAAGGTGTGCTTATTTTAAAGCTTTAAGCGATGGTAAAAGAAAATTTAAAGCCGTAGCTGTAGTGGGAGATATGGATCCATTTATAACACCATGTGGGGCTTGTAGACAATTTATGAGCGAGGTTGGCAATATTAATATATATCTAACTAAACCAAATGCTTCAGAGATATTATGTTTGTAACTAAAACAACTTTTACCTTTTCAATTTGATAGTTACAATAATACTACATCTACAGAAGGAAAACGGAAGCCATCAGAAGAAAAACGTACATCTATTGCATCGAATGATAGTAAAAAGTCATCTCCTGGATAATTAAAAAATTCATAGAAATAGTAAGTTCAAATCCGGCCGCATATTTTTTGAATTTCTCCTTAATGCCATTTATTGTTTATCTAATTTTTAAATTAAGTTGTGTTCAAGTTATAATATTATTACATAGCAGTCAAACTATATAATCTTTCTTACGATAACCTATAAAGTGTTTTTTTTACGTTTTCAAGTACTCATTCCCCTCTGTCTTCGTTAAGTTAGTAACATATCTAAATGAATTTTACTTTTGTTCAGAATTAATTTTCATACCTTCTTTTTGGTTTCTTTAACAGTATTTACTCGGATATTCTCTTTTACAGACCGACGCTCTACAAGCAAGATTTTATAAATCAAGATTTCTTTGTTAATCCTCAAGATTTTTTGAGGTTTCCAATAACTACACTCCTGAATCAACTTATCGGTTTTCATCTTAATACATACAACGAAAATTATATAAAACTAGCTGTCTTGGCGGAGTTTGTACCGCATAACACTCTCGTGACTTTTTTTCCATTTTTTGTTTTTTCGAATTTATACTATTTTGCTTTTTTTTTGTTTTCAATGATTTTGTATATTAGATATCTACTGCACCACCTTGCAGTGGCTTCATAGTACGCACGGGCCCGCGACAAATTTTTGGATAGATCAGATTTCCGCCTCCGAGGCATTTTTAAAGAAGAACAGAGTAAGAATTGAAACAAAAGAGTAAGATCAAAACTAAAGAATAGCATCTAACCATAAAAATGACATCTAACCTCAAAAATTCAAATAGTTTTATACTGCATAGGTATATAATGACAGATGACAGAAAAAAATAATAATAAATATAGAAAAATTCCAAACAGCTGAAACTATAGTCAATTGGATTGAAAATTGGATTGGATATGGACGTGACCGTCGGTAATACAGTGCAACGGTATTACAGTACTCAGGGTTGGAACTTCATTACTGAACCGCTAGATGGCGTTGAAGAAGCTAGTTTTTGAGAATTTTTGACAAACAATTTTTTTATTTTTCGTAAAAAATAAAAAAAATTAATAAAAAGTATCCTATGTTACTTCTAATACCTCCAAGAATATGTGTACAAAGTTTCATGATGATCGGTTGAGTAGTTTTCGCGTGAAAGCGTAACAAACAAACTTACGTTAGGATTACTCTGTATTTTCGAATAAATTTTTCGTTAAGAAAAATGTTGGTATTTCACATTAATTTAAGCCTTTTTGTTATAAACAAACATGATAAAAACTTTTTTACAAAAATTGAACCGCCTTCAAAAAACAAAAAAGAAAAATGCTCTAAAAGGCGAAAAATATTTGATCCAGACAATCATTTCGTTGGGCAGTTATTGCAATGTTAAAATTTCAATTAATAATTAATACAATTAAGTTTGAAGAATTAGTTATACTGCATGGTCCTCGAAATCCCCGAAATATCGAACCGGAGATCTTATTGGCCTTGTAATGGGATCATCATTCGAGAAAATTTCTAAAACCGATTCGTAGGTACAACACGTGCAAATTATCAATCTAAATTAGATTTCCGTGGTTTACAGTGTAAACCAAAAAACCTACGTTTCAAAAGTTGTTAGTTACCTACATTGTAAGCATTTATATTTAACTTCACGTACCGCAATATTTCGGATTGATATTGTATTGACACAAATTATCGATATGCGAATATCTTAATCCCTGGTATAGATAAGGTAAAGTTCGAGGTCGATATTACCTATTATGAAAAATATTTTGTAGATCAAGGGGCACCGTATTAAGCACACAGGGACGACCTTCATTGACAAATATTATTCACGTTATATATTTTGTTACGTCAGTAAAATACCAATTCAAATAATCAAATATGTTTATACTTATTGGTAAAGTAAACAAATAAATGTACTAAAAGTTAGTAATCAATCAATAAAACAACAAAACCAGCTGATAGACTCATAGGAAAATTTATGCGAAACAAATGAGACTACATTTTTTCTTTTAAAGCCGTAACTGGTTGTGCAGCAATCTATTTAGGCTTATTGTAGATTTTCCATGTACCTAATCCCATTCCTGTGCCTGAAAAATTAATCCTAAATAGGTAAACTCCTTCCCGGGATTTTGAATCCAGCATGTGAAAATATTAGTGTGAAGCAGGTAGATATATTTTTTAAATATTGAATAACCTTCATAAGATTTGGTTTGTTTATCTGCAATAAAAAATATGTTACACGAAAGAAGATACCATTATGGATGACATATATGTGGTAAAAAAATGATTAAAAAATTTAGAACCACTCTTAAGTTGGATTAACATTGGATGAAGTTCTTGCCTCAGTTTAAGATGATACGGATTACCGGAAATGAATCGAAGTACTTTATGGAAACTTTTAAAAGAAATACCTTTCTGCTGGAAAACAAATTCCACAAAGTCTGTTTGTCATATGGAGAAGACATTTCCAAAGAACCAATAAATAAGAAACCAAAAAACAAGAACATTTTATCATAATGAAACATGAATCAATGAGGGCCATACACAAATAAATTTTAGCATAATGAAACTGTTGGTATTCGATGACAGGCTTTTTTAAATAATTTATCTACTGGTTTAAACCCACCATCAGGGATAGGGCGCAGACTAATAATAGTTTTTTCCAACAGACCAAAGAACCATTTTTGAACAGTCCGGGAACTGCGCATTAGACCAAATCTCGATACCTTTGATGTACTGAGTTGTTTCATAACAGTTCTAGAACAGTTTATTGGTCTGTTGGAACAGATCTAATAGTACATCTTGGCAGTTGAAACGGTTTTGTTGAAGGTGGTCTATTAACTTTTGGATCATCTATTACCGGTGACTACCATGAGGATATGATAGATCTTCTTCCTAAGATTTTTCTCTCCTCCTTTTTTTTTTCTTCGATATGTATAATTTCATTACTTCATTATTCTCTCATTCATAAAAATAGACTATATAGGTGGGTACTTTCAAGGAATTTTGTTTATAAATACCCTAAAAATATGACGATACTTGGAATTGCCAAGAGGATCATTAATGAAATTTTAAAGCTTCATTAACCACTTATTAAAGATAAAAACACTTATATTTAGGTTATTTTTATCAGATTTTATTTCAATTTTAATCATTTAATTACCCAAATAAGCCAAGTATTGATACAAAATGATCAGAATAAAATCTTTTGTACTAAATTGTATGTATGTCTGTCCTTTACTATATATACTTTAAAGACAATAAAAATCTGATTATTTCGTTAAATATTTGAGTTTACTTAGAAATATGTGCTTTTTATTTACCCGTAGTTATAATTATACATAGGTAATTTACTAATTTCAATCCACTCAATCGTATCAGGACTTTAGCTTGATCGTAAATTCTATTACGTTAATTAAACTAGGTTGGATTAATATAATGCCGACCTTGGAAATTATCAATCAGACAAATAAGATAATTTGCCTGGCATCGCATCATGCGACCGAGCTATGTTTAAAAAAATAGCACACGATACATAATGTTTTAATTTTATGTTTATTAATTATTATAAGAATTGTTTGATAATACAATTACAAAAATATTAATGTAATAACAATAAATAATTTTTTAAAAAATACAAGCTAAAAATGGTCCCAAAAGTTATTTATTAAATAATTTGTACTGATAATGATAAGAATATTTCCGAATGATTGTTGACCTTCCAAGACAGGAACATCATCTATTGTTAGCGTTTTGTCACTTGTAAGACCAGACCTCGTTTATTACGTTATTTATTATTGTGTATGAAAAAGTAATTAGCGGGTTAGTTATCTTTTTTTATTAGTTATAAAATACAAACAATTAACTCAGGGTCAGGAACACCCACGTGCGTTTAAAAAATATATAATACAAAACTATATAAATATTATAATAAAAGCGTGTTCTTTATAAAGGTAAACCCACGATTTTTTTTAAAATTAAAGTTAAAATTAGTGTCAGAAAATACGTTTTTTGGATTAATATTTTTTATCTTTACTAGATATTTGTTTGATTTTATTTTCAACTTAAAATTCCTCATCGTTCCGGTGCTTGCAAAATATTTTACTCGAGGTCAAAAAGGGTAAAAAATGGGTTTTTCACGACTTTCTTTAAAACGATTTTATCGCTATTAATAACTTTTTTTCATAAAACCACCGTTTCAAAAAGTTGTAAGCGTCATTGTATGCAAATATAACGTCAAATAGTATTAGTAAATTAATTTTTTTGAAAATGGTGAAATTTTGAAAATTTAGAAAGTATACAAACAAGAATATATTAAATGACATTAAGGAGAAATTGAAAAAATGTCGCACCCACCGAGACTCGAACTCGCAACCTTCAGCTCTACGCGCTGCCGCTCTAACAACTAAGCTATAGGTGCTTAGCCATTAAACGGTCGTTAAATTCAACTCATGCCACATATGACACTTACTCATTTTCTCCTTAAGCACATATAGGATGACGTTAATGAGAGAGAGACTTTGTAAAATCGACATTTGAAACATTAAACTCTAAGTCATTTTTTTTTAGTGCCGTCTTATATTTTTATTCGGTTAGGAGATTTGATGGCTAAACACCTAGTTGTTAGAGTGTCAGCGCGTAGAGCTGAAGGTTGCGAGTTCGAGTCTTGCTGGGTGCGACATTTTTTCAATTTCTCCTTAATGTCATTTAATATTTATTAATTTAATAATATATATTCTTGTTTGTATACTTTCTAAATTTTCAAAAAAATTCAATGAGAGAAATCTCAAATAATCGTTTATTAAATACATTTTTCTATCGATGATTTTAACTTACATTCAAAATATAAAATATACATAAGTATCTCTATGAGATGTCAGGTAAAATGAGATCCACTCCAATTTCTATGCCAGTTTGACTTTGAGACAATAATAATTATGGTAGTTCCTACCAGTAAACAAAATTTTCTTGCAAATACTCACAACAAGTCTCGGTTCATTTTAATGTTAAAAGAATAATTTACTGCTGAAAATATATTGGTTAAACAAGCTAATAGCGACGCCTATGTATTGGTTATTGAAAGAGCAAAAGAGCAAATTAATTGGACAAATACAACTATTGTTGGTAATGAAGATGTAGATTTACTCATATTACTAACTCCAGCTGAAAAAACTGTTCTTCTTAAAACCAGAAAAAGGTCAAAACCTATCGTTAGTATACCTATTAAAAAGCTTATCGTCTTTTGCAAAATGTCGAAATCATGTACTATTTTTACACGCAATAATTGGTTTTGGTTAAATGTGGTTGCAAAAAAAGGTTGGCTGTTTTGTTCTTTAGCATGCAGGAATTGTCAAGGTTTGATATTGACGAACAGACATGCAATACAATCGCTATTGACGCGATTTACTTTTGCAGAAGGAGAAAAAGAAGAAGAAGAAGGAAAAGAAGAAGAAGATCAATCAGAAGATGTAATGGAAAGTTGGAAATGGGAGCAATAATTTTCAATTGAACAAAATCACAACATACTTGTGGAATAGCCTTACGGGGAAAACCACGTTAAAAAAACACGCGCTAAGAACACAACCTTAGAAACGGTGGCTTTTAGGAAAAAAATATTAATATTGTTTATAGACAATCGTATAATCTAGAGTTTTTGCTTAAGATAATTCTGCAGTAAAAGTTACTTGAGTAAAATTTTTTGCACGTACTGGAGCAGTGAGGAATTTTAAAATGGTGTTTTTAATTGTGTTTTCAACTATTTTACAAATTTTCAGCTTGTTGGGAATTAATGTACCATCACCCTTATTTTCTGGTTTAATTTGACCGGGCCTATAACTTCTTTACAAACATTGAATTTTTAAAATTTACTAGGTTAGTGATTGTTTAATAAAAAATAAAAATAAAATACATAAAAAACACTGAAAACAGTTGGAAGAAACATAATAAAAAAAATGCCAAATTATAAAGATATTAAAACAATTCCAATTTATCGCCCCAGGTAAAAAATAGTGACGAGGGCGCAATCAACCATCCTTCATTGTCGTAAATATTTTTAAATGCATGAAAATGAGAGAAAATCTAGTTGGTCGACTTGCAAGTTCGATAAATGAATATCCCTTCACAAAGAGGTCGTAATTGCATTTTATACACCTAGAGAGTAAACCTTAAAAATTCTCAAAATCGCTGGTAAATCACCCTTGAGGCAAATTGGAGTATTCTGCCTTGACCTAAAAACGTGAACCAATATTTATTGGCTATTCTATTCCTTTTAATTTTCGGGTTAAATGTTAAAAAAATTTTAAGAAAAGGTGTAAAATATTAAATTTGTTTAAAATAAAATGCTGAAAACTTCATGAGATCTTGATTATTTCATTTAGTGATGGACCAAAAAGTCCTTTAATATCGATGTCAAAGATAATTATAGTTTAATAATATTATGACGTTTTACAGAGTCTTTGAAAACCAAAGAACATATAGACCGTTTACTAAGAACCAACAACTACTTCCCTGGCTATTTGCCTCGACGGACATTGAATTACAGTTCAAAGTTAAACGGGGTTAGTTGGTTCTTAGTAAACGGTCTATATGTTCTTTGATTTTCAAAGACTCTGTAAAACGTCATAATAGTATTAAACTATTATTATGTTTGATATCTATTTGATAAACGTTTTACTAAAATGACAATTGATTAGCAGGAAACTGCAAATCAAGTAGTTAATCCTTTAAAATCCATTACCAGAAAATTAAAAATCGCTGGAGATATAAGGCAGTTGTGAGAAACTTTCGAGTAGAAATACTGGAAAGGGACTTATGGAACAATGGCCCCCCAATCCAAGGGGGTCAATTTGGTATACCGATGGCTCAAAGACTGAGAAAGGCACAGGGTCAGGTATATACATTAGAGGACACAGGATAAAAAACCAACTAAGTCTAGGTGCGTATGCCACAATGTTTCAGGCTGAAGTAACGGCCATACAACACTGTGCAATGGAGATCGTAAGTCAGGGTATAACGGGTAAAACCGTAGTCATATACTCGGACAGCCAAGCAGCTGTAAAGGCGATAGTCTCAGCACAAATAAGGTCACTGGTGTGGGACTGCGTTGGGGCCCAGACACATGCCACTAGTCAAAATTCTCCGACACTGGCATGGATACCAGGACACTCAAGGTTTCGGGGCAATGAGAAGGCTGATGAATTGGCCCGTGTGGGAGCTAACACTCCAATGATTGGCCCGGAACCATTCGGCGGAGTTGCTAATACATTTAGAAAGCCAGCCATTGAGAAATGGAGGCTAGAAAAGACCCAGGAGTGGTGGGAAAAATCACCGGGCAAGCGACAAGCCAAACTCTTCATAAAGGGATACTCGGCGAAGTTTACTGCAGAGCTGCTATCACAAAGGAGAAATGATGTCAGAATGATTGTCAGTCTCTTGACAGGACATTGTAGGCTCAGAAAACACATGAGTCAGCTAAACTTAGCAGATGAAGACATTTGTTGATACTGCCAAGAGGAAGAGGAAACTGCATTTCATGTCCTATGCCAATGTGAAGGCCTTGCAAGGACGCGGTATCTATTACTGGGAGAGGAGAAACCGGCTGCTCCAAGTTATGCGGAGTGGCCACTGTCAAGGCTATTAAGTCTGATTAAGAGGGAAAAGCTGGACAAGGTTCTCTAATCCTATTTCACAAATAATGGGTGTTCACAATAGATGTGCAAAGGTCGCAGTGATATAGGCTAACAGCCAACCCAAAAAATATCTATCTATCTATCTATCTCAAAGGGTCCGTTAAAACTCAATAATATTTCTAAGTTTTCTTGTATATGTAAAAATAAATGAACAAATTTATGTTGTAAAGATTTTTACAAAATAAATAATTTTGAATTTGCAAAAAATTATAGCAGTTCATAGAATCGCTTTAAATATGTTTTTTTTTTTTAATTCTGCTGGCTTAAACGTTTCGCCACCGGAATAACTCCGGTTAAGGGTTATTGTGCGGTAAAAAATTATTAGGTGGAAAAAAATTAGTAAAACCGTAGAGCACTTTGGTATTACCACAACGAATTTTTGAATTCAGCTAAAAGCAGAGAACAGCAAGATTGCAAAAATACATTTTTTTTTCAAAATATTGTTTTCTCATAAGAGGTTTTTAACTGTTAAAAAATAGGAGACAATTAGTAGAGCCTTGTTGTATTTCCAAAAAAATAATATTCTCCTAGCTTAAACGCTGCGTTAATCGATGGCCTTAAGGGTGCAAATTAAAAGGGTAACTGTACATGAATTAAAAATTGGAAAAAATTATCACACAGTTAGAAAAACTTTAGTTTTAATTCTGCTAGCTTAAACGTCATGATAACAGGATAGCTTCCCTTAACGATGGTTTAGAGTTAAAAACTATTAGAGTGGTAATAAATTAGTAAAAAATGTGTGAAAACAGGTTTTTTTAAATTGTCCTAGCTTGAACGTTAAGCTAACAGAATCGCTCTCCTTAGAAGTCGTTTAGAAGTGGAAAATTATTATGGTGCTAATAAACTTCTCTCGGGGGTCGTCTAGCAGAGAAAACTTATAAGGGTGGTTATAGTCAAAAAATGGAGAAAAATTATGCGATAGTCTGAAACACTTTTTTTAATTCTGCTACCTTGAATGGTAACCTAGCAAAATCTCAACTCTTAAGGATAGATTAGCGTGGTAATAAATAAGTGAAAATAAATGGCATAGGTTAAATTGGATTCCACTCTTACGACCCCGCAAGCTTAAGGTACCTCAATTTGTTTACACAAGCAGTAAAGATCTAGAAAGAAACAGTCTGTTAGAAACTACGAAGTAAGAAATTATGTAATTTAGGTATCTG
Source organism: Altica lythri (assembly GCA_964028335.1). NCBI lineage: Eukaryota > Metazoa > Arthropoda > Insecta > Coleoptera > Chrysomelidae > Altica > Altica lythri. The sequence continues at coordinate 59,934,621 of OZ034805.1, read as the reverse complement.
AATGAGAACTATGAAATAATCTGTAGAAAAGATACTAAAGCTCATTGGTAGACAGATTGAAATCAATCTCGTTGGAATAATTGATCGAAACAAAAACAATATTTTTTACGATGTAGATAAATGTAGAGGAACCGAAATTAATTGTTTAATTTTTATACATTATTAATGTAAGAGATTATATTAAATTTAAAAAAAAGTTTATTGACTATTGTTTGGTTTAACTCCTTATATGAGATAATATAAACATAGATTGTTTTAAGATTTTAACAATAATTATTATTAAAATTGCTTTCGTTTGTAAATCGTATACATGATTCTCTCTAAGCAACTATATTGACAAATTACAAATTTTTAACTGATAACCAAGGAAAAAATAATAATAATAATAAATGTTAATGTTTATAAATCTTTATGGCAAAGCCGAATTATTTTTAGTGAACTCAATTCCTTTAATTTTTGGTTTTATTATTAAGATGTATGCTTATACTGACATTAACACCTTTTCTTATACATGAACAGTGTTAAAACCAATGTGTTATTTACTTAAGTATTTAAACTTCTTACTGATTCTTTTCAAATTGTTTCTTAGGTCTACTCAAAATATCTATTAAATTATATTATATTCCTAATCTAATTTGCACATCCGTCATTCAACGGATAGGTAGAATTTGTTGTTACATAATTATCATTCTGTTCCCTTCACTTTCTGTCTTATAGAAGTCATATAGTAAATTCCTATCGTTTTTTAGTTTCTTTAGTTATTTTGATTTTCCTTTTTATTTCTGTCGTATGTTTTCTTGATTAATCTCTTAAGATCTGTAAAGTTTCTTAATAAGCTTCAAAAAATAATTGCTTGAGTACGAAAGTAGGTATAATGAATAGCGATATAAAAAATGTACATTAAAAAAGTTTGAAAGCGAAACTTTTAATGTTATCATTGGGACAGAGAATTAACTCAAAACATACGTTTTAATATTTGTTGTGAACATAGATAACAAAAATAAAAACAAAATCAGTAATTGTCCTAGCTGTTAAAAGTTTCTTCAAGTGGTCAAGAGTAGAGTGACTTTGGTCGAGTTGTCAATTATCATTTTGATCATCACTCTCATTACTTCAATCACTCTTTACTAATAATTATTTATTTTTCTATTCTTAAAGACCTTTTGATCTGGTAGATCTGAAGCTGCGTCTAGTCCTCCATTAGAGGGCCTTTCGGAGGGGTCTTGAAATAGGCGAATTGCTTTATTGCCGTTTTGCAATATTTTGTTTTTTATATTGTCCTCTAATATCTGTGTTTCTTACTCTGTCTTTTTTTCCTACTATCGTTCTCAGTATTTTAGTTTCGGTTACCCTAAGCATGTGGTATCTTAGCTTGCTTTAATGTGGTACCAATAATTGATCTTATGCAAATTGTATAGATTTTAGTTCTGCTATTTATGTATATACGGTTTTGACCAGATTATATCTTTTAGCCAAGTTGATAGTGCAAATGCTTTCTTAATCTAGTCCCCAAGTCTTTACATATCGTCGTTTTCTGATTTGGCAATGATTGCTGCATGATCGATGTGACACACGATACCAATTCTTTTGCCTATTCTATATCCAAAGTCTTTAACTTGGTCTTAGATACGTCCACGCTTAGATGTTTACATTGCAACAGCTGTTCTGATGGTGTTGTTCTTTATTGCCAGAATACATTGAGTGGATATTTCGCGATTATCAAACATTTCGTTTTCTTAGTAAAAATATTGTCAGATTTTTAAGTTGTAACACCTGTTCTATTATACTACCAGCATACATCTTAGTGGATCTTTCACGATTATCAAACATTTGGTTCTTTTGGTAAAAATGTGTCTGTAGGTCATTTTCTGATTAGACATTGATTGCTGCATAATGGGTGTGACACACGATACCAATTCTATATCCAAAGTCTTTAACTGCTACGTCTATGCTCAGATTTTTGAGTTACAGTACCTGTGCTAATGGTGTTGTTCTTTTTTGTCAAAATACATCTGAGTGCATCTTTCGCGATTATCATGTATTTGGTTCTTTTGGTAAAAATGTTTCTGTAGGTCATTTTCTGATTCGGCAATGATTGCACGTAATCGGTGTACACCCGATACCAATTATTTTGGCCATTCTATATCCGAAGTCTTTAACTGGGTCTTAGATAGGTCTATGCTCAGATTTTTGAGTTGCTACACCTGTTCTGATGGTGTGGTTCTATATAGCTAGCATTAATCTGGATGGATCTATCACGATTATCATACATTTGTTTTCTCGGGTAAAAATGTGTCTATACTTCCTTTTTTGATTCGGCAATTAAGTACATTTTTGTAAATTATAGATATTTTTCTGCTATTCAACTTTTTCAGCTCTTTAGTAAATATTGAATGTTTAAAACAGGAGTTAAACTCGATTAGTGTGATTCCCGCTGCTAAAGGACATTTTTTTCCAGCTTATTCCTCACCGCCAAACATAAAAAAAATGTTTTGGACTAAATAAATATTGATATAGTAAATTTCAACAGTACATTGTAATTATTGATAAAAAAGTAAAGTGTAAAGTAAGTTAAGAGATACGGAAAACAAAAAGTATTGCAAATTAGATACATATTAATACATTATAATCAGTCGGTATGTGCCTATACTCTAGTTTATGTTATCCACTATACAAAAATTATTGTTCAATGACCCACAAACGGAGATTGGGCATTATATTTAAAATTATTACTATATTTCTTATAGCAAATATAATATATAAAAAATTTCTAAAACTTTGATTTACGGTCTGTCATAAATAAGTAATTTACGCGAACGATATTAAGTCCTTGACAAGATCTTTAAAATTATGAATATTTATTAAATTAAAACTGTATGACGATATAAGGTTAATACTGACTATGTTTGGGTTTCCTCCTTTTACTTGTTTTACTTAAACGCATTTCGCAATTTGTCCTAAATTTCTAGGTGATTTTATGTGTTTCTATCACTCTAGTGAAACGTTCAATTTATTTATGTGAATACAAAAACATAAATATAAAGTTTGATAATGATATTGTTGAGTGGAAGTAATTTATTAAATGATAGCAGGCTCCAATTACTATTGTTTTTTAGTTAAAGTTGATTTAAATCTCTTTAAATATGATATATACAGAGTGTCTCAAAAGGTATAGAAAGGTAAAGGACGGAAATAAACTATTGTTTTTTAATGAATATATTTCCTGACCGTTAAATTCAAATAAAATGTAATAAATTCTTGGACTTCGCGATCAAAATAGGGTACCGGACAGTAATCGAAAAAAAATCTAAGATGTGTTTTAAAATAAAGTTTGTTATACAACAATATCACTCAATAAAGATTTTTAAGAAATAACAATGATTTATATTTTTAAATCAATAAATAAAGTTGCGTAAATTATCTGTGACGTGTAAGAACCCAAACGCCTATCACAGTGCGTAACGTCATGTGTAGGTAGCCATAAGTAAACAGCACTGCTTTGTATGTTATTTCGCGTTTTTCTACGATTTATTTGCATTACTCTAAAAATATTTAATTGTAATTAGTTACGAATTGAAGGACTATAGTCATAACAGAACTTAGTTATACATTATATCTCTAGTATAAGTGAATGTTGGAAAAAAATATGTTCCCTATTTTATATGAAAGCACTAAATAAAGTAATTATACACAATTTGTCAATGGTTTTATTTATTAACATTCTCAATATAAAGTAAAATAAAATGTATATAAAAGATATAATTAAGTTTAAATATTCTCTACAGCTTCTTTGGCAGCTAAAACACAAATACAAGATTGTTTATGCACACGTAAAACATTCTAAGTAAGACATAACCTATAACACCGAAATTACATACCTACACACTAAATATGATTATTTATATAATGGACTGTGTAATAACACTCTAGGTACAGTACTTTCATCAAAGTGATCTTCACAAAAGTAAATTGGTGAAGTAACAGACATTCCATCGCACTTTCGTCTTGCTAGGTCTAACCATTTTTTTCGTTTATCTGGTTTTCGAGATACATCAATAAAAAAATTATTTGGAGTAGTTACTGATGTATTTCCACATCGAGGTACAACACACCAACGATATCTTTTTCGGTCCATGATGATTAAGAAACACAAAATACTTTATTTATCCAAGCACTGATCACTTGTAATATGGTTAGAAGTTTGTTTACCTTCCAAATGACGTCACGCGATCTGAATTGACATAAAGTGCTGTTTTCGCGGCAATTTGAAATAAATTATGTTTTTGACGTTTTCAAGTACACCAGAGGATTTATTTAAATAAAATATTATTTTTTATGGCTATATATATTAATAAAGATTATTTTTAAACACTATTTGAAAAGTTGTCCGGTTCCCTATTATTTATTACAATAGTACGTTTAGTTAAAGTTTATTTAAATCTCTTTAAATATGATATATAAATAATGTCTTAAAAGGTATAGAGACATACATGTAAAGAAAGAAAATAAAAAAATAAATTTATAAACATGTGTCCGAAAGTGCTCCTTTTACAAAATATATACATACAGACATCCGTAGCATAACAATCCAAGGTGGGTTTTGGCTACCTGCACTACTTTCCTCCTTCCAGTGCGATTCTCCGCTGTTGTCTTCCGTGTAGTAAGATCGACGCCTAGGTTAGAGAGATCTTTGATAATGTTATCCTGCCATCTTAATCTAGGCCTCCCAAGTGGTTCTTTTCCATGTGGTGTTTCTTCCCATACTGCTTTTATAATTCTGGTGTCTTTGCTCCTCTATATATGTCCGGCCCAGCGTAATCTGTTTGCTTTTATTTCTTTTTAGACAGTTGTAGAGTCGTACTAGTTTAGTGTTAGGTCTTATTCTAGATTGTCCTGTTGATGGGTCTCGGTGAGGTTCATATATTTTTCTAAGCATTTTTCTTTCAAATCTTCTCAAGGTGTGATCATCGTTTAAAGTCAGGTTCCATATTTGGCTGGCATAGGTAACTATAAATACTTATATAAATTTCTTTTTTGGATGGCCATACTGTGTAGCCCAGAAATAAATAAAATATTTAAGGTGAGAACATACAATTCAATGATTAAAAGCACATTAATCTACGGAGACTGAAGAAGAACATGAAAGAAAACTAGAAGCCACATAAATGTATGTCCAACGAAGATCGGTCAGAACATAAAGGCGAGAAAAAATTCAAATTCAAATTTATTGTGCTTCATTTATAACCTACAACAAGTTTATTGTATAGTTTAAACGGTATCGAGGAGGAAAGTAAGCAAGTAAGTACGGCGACAAGTAAGTATGGCGACGCATCCGCAACCCAGGTTATAAAATTGCTGATCCACCACACGCTGACCGGGAAAACACGGGAGCGCCCTCCATTATGAACAAAATTTAAAGTAGGATATGCTGTAATATGCACTGTCAATAAGATGTTTTTTAATTTGTCGTTTAAAAGGCTGCTCCTGAAGATCACAAACGTTGGCGGGTAATTGATTATAAAGCCTCAGACCCAGCAAGTTTCTGTGTGAGACTGTTAGTTTGTTTTTTGGGTAAATAAGGTTATTGTTGTTACGGGTGTTCTATGAATGTATCTGGTTAAAGGATTTGAATTTTGCAATATTATTTTTCGTATCTATTAAATTAATATATATAATAGCGGAGGGCAACGTCAAGATATTATATGTTTTAAACTATGGTCTACAGCTGTCAGTTCGTCTTGTGCTAGAAATCGCTCTTATAGCACGTTTTTGAAGTAGAAATATTTTGTTGATGTTAGTATTGGTTGTATTTCCCCAATACAGTAATCCATAAGTCATACTGTTATGGAATAGCGAATGATAGGTTGTTATTGCGGCCTCTTCATTAACGTAAGTTGATTTTACGAATGGCATATATGGCCTTGGATAATCTGTCGGCTAAGTAGTTACAATGGTTATTCCAGTTTAAGTGGCTATCTATGTGTATTCCTAAGAACTTTACGCTTTTGTTTTCCGTTCCGAAACCAAAGCGGAGAAACTCTGTTTTATTAGCGTTAAGCTGGAGTTCGTTGCTTAGGAACCAAGCTCTTGCACTGTTGACGGTTGTGTTGATCTCTGAAAGGCTGTTCTCGGTAGGAGCTACTTTATTAAGAATGGTAGTGACATCCGCAAATAGAAATATTTTGCATGGGAGGTTGTCAGGTAGATCGTTAACATAGATTAAAAAAAGTAAAGGGCCAAGTATACTCCCTTGAGGGACACCCCGGTTAATATTCAACAGACTGCTGTCTATGTTATTATACGATACTATCTGTTTTCAATCTTTTAGATAGGATGACATTAAATTGTATGCTGTTCCTCTCACACCATAAAACTGCAATTTATACAGAAGAATACTATGGTTCACACAGTCAAAGGCTTTACTGAGGTCCAGGAATGCAGCCATCGGTACCTCACCAGCTTCCAGCACACCAAGGACGTTTTCTACGAACCGAGCGACAGCGCATGATGTAGAGCGACCCTCCCGAAAGCCAAACTGGTGCTCGTTTAAAATGGAATTTTTAGCAAAGAAGGATAATAGCTGTTGTGAAATAATCTTTTCAAATATTTTCGATAGAGCAGGAAGTACAGCGATTGGGCGGTAGTTATTCTCATCATCTAAGTCACCAGATTTGTGTAGCGGAACAATTCGCGCTGTTTTAAGTTTTTCTGGAAATATACCAGCCACAAGACATGAATTAATACCATGTACTAGAGGAGTTGCCAAAAAATGTATGTTTGAATAAATAATGTCAGTACTAACTCCGTAGTAATCCTTACTATACTTCCTTTTTATTTTTTTAGAAGTTAAAATGATGTCACTTTCTGTAATTGGGGATAAGAAAAGTGAATTTATAATTGATGATTTGCTGTCAAGAAAATTTAAGTACTGAACTGTAGGCATATCTAGATTTGTAACAATTTTGTTAGCAATACTAACAAAAAAATTATTGAATTGTTCAGCTGTAATGTGAGATTGTGTATGGTTTGTAGTTTTTCTATTAGTTTCATTGTTGATAACTGTCCATATTGCTTTTGATTTGTTTTCGTTTTTAAGGATGTAAATTAAATTTTTTTTTTCTTTGCTATTAACATTTGTTCGTATTTTTTTTTTCGGTTGTTAGAAGTTCTTTATCATTATTTGTTCTTGTAACGCTATATATTGTTTGGCAAATATTGACATGTTGTTTTTGTTGTTGAATAAGTTTGTCGTTTTTTATGGCCTGTTTAAATTTATAGTTATTTATATTCTTGTTTGTATTTCTATTGGAAAGTTCGAAATGGTGTCATTAAAGAAAAACTGGGAATACCAGAAACGATTTTTGAATGTATAAAAAGAAAAACACTTATTTGGTACGGACATGTACATAAAATAAGTGATGAAAGAATACCAAAAAAAAAAATAATCAACTGAACATTAAAGGAAAAAGAGGCCGACGAAAAAAATACATAAATAGAGGGAGTAAGAGAGGTCTGACAAGTAAGTAGGTACTGTGAGAACAAAAAGCAAAGGCAGAGTCAAACTCTTTTACATATACTTACCTATACCACACTAATAGAAAAAATATTATTATATCAATATACTTTTCTTAAAATAATTATAAGTAGTAACAGAACTTCAGAAATAGTCAAATAACAAACTGGTACAAACTTCCTTTGGAATATCTGTTTCAAACTTAGTTAATTGAAGAATATACACACCATCAAACTTATACGGAACCATGTACATTTTTCATAATTTTCTAAATGCATGAACATTTTTTGTTTAGAATAAACTCATTCCTCAGTAATGATTTTAATGAAATATAACAAATAAAAAAATATTTAGTTGAGAAAATATCCACAATAATATTTTATTGAGATATAAATTTTAAATAGTCAAAAGCAAAACAATATAAAAATTAATGGCTTTGGTACGTTTTCTCATTTTGCTAATGCTGCATCAATAAGCTATGCGACAATTTCTTTATGTTTTGACGAGCCTGTAAGTTTTCTGTTGAGCAGGTTCCACAACTGTTCGAAAGAATTATTTAGGACTAGTCTCAAACTATGATATTTTCTGTTTGAAGACACTTCCTAGACATTTATTGTGCCTTTATAACTGTAAGACCTGTAACTCTTTTCCACTGTTATACATGTAACGCGAAAGATATTTCTTATGATTTCAACTGAAACTTTCACTCCTGTATCTTCCAGAAGTTGTGGCTACTGGTATGGATAAGAAACACAACGATTTCTTCTATTAATTAGACATACAAAGTGACCCTACCCTGTTGTACATGTACAGTTGTGACTTTTGGGTCCAAAAAAAAATTTACCGGAGGATCGTGATTTTACTACTGTTCACAAATTCAGTAGATTACATTGCAGCAGTCGTTTTTTCTTTATTATCATGTTTGTTTACAACAAAAAGTTTTATCCTAATGCTGGATACCAAATTATTTCCTTAAAAAAATACAGAGTGTTTTCTTATTAGTTTGGTTCTCTGTATTATTTTTTTAAATAAATAAATACGGTTGATTTTTGCGAACTCTAGGCACAAATGTTATGTTCTAAATAATTAGAACTATAATAGATTATTTTTAAACTTAAATAATTTTCTAATCCGTTCCTGAAAATTTGATAATCTATTAATAGACAATCGTTCTGTGGTTTTTATTCCGTCTTTAACTGGCAACAATGATTTTTTAGAATATCTACCTTCGTCCGCGAAAAAGTATGTCAATGAGATAACCTCATTTAAAATAATTTCTTGCTTTTAAACAATTGTGTGTTTCATTGGCCTGCTCGTTACATTTTAGACCGATTTCCTGTTTGAATAACAGTTTATTTATTTGTTCATTATTTCAAAAAAAATAATACCAACAAATCTTCGTGCTGTTGTTAATGCAATAATCGCTAGAAGATATATTAGTCAATATAAATTTAGATTGTTTATCAGATAACAATTGTAAACTTTTTATAAATATTTTAATAAGTTTGATAATAAAATACTTGTTAGCAGACTTATTAAAATAGGATCCAGATTATACCAGCTGGTATCGACTGTTCTTTTTAATCATTTATATAAGAAAGGTCAGTCCGTCCGCACAAACATGGAACGAATAATAAAAAAAGAATAAATATAAATAATAAAATCACAAAATTTTTAAAATAACTTTTGTCGGCCACCTCCGTATTATTGTATTTTTAATCCGTGAGAACTACTTTGGGGTAGTTTTTAAAATCACCTGCGGAGAAAGAACCAAGTACTGACGTTAGACAGTCTAGTCTTAAATAATTTAAAGCTAGTTATCAAGGATCCTTCTAACACGGAAATTTGGAAAGCAGTATATCCCATGTAATCTAGTTTTTGTCAAAAATGATTACCGTAAAAATAACGACTTAACTTATAGGGTCGTTATCTCTCCTAAAGCCAACGGTTCTCAAACTGTGGGGTGTGCGCCCAAGGGGTTCATGTTAAGTTGGTAAGGGAGCGCAGTAAATTGAAAACCAAAATTAAAATTATTATTGTCAAATATTCAACCTACAAACTTATTTTAAGCCTAACAATTTTTAAATATTCTTAGAATGCAAAGACTAATGGCTTACATGCGCTTGCTTTGTGGCACACAATCTCTGTAAGTTGGGTTCCACATTGAAAGTGGTGACTCTGAGCTCTTTTTCTAGTTAAAGCTTATTTTTTATTTAGATTTTAACAACAGAAAATCCTGTTTTACCAAGGTAGGACGTGGGGAAAACTAATAATATCTGTATCGCGTTGGCTTTTATTAGTGAGAAGCATTTGGAAGTTCAATCCAGAAATTTTTAAAGATTTGGAAAGGAAATCCATTTTCAGTGAAGTGCTAGATAAAGTGTCTGTTTTTCTTGATCTTCCAGTGATAACCGATTTGGTTTACTGTCAAATGTACAAACCCAATTCTAATTGTACAAATTGTTATCTTTTTCTGCAAAAATTTATCGTCGGAAATTCGTACTCTAAATCGCCCTCCATGGTTTTTAAATTTACAATTTTATGATTCTCTTCTAGTGGATAGTTTTGTATACTTCTACATAATGTGGAAAACATCCGAAAGCAGTTTTTTACAAAAAGATCCAATCTTTTCACTCAAATCAAATGCATTCGAGTTTTTTCACTGAAATTGAAGATTAGGAGTATTAAGTTTTTCAATGATATTTACCAAATAAGAAAGTTCATTAAAACTAGAATTAAGCCAAACAGTTATGACCTTGTTCCTTTAAAAATACCGCTATTTCACTACCCAGTTCGTAGATACGCTTGACAACCTTGCCACGTCATAACCATCTGGATGAAGAAAAAACCAACAAAGATTTATGTTCAGCTCCCATATCTTTACAAAGCACAGAGAAAATCCTTGATTTTAATGGTCTAGTTTTTTAATAGTTAACTACTTTAATAACTAATTCAAAAACAATATATAGACCAGGTCTTAGAGACTTGGACGATAAAGTTTCCCGTCCAAATAATATCTGAGGATTCCTTCTTCGCAAGAGCTTGCAAACGATTGTATCTACCTGTCTTGGCTTGGGCTCCATCAGTGCAAATCCTAACACAATATTTCCATTGCAAATGCATAGCAATGATAGCATTATTTGTAATCCTGAATAATTGGCTGTAGTTCTTCCTTCAATAAGTTTGCAAAACAATAATTCTCCACATATTGTGATACTCTTATAGAATATGATGTAACAAATTAAATGGGATTCATTATTGGAGTCAGTTGCTTCATCATGTTGAATAGCAAATAATTTTCCAATTAGTTGAGATTCAAGCAGTAGGTACCCAACTGTCAGCAGATATAATCGAAATTCTTCGACAGATTGTATCTTGACAAACGAATATTGTCAAGTTGTTTACAATGTCTAGAATAAGTTGCACTGCTATAGTGTGTGTTTTTTACATTTAGCTACTGTGTAAGCTAATTTGTATGATGCTAACAAAGTTTTCTCGTTCACTGCGAGCGTTTTTTGAAAATTTGTCTTCTTAGTCTGTTTTTTAAATGATCCAAGTTTTTCCTCGAAAAATTCAGAAGTTTCGCTGATTTATTCCTTGTGCTGGGTTTCTCTTTAATTTATTGGGTTTTAAGCTATCAGCAACTAATACTTTTAAACAAATAAATAACGCAATGCGGTTTTTCTCCTCCACTAATAATTTCAATGCTTGTTAAGCCCAAATTTAGGTAAGGTTGGTCCTATTTTCTGGTTTTAGGCTTATATTTTTGTAAATCAGTCAAAGTACATCTTTGGCGAAACATCATCGTCCGCTATGCCAAGAACATATGACTATACAAGTTGGATATGGGGAGGCGTTAAGTATGGGAGTTTGAGAATCGCTGCCTTAAACAACAACTTTATTAAAAAGAACTCAAAACCACCGATTTTTACTGACATATCTATCCCATTCCCTTACCGGCAAAAATAATTCACACCTCCGTGTTGGTCTTTGCTGGATAATGAACTTTGATATAATGTCACTGATTAAAAAAACTATACAAATAAAAATGAATTGCTGTCCGGTAGTCACGCTAAAACTGAAGAAGGCTAATTTTGGTTTTGAATTATCTATGGAATTTCAGAGAAGGTTAAAACATAAATAATAATTACCGGAAAATAATATTAAAAACGATTAATTGTATTTATTATTCGGCTCTATGTAAGTTACTTAATCGGTATCAATTTATTTCAACATCTGATATGTAGGTTGCAAAGTCGCTTAGAAGATGGCATTGTATTTCGATTTATAAATACAGTCAGTAAAAAAAAATTGAAAAAACTGTAAAAAAATAAATAAAACACTAAAACAAGAAAAAAATAGAAAAATATAATAAAAAAGAAAACGAAGATCTGAAAGAAGAAAAACCTAGAAAATTAGAAGAAGAAATGTGGGAAATTGAAAAACATGACAAAACTTTAAAAATTCAACGAAAAAGAAAGAGAAACTTGGATACAAACAAGATAATATGATAAAATTAACAAAACAATGAAACAATCGAAAACCCGAGAAAAAATCGTAAAGATTAAAAAAAAGCGGGAAAAAGAAAACATTGAAAAGTAAGCTAGTCATAAATAAAATAAAATAATAAATTAAAAGAATAATTTGTGGTGTGGCCAAAGAAAGATATCTAATCTTTAAAGAAGTCTTGAAGAAGAAATACTAGCTTGATTGGACAATATAATAATCCTCTTTTCTCTGAAACTATTTTTGGTTCCTTACGTCAATTGACATGCCCAAAGCAAATATTTTAAAGTGAAATGAATCGGTTTATTGCATCTGTCAGTATAATAAAAACTGTTAAAACAAAATTAGCAAATCGTTATCCACTGATAAGAATGTTGATTTAATTAAAATATTTTTATTTATTTTTAATTTGTTTGACGTCAAATTTTGATAAACCTATATTCTCGACTGATCTGGTATTAACTGGAAGGTTAATATTAATAGTGTATAGAAAGAAATTTAATTAGATTTGATATAATATACTGGGTGTAAATAAAAAAATTTGTACGAATTTGTACAATTTTACATATTTTTGTTTATAAAGTTTATCGTAGAATAAATATAAAATAAACATAATAGTTATTAAGGTAAGTTAAAAACATGTTATGACTATTACAGAAAGTAGGAAAGCCAAAGAGAAATAAATTGTGTTGCTTTAAGACTATTATTCTTCATAGGGGTAAGGAGTAGCAAAGATCGTTGCTGGTCTCAACTAATAGCTCTGAGAACTTGTTTTCTGTGCATCGCTTTATATGAAACGAAGTAGTATTGGACACATATTTTAAAAAATCAAGTAATATCTTTCCCTATCCAGAAATTTCCATTTTATTACTGAAACCATAAAGATTTGATTCCTGTGATCATGGTGCATAATTAATAAAATTATTTTTATTTCATCCTGTCCAGTACTTCCCTATAATCAATTCGACGCCGGTAAGTAAAACATTACGGTATCATGTACTGTAATGTGTTGCCTAGCAACTCTGCTCTGATTGCTTAAGGAAAGACAATTATTTTTAATTTTTGACATCTAAAAACACCATAATGACTATAAAATAAAAATAAAATAATTAATTAATTACTTTTTATTTTATTTTAATTTAAAACACGAATTAACAATTAATACAAAATTTTTATAATATTTGACACTAACTGACAGTTAAGGTAATTTGACGTACCTAACTAGTTAAGTTACGAACTATTTTTAAAATTTTTATGAATTTATTAATTTATAAAAACAGGATGAAATAAAATATAATACGATACATGGTCGTTAGGTGTTATTGCAATACTCGTTTTTATTTCCAGACTCGGCTCCTACGTCGCCTCGTCCCTAAACTAACTCGTGCTGTAATAAGTCACCTACCGACCTTGTAACGTATAATACTATTTTGAAATATGCCTTTGATAAACTAGCTCGTGGAGATCAGGTGAAAACTCGATATTCGATTTATTAAAAAATTTCAATTTTTAATACGCAGTAAGTGAGAAACATTTATTTCTTTGAAAAACCATGTATGTAGTAATTAAATATTTGAAGTTTTTTAGTTTCTCTCCTATAATCGAAAAGAATTTGATAAAGCTAAAGCAATCAATATTGATTCGAGGAATCAGATAATCAGTCACCTCCCAAACATTTTATATAAATTTTATCGAAAAATCATTATCAGCTCTTTTTTGCGTATATTGTTTCATTAAAAACCAATACATTGTATCAGTAATAATCCGTTATTGATATTCTCGTTAATGAATTAAAAACGTCACCTATATTTTTGCAACACATATGAGTTTATCAATTAAAAACAGATTCTAAAATATTTTGAAAGATCACCTTCAACAAACACCTTCGCATTGTAATAAAATTACGATAAGATAACTCTCAGAGTAATCTACCGACAACTATTTAGTTGATGAAACTGGTAGTAAAACAAAACGGCATTATCGATTTTATTTCATAAAATTTTTACATGCATTTGCCAATTAAAAGAGCCTCTTTGATTTGATAAACAAATTATAATTATTATTTCATTTAACTGATAATAACTGCGTAGGTACTTAATTCTATATTTGTTATTCAATAAGCAAGTCATAATTAGGCAAAATAATAACCCTACTTACTTAAAAATATATTTTTTCTTCAAGCGTATAATAATAACTATATTACTTTTTGCAACACAGACCGTAGAAATATCCCATTATTTTACTAGTACAAAAATGAATTTTCATTATTGTACTAATAAAATAATGGGGCGTTGTAATCAAGTAGGTAGGAACTGTCATTTTTAAACTTATTTAATTTGACGTTTGTCTGTTTTGAAAATTTTGTGAAAAATGTCTCAAGAATTGCAATGTACGCCTCCGGAATTAGTTGAAATAGCTAATTCCAGTATTGAAACTCTAATTCCAACGAAGTCGCGTAAACTGTATGATTTTGCATACGAAAAATTTCTAAAATGGTGCAATGAATATAATGTACAGCAATACACGGAAAACGTTATGCTTGCATACTTCACGAATTTGTCCAGAAAGTTTAAAAGTTCTACTCTATGGGCACAGTATTCAATGATTAAAAGTCAATTACACATTAAACATAATGTTAAAATAGAAAAATATAGCAAATTAATTGCATTTATAAAGCGCCAAGGGGAAAATTATACACCGAAAAAATCAAAAGTATTAACACAAGATCAATTTGATAAATTTCTCAAGGATGCACCAAATAATGTTTATTTAGCAACAAAGGTAGGTACTTTCTTATTTCTTTTTAATCATTATTACGTTTATTAAACCGTTGACAGTGATATCTACTAGCAGATCAATATTTAACTTGACAGCAAATATTACCTCATTTCCTACTTATAACATTTAATGACGGTAGCTCAGTGGCGGAGCTTTTGTCTTCGGTCGCAAAGGTCAGCGGTTCTAATCCCGGTGCTACCAGCTTTTTTTTTTTTATTTATTTCAACGTTTGTTTTAGGTTATATTAATATTTGGAGTCACAGGAGCCCTTAGATGCGATGAACTTGTTAATTTAAAGTCTAGCGAAATCCAAGATTTGGGAAATTTAATTTTGGTTAAAATCATAAACACAAAAAACAAAATATTATTAAATACCAGAATGGTAAATGTCACCGTGTGGTAATGGGTATCCACAAAATATCAAACGTACCAAAAGACGTTGCTACGTTTTTGAAATTAACAAATCCTCATGAATATACAGGACATTTCCTTCGGAGGACTTCCGCAACTATTTTAGTTGACAACGGAGGTGATATTACCGCTTTAAAGCGGCATGGTGGATGGAAATCTACCAGTGTTGCTGAAGGGTACTTAGAGGATTCCATTTCCAGCAAAACACAAACTGCACAAAAAATACTTAATTGGCAAGAACAACCAAGTAATAGTTCTGGAATCGCTGACATAATAATCGACAATCAACTTACTAATAATATGATGTATACCAATGACAAAATTGTAAATGTCGAAGCTGAAAGCGGTGGCAGTGGCTTAAATTTAAACAACTGCAGTATACAAAACTGCACATTTAATATTACTGTTAATAAATAGGTAACACTTTATGTAATTTTTCGTTTGTATTAATTAAATAGTTGAGATATAAACAAAGCCTTCTATATTTTTTATAAAATGCATATTATTATTACGCTTGAAGAAAAAATAGTATATGTTACTCGGAGCAGAAGGCCCATTATATGTTTCGCCCAGTTTGCACAGCCTCGGCTAGCGCCTCGGCAGTGCAAGAATCTGGGCTCAACAATAATGTTGGCCTTCTACTCCTAGTAACATAATATACTATTATAGGTAATTTTTATAAACAGAAATGATTGCAATTATTAATTATATTTCAAGATACTTCTTGAACTCTGTTAACGTTATACTTTCTGACTGATATGTTCAAATTAAATCTTTGGCAATATCGGAACTGACTTTTACTAAGCAAATGGCAACCACAATAAAAAACAAAACAAAAGAAAAATCAAAAATAAGACTAATACTACAATCTACTAAACTTTGCAATCTCATGTTTTCACTGTAAAAACAAAATTTTAAAATTGCATATTTACCTATCAATTTTAAGCAAAAATTAAAAAAAAAGGCTAGGTTTTATTTGCGGATCCTTCTAAAAACGTCTGATCGCGCAGGTCTCTGCGCATTGAAATAAAATCCCAAATTCACCTCTTTTCTGCGCGAGATATTCAAATTTCCATGCATTGTTGCCTGATTAATTGTATATCTGTAATAATCGGAAACTTGTAAAAATACTGAAATATCACAAAATATGTTGTTCTAGTAAAAGTTATAGTAAGCATAAAAACTTACACGGATTTTCTTGTTCTGTCCATGACTCTTAATTGACGTGTTAGGTAGAATGTTTTGTAAACAAACATGTTGGTTAGAATTTCTGTATTCTGAGAAAGTATGTTGAAAACTTTTAAAAAATATTCTGATTTTAGTGTTATAGTTTTGTTTGTTCTCTTTGTTTAATTATAAATTTGGGCAAAACTATGGCAAAACTAATATTCTATCACGAATATTAGATATCATGTTAGATAGAAAAAAAATATAGGTACATACACAAAATTTGTTATCACAATCAAAGATGTTGATTGTTTGTTGATCGTTTTATTCATTGGATAAAATTAAATAAAATACATTACGAATTAATCATGAAATTTAAAAGATATTTTTAAAATTATAGTCAGATATTTAAAACTATTTTTTTTTTGATAAATAATGGTCAGCCATGTCGTAGGTAAAGTGTAATATTTAAAAACATGTTTATAGTCTTTAAAAAAGCAATATTATAATGAAATTAATTAAATTACAATCAGAGATTTATCGATGTGGCTATTTGAAAAAAATAATGAGTACTTATATTCTTAAGAGTAAAGGACTCGTTACAATAGTTTTTTCGTTTACATGTAATAGTCTAATTCTATATAAATGAATATGTATATCGGAAATTATAATATGTACGTATGATCTATGCCACAATAATAAAATTGTTCTTCGTTCTATATGATCTATATTTTACTGAATATTTTATCGATTTTAATATTTTATGGCCATCAGAACAAATATACCTACATAAAATAAAGCAATTTTTTTAAAACATGCAAAGAGAATAAAAACTGGTAGTAGCATTAGTGCTCGTTTAAAACGCTCGCAAATTTTCAAGTCCACTGTAAATTTGAACGCGAGATTTGACAACAGCGCTCGCAATAGCACATACATTTTGAATTCACGTGGTCATGCGCATAACACTAGGATCCGCAAATAAAATCTTACCGGAATGTGGGAAGAAAGTAAGGAAGAATGAATGAAGGAAAGAACGGAACAAAAAAAGAAAAGAACAAAGAAAGAAAGAAAGGAAGGAAGGAGGGAAGAAAAAAGAAATAAACAAATAAAAAAATAAAGCATTAAAGATAAAAAATGAAAAAACAAAAAATGGAAAGAAATAAACGACGAATGTTTTTGCAAAACATTTAGTTATAGGATATAAATATTTCTTTTAGTAATACTTGAAAAATTGTGTGCTATAAATTGGAACCACATTTAATAATTTTTCTTAATACCAAAAAGTGTCTCACTTGGTTTTACAAGCAAATAGAAAACCAGCTCTTTCTCTTATCAAATACGTCTGCAATATGAAACGATATTGTTAGTTGTTGGTATTATTTCTAGTTCAGTAGATGTCTTCTTATGAAGCACAAAAAATTTTAGGACCTTTAAAAAAAATTTGTTTACGCACAACATTGTTAGTCGTTGGTAATTGTCACAAAAGGACTACGAATAAATAATAAATAAATAGAAATTTGGTTGGGATACGAATCAACGTAGAATATCAATAAATGACAATTTTTTTATTTTTTTTTTTATGTCAAGGGATTAATTTATTTAGTGTTACCTATTTTTAGTTGAGTAGATCACCATAAATTGAAACCACATTTAATAAATTTTCTTACTTATTATCTAACTTTTCTTAATACCAAAAAGTGTCTCACTTGGTTTTACAAGCAACTAGAAAACCAGCTTTTTCTCTGATCGAATACGTATACAACATGAAACACCACTTGAAACATTTACCGGATACACCATATTCTTCTTCTTAAGGTGCCCTCTCTATTACTGAAGGAAGGCAAACTGTTCCCTGTGTTGCGCTGTCCTAAATTATGTGTAAGTTTCCATGCCAGTCCAGTCCCGTATGTTCCTTAGCCAAGACCACTTTATCTGTCCGGATCCTATTTTTGCTTCAACCTTTCCCACCATTATTAGTTGTAGAAGGCTGTATTTCTCTCATCGGTAAATATGCCCCAGGTAACTAGTTTTTCGTACTGTAATAATTCTTAAGAGTTCTCTATCGCTTCCCATCATTCCCAGTACCCTTTCATTTGTCCAAGAGATCCTCAACATTTTTCAGAGCACCCACATTTAAAAGGCTTCCTTTTACTCCTAGGGTCAATGTTTAGACTCTGTGATGTAATATAGAATAAATGTAAGTTTTTACGAAACGGTAACGAACATCAAATCATAAGGTGGGACTTGCCAGAAAATTTTTCATTTTTTAAAAGTCGATCTTGCCTGCTTTATTCTGGGGGGTATCTCAACTTCATGACTAAGATTATCCGTTATCCAGCATCCAAGGAGGCGAAAAAAAATAGAGCAGAAGAAAGAAAGAGTGAAAAGAAGGTCAACCACAGCAAGATGAACAATTTTACATTTTTTTGATTGGAAGGGAGTCCCAGGGGACGTATTTCATATAAAAGTTTATAAATTATAATTTTTTTTTAGGAAATCTTATAAAAGTTTCAGAGAGTCGGTATTTTTTGCGCTTTTTCTAAGACTGTTTTGGCATAGTTATTAGTGTATAAAATAACCATAACTAATATTATTGAAAAAAAGTGCTAATATATTCATGTGTCACATAAACTGTATGACCTTGCGTTCAAAGTTTGCGTATACGAGCAGTAGTAATAATCATTCTATAGTTACACAATAATGAATTACATAACAATTAGATATTTTCTGTTGTTACCAACTGCAACTAAATAAAAACAAATATTGATAGTCGCCATTTCAGTTTTATTTTAATATATTATAATTATTGTTTCACGGACATAAAATTTATTTACTATAGTTCAAATAATATAATTACACATTAGGATGTTAATTGTGTGTTTTATTTACTTTTGAAGGAAAAACTTTATTCAATATGTGAATTCCAATTCTATTGAAAACAGTATATAAATAATAAATATATTGGTATGAAATGCTTTTATAACCGGACTAAATATAAATATTATATAATTCCTCTAGTTACCTTTTAGTCAATAAAAAATGTTTTATTGTATTGCTATACACGTGTCATCAATTTAATGAAATAAATGAATATATTTTAGATGGAATATTCAAGGGTAGGAATATAACAAGACCTTGATTATAGTCGGCTATTTTTGTGGTATCTAGATTTCGAGAATATTTTAGTATCAATTTGTTGAGACATAATTTGACATTAATAATCTGATTAATCTTTGATTATTAATGTCAAACTATGTCAAACTATGTCAAAACAAATTGTAAAATTTTCGAGAAATTTAGCAACAACAAAAATAGCAGACTATTAATCAAGTTCGTGTTATATTTAGGAAGATTATTTCCTGAGCCGTTGTTAAACTGACAAATATTTGACATTTATATTTGACGTGACTATTTCTCTAGAGAAATAGTCGCTATTGTTCTAGTGCAATAGTCGCTGATATTTGATTTTGATTGGTCCAATTTAAAAAAATTATGACATTCTATTGGTTAATTTGAATCGAAGGAAATAATCTTAATATATATAAATTACGTGTCACGTTGTTTGTCCGCAATGGACTCCTAAACTACTAAACCGATTTTAATCAAATTTGCACACCGTGTGCAGTTTGATCCAACTTGAAAGATAGGATAGCTTACATTTTAATTTATAGTCGCAATATTATTTTATTGCAAATTATTTGTTTATTGAATTGTTATTATATTAAATATCATTTTGAAAGTCTTCATGTAAAGTCTTGGTAGCTAATTTGGATCAGCGGCTGATTATGACATTTCGGTTGGGTTATCGTAATGGGATCGATTACGCCAGAGGGGGAAGTTTTTTTTTGTTTTTTTTTTTGTTTTTACATGTGAAAACAGTAATTATTATTTTAATTAATAATTTTTGTAAATAAAATAAACTATTTTAGAAAGTTTTTAGATACAACTATCCTTGATTTTGTTAACAAGGAAACAATCCTCTCTATGATCAATCACAGCGTTGTATGACTTAATATTTTTGCAATATCAAGGATGCTGTGCATTTTTGAGATGACACTTAAATTCAGTTTTAATTATTGAAAAGTTTTAACATAAAAAGTTGTGGTATGTGCTTTGAAACTATACAGTTTAATAAACTGGGCAGCTATATGTTGCATGTTCATGTGTAGGGAAACCGTCGAATCTGTTTGTGTTAGCTAAAGACAGGATAGCCAAAAATAATTAAATTAAAAATAAAAGTAATTATAATTTAAAATAATAAGTATTATTGTTAAAGATTTAAAACTATCTGCCCTACCTAGCTCATTCATAAGTTAAAGTGTTACATGTTATTTACTTTGTAATGTCACATAGGTGATAGGGTAGTTTTGCCCTACATATTAATTTATTAGTTTATATTTTATTGTATTGTTATGTATTACATTTTACCAGGTCAAAGTCATTACGTTAGATTTCGGCACGTGTTTAAATAGTTTAATTTTTATTCTCACGTAGAATATGAATTGGCTTTAAAAGCAGGTTGTTGAGGTAAGACACCAGGAGTTTGTAGTCTGAGGTTGTCTGTAAGGGTCACCCTTTGGGGTGTCCCTAAAACAGACTCTAGGGTCTAGGCCATTGTGACTCTTGAAGTATTTTCGTGAGTAAGTGTGACATGCCACCATGTAGTTTATTTGGTAAGACTCCCTATTCTTAATGTTTATTACTCATTCTTATTACTTATTTATTCGTTAATATATTTGTTGTTTGTTTCCTGTTGTTTATTTCATCTTACCCTTGGTTAGTTTTCTGCCTTCAGCAGGATACTTGGCCGGGAGTGCCTTTAGTAAGCTACTCCTTATCCTATAACACTAAGGCACATTCTCCCAAATCTCTCCAGGCGTTTGAATAAAAATAATAATAAATTTTAAAATTCTTTTGTATTGATTTTTGCTTAATATCAATCCAGTGAATTTTTATACCAGCTTTAACGTTTCCCTCTTCATTTTAAGGGGTTGCAGTAGTAGAAAATCTGTCATGGAAGTCGCCATATTTTTTACAAATGGCATCTATGTAAACAAGCATGGTGATCCCCATGACTGATGTTTTCCTACTGTTTTTCTTAAATAGATTACTACAATGTAATATAACAAAAAACTTAGCCACAGCAACGCGTGGCCGGGTCAGCTAGTTAATTATATAAAACAAAAAATAAACCTAAACACAATAGTTTCGTTATCAGTTTCTTAAATAGTATCAATTAAAAACAAAATCTATAACCACTTCGATAGACACAACTATCACTAGTGTCAACCACCCGTAGATTTTACAAAGGAAAAAGCTTAAATCAATCCGGATCAATCAGTAAACGAAAAAGCAGTAAATGAAATAACGTTTTTTAATCTTACCAAAGCAAATCGTTAGATTCTTCAAGTTTGTTATATATTCAGTCGTTATATCTGTGTATACAGCAGTTTTTGTTTCGCTTAAAGCTTAGTATTTAAATATTTGAAGTGATTGAGATAACTCACTCCAATATACCTGATTCCCGAAATAAAAAGGCAAACCAGGTTTAGAAAAAATCCTTATACTTTGGATTTTCAGTTGTTTAGTAAATTTACATCCACCCAAGGCACATGTATAGTACTACAATGGAAATAAAAAGGTTAGAGAACCTCTTAATTTAGATGGAAATCGCCATGTGGTTTTTTAAGAAAGTAAAAATCTTTGATCGACACTATCGAATCGGGATATTTCCCACAAGACAGAGACCATACAGAAAACTGTATATCGACCACCTTTATAATTAGGTACCAAAATCTAACACACCCAAACAAAACAAAATACTGAAGATCAAGATGCCCACCATACTATAAGTTGTATCAAATCCTTTCTATTTGGATTTTGGATTCTTCACTAAATATTTTAGTGGTTTTTCTTTGCAGAGCAATAACTGTTATGGTGTCACATAGCTAAGACTCTTCGAATACGCTTTAGGTTTCACAAAACAGTCGTATCCCTATACTTCGATACACCTTGTTACAAAAAAATAGACAACCAAACTAGTTTACCCCTGGTAAACCAGGGGTAAACGCTGTGGATTACAAAAAACTCAAAATAATGATATCCAAGTTTCACACTGTGTATGGCACATTTATATCCTTCACTTTAAAAATCAGTTACCATCATCTTATTTGGTCATTTAATAGGATCTTAAATGTTTAATACAACATAACCCTTCTTCAACAGCTCCAGCCTTTCTTTTTCACATATGCTACACATTTACTAATATATGTGAATACTTCCTAAAAGAAGTTTTGAGTTCGGCTGATTGGGAATGTAAATCTACCATAATTCCAAACGAAGAGTTCCACCCTGGGAACTAGGTACCTCTGAGACCATCGCCATCATGAAATTCGTGCTCAGTGACCCCCCGAAAACTCGGGGGTTTTCAGGGTCGCTGATGATTATCGACTGATTTTAAATGAATATATCTTAAATCTTTCGGTGACGATTTCCACCCTGGGCAACAGGTACTTTGAAGACCATCGCCGTCATGAAATTCGTGTTCAGCGATTATAAAAATTGAACCAGAGTTTAAAATTTTTTATTTTCCATCTCTTTGAGATGCATTTTAAAAATGCATTTATCTAATGCGCAAAATGCAATTTTCATCTCCCAGAGATCCATTTAGTTCACCAAATTTCCTCACACTCTTTCGAATCGAATACAAAATGTTCCATGACGATTGATCCTGCTGCACAAAATTGTTAGGTTTAATGCTTCGTTGCCGGACCTAAAAATTACTTAGGATAGAAATGTACAAAGCTTATTTATTTTTACAGATAATTCAATAAAATATATAAATATTACAATTAAATTTGCATTTGTTTGAATTAACTAAAGCATTATGTAGATCCCGTTGTTTGTTTCATCTACGTCACTGGATAGGGTGGTAGGGTAGGAATAGAAACATTTTAATCTAATCTACACCAGTATTGCGTCAAATTCATGGGCATATTATTGATTATGTCTCCTCATTTCTTTCTACCCAAGCCTGTTGTCAGTGTGTACATATACATTTCTAGATCGGCTTGATTAAACTTTTGTTTTCCAGGAAAACATACAAAAGTGTTTCACGCTGATAGTATATACAAGGTGGCACATTACGAAAAAAATACTATTTTTTAAACCAAAATTTCTGTTCAATACTGTTTAAAAATAAACAACAAGTTTACAAATGATTTTAAAAGAAGTTTATTAACATGGTTATAATTAAACAGTGTAAATATTGCGCCAGTTGATGTATTGAGTAATTCCACGTCAAGAGGGCCCAAGTGATCAAATCAAATCAAATCAAAATATTTTATTTGCCAACTCAGTATATCAACAATTAAAATAAAATAAATAAACAACAATATAAAGTTCTCTTGAATGACAAAAGGAACTTTCCACGATTATAAAAACCGATAACATTAGTTCCCTGAGAGGGAACCAATCCGAAAAGACCCTTTAAACTAAAAACTAAAAAATAAATATTATTAATAACATTCTTAATATGTTCAGCTTTATATAAAGAAAAATAGTAAAAAAATATACATTATACCCATTTTTGTAAAATGCTCGGAACAAAAAGATAATATATAAAAATATAAAGAAAACTGTGTATATTTTAAGTTACCTAAGTTTTTTTAAATTATTATTGTCTACAAGTGTTATTCAACCTTAAATATACAGAGAAAAAATAGAGAAAAATAGAGAGAGAGAGAGAGAGAGAGAGAGAGAGAGAGAGAGAGAGAGAGAGAGAGAGAGAGAGAGAGAGAGAGAGAAAGAGAGAGAGGATGAAGGAGAGACAGCCCCGAGAAATAAGCCCCTGGAGTTTCCAACCTATCGACGAGTGGTTCCAATCTTAGTTTAAATTATTTTTTAGATGATTTCTGTTAACAATAGGTAATATATTTGAAATTTATAATAAATTTTGTTCGTTTGTTCGTTTAAAAGTCTATCTGTTACAGCTTTAGAAAAACTTATTAAAGATTTATGTTTTAAGTGATTAGGAAGATTGTTCCATATTCTAACTGCGGTAAAAGTAAAAGATCTCTGAAAAGCTGCTGTTCTGTGTCGAGGAGTTATAAATCTCAAATTATTTCGAGTTCCATAAATTTGTGAAAAAAACGCAAATTTTTCAAATAAATAAGAAGGTTTTTGTGATTTAATAACTTTATAAACAAATCTATGCATATGGAAACTTCTACGATAATTCATGTTTAGAGTTTTGTGACGGTTTAAATAAGGAGTTATATGATTTCTGTAGGGAATATTGTAAGAAAATCGCATGCACGAATTTTGTAATTTTTGTATACTTTTTTTAGTTTTACTGTTTAGGGACTCTCCGTAAACGACATCAGCATAGTCAAATAGAGAAAGAACTAACGTGTTACACAAATAATATTTCTGTGTACCATTTAGAAAACGTTTGAATCTATACAGATTTTTTAGGCGTAAGTATGCCGCAGTTAATTTTTTTTTTTATATGCAGATCGAAAGAAAGAGAACCGTCCAATGTGACTCCCAAGTTTTTAGCTTCTTGAACAACAGGAATACACTTGTCGCCAACATATAATTTAGTATTTTTTTCTATATACTCCCTATTTAATTTATTATTATCAAATATAATAATTTGGGATGTTTGTGGGTTAAGTTTTAGATTATGATTATTGGCAAAAATATTTACGTTTTTCAAATCTGCATTTAGGATATTTTGGGTTTCTTGAATTGAGTTTCTGTTTATAGGAACGTAGATTTCTGAATCATTAGCAGTTTTGAGTGTGAGACACTCCGATGCATATCAGATACGTAAATGGAAAACAGTATTGGGGAAAGTCCCGAACCTTGTGGGACTCCTTGCTTAATTAATCGAAAATTTAATCTTTCATTTAACATGCTATTTATAAGGTTGGAAGACCTATTAGAAAATCCAAAATACTTAAGTTTGGCTATTAACATTTCATGGCTTAAAGTGTCAAACGCCTTACTGAAGTCCAAAAGGACCATTCAGGTACTGTTCCCATCTTCTTCATAGTGCCTTACGTCATTTAAAATACTAACAAGAGCAGTACTACTAAAGTGTTTCCTAAATCCTGACTGGCAGTCAGGAAGAAGATTGTTATTTTCCAAGTTAGTATTTATTTGTTGACAGATATGCTTCTCGAATATTTTGGAAGCTGCTGGTAATATACTAATTGGTCGCAGGTCCTTATACTCCTTAGGTTTTGACACCTTAGGCATGGGTTTTACTAACGCTATTTTCCAAATGGCCGGGTAAGTTTCATTTAATATGCAGCTATTAATTATGTTTATTAATGCACCGGCACAGAATGGCAGACAGAGTTTAATATCTTTAATTGAGAGTTTGTCTTCCCCAATAGCATTTGAAGAAATGGAATCAATAATTTTTTTGAGATTTTCCTCATTTATTAACTGAAACTGAAGGGTTACATTAGTTGCTTTATTATTTTTATAAAATTCAATTATTTCTGGAGATGTTGTATCTGGCAAGTTATCAGTTTCTTGAACAAAATTTTGAATTTCAGTAGCATTTTTTAGATTTTCATATTTGGTTTTTAGTTTTGGTGATATTTAGTTTTTGTACAGAGTTCCACAATTCTTTGCCTTTCTTCTGCGCCAATACATTAAAATACGAAGTTTTCTCCCTAATTATTGCATGCTTCGTGTAATTCCTAAGTTGCTTATAGTAATTATGATCCCTTTCTAATTTAGTTCTCAAAAATTTGCGGAAGGCCTTATCTCTTAATTTTATTAAAAATTTAACATTTTCCGTCATCCACGGAGTAAAAGGTTTTTCAACAAATGTTTTTGTTTTTATTGGCGCATGTTTATTAAGAATATTTAATAAAAAATCATTAAAAACGTTTACCTTATAATCTACGTCATTAGATCGGTAAACTTCTTCCCATTTTAATTTTTGCCCATCACTTAAAAATTGGTTAAAATTTATATTATTATAATCTCTAAATTGTATTGTTTTTTTATATTTGGGAAAACTAGGTTTTTGAAACACTGTATAAACCAGATTATGGTCAGTGATACAGTGCGGAATTGGCAATGACTCAGATTTTAGCGCTTTTAAAGACCAACTGCTAATTATTATTAAATCTATAAGGCTACTTTGATTATTTTCAAAATTTATTCTAGTCGGTTGTAAAATATGTTGTTTCAGATCAAAAGATTCAGTTATATGTTTTAACCTATTACACTGGGGGGTATCTATCAAAAAGTTAATATTTAAATCTCCTGTAATTATGATATACTTAAACCTTACAAATACATTACTAAGAAACTCTTCAAATGCATCTGATCACTTGACCCTTTCTATTTTTCTCTTATTTTACATTTTTATTTGTTATATAAACTTAAGATTATATGAGGTCTTTAGACCTCAAAGAGCGCCTGTTAAAGCTGTTTAAATTTTAATCCAAAATACCAAAATTGCATATCAAAATCATTAATGTTTAATAATTTTGTTTCTCCACGACTATTAATGAATGTAATAATTCCGACTTCATTTTTAATAATAGAAAGTGTTCATTCTCACTCTTGAGATAGAATATTCATTCTGAAACACTTGCTTCTTATGTGTTTTGCATGTATTTCCATTCTATAACTAGTGACGGAATAACATTCTGTAATTGTTCAACAAAAAACATAGATTGCCCTGCGAATTTTAAAACTGTCACTCAGTGTGTCAGTGCGACGTTCTAATTGTTTTGCTACATATTTTAATTTAAATAAACAGAATTATTACATGGTCGTGGAGAAAATACAGTCTGTTACACGGTTAGAATGAAAATTCGATAACTCGTGGTTCCTCTCGCTCGCTGCGCTCGCGTTCGGAATTCTCCACTCGTATCGAATTTTCATTCTAACCTTGTTACAGAATATACTATTCTTTTAGTGAAAAAAAAATGCAAATGTATATAAAGATTTTTCTACGCTGAACACGATAGCGCTCTTAGTCGAAAAATAGGAAAATTCGAAAACAGTTGCTTTAATTTAATTTAAAAACTTAAAAGTTGCTAAAAAATAAGTGAAATAGTAATACGCCTGGCAATTAAGTTTTGAGACTATTGCAATAACATCTTGATTTTGAAATTTTTTAGAATTGTTGATTTTTCTCCATCCCCATCCTCAAAACCTATCTATGCGAATCTTCCACTGTGCTAAGCAGAGCTGCGATCATTTTCCAGCAGGCTGCGCCGATTTTTGTTTTACGTTCTCTATATAGATTCGTGGCGGGTTTCCTTCAAGATTTGATTTTGGGTAATAGGCAGGGTGATAAGTCTGGCGAATAAGCCGATTTTGGTTTTACGTCCTCTATAGATTCGTGGCGGGTTTCCTTCAAGATTTGATTTTTGGTAACAGGCAGGGTGATAAGTCTGGCGAATAAGTCGATTTTTGTTTTACGTCCTCTATAGACTCGTGGCGGGTTTTTTCAAGATTTGATTTTTGGTAACAGGCAGGGTAATAAGTCTGGGGAATAAGCCGCGTGTTCCATGACTGTCAACTGGTTTTTGACCAAAAGTTCTTGACAGACAGCGCTTATGATCCGGCGTGGTAAATTGTCTTGATGTAGGATCTACATTTCGAGCATATTTGTGATTTTTTTCTCGGAATCTTCGTAAACGGCCTATATAATATTATTGATTGACTGTCTAACCTTGTGGTACCCATTCCATATGGACTACACTTCGTATATTAAAGAAAACAATCAACATCGTCTTGAATTTGGACTTGCTCATTCTCGCTTTTTTGGCTATTGGAAAGTTTAAAGACTTCCATGATTGTCGCTTAGTTTTAGGGTCATATCGAAAAATCCAAATTTTGTTGGAAATTATGACAATTGACAAGAAGTTTGAGTCCCTTTTGATGTATTCTAAGCTGTTAGAACAAACCTCTTTGCGATGCATCTTCTGTTCCATTTATTTATATTCGAGGATCTTTTCTAACCATTTCGGTACTTTTTGGAAGTTCAAATCGACTTTTGCAATCACTGGCTGCCCGACCTGCTAGTCATATTTAACATCCTTTCTTTCCTCCTTAAACGTTTTTATCACTCAAAAACTCGGGCACGGGAGAGTCAACAATTCACGTAAACCCTCTGCAAAGTTTTACAGCTTTTGACGGGAAAGTTCTGAATTTCAACAAAAATTTTACTCTTTAGTCAATTTTTGCATCCAACAGTTTTTTGGTGCGATTTATTTTTGTTTCCTCTTTAATGGACTATTTCTTAAGGCTGCCTGGAAGTTTTATCCAAGTCTCGGAACTCAATTACCGAACCTCGTGGTTACGTTTTAAGTTATTTGTTTATTTATCTATACTAATATTATAAAGAGGAAAGGATTAATTTTTTGTTTGTTTGTTTGTTTGAAATAAATACTAAATAGGCTCCGAAACTACTGGACCGATTTCAAAAATTCTTTCACCGTTGGCAAGCTACACTATTCCCGAGTGACATAGGCTATGTTTCATTAAAAAAAAATAGGGATCCTTACTAAAATGCCATTAATGTAACCAATGACCTTAAAATCCTTACATCGCGTGCGCTGAGAATACTATTGATTATAGAATAAAATAATGTACTACGATTTTGAAGAATATATAAATATCTACAAAAAATGCCGCGACAGCATATGGCTAACTGTTATAGTTACGTCACAATAACTAATTTTTAATTTTTTAAAAGTTTTTATCTTGGTATTATTCCTTATCAAAATTACTTATTTCATAATCACGACAGATATCACAAATTTAGCATGTGCAATGGGACGAGGCTACTTATAAAGGAATTAAAGGACAATTAAGTTGTAGCAACCAAAATAACTGAACCACCAGCTGGTCAACTAGCTCATACACTGAGGATACCGATGATCCCAACTGATCTACCAAATCCATTTAAACCGCTTCAATTTCCTATCAAAACATCTTTCGCTTTTACTAATAATAAGTCTCAAGGTCAAACTTTCCAAATAGTAGGGATCGGTTTTCCTCATGGCCAACCGCCTAAGGCGCGTCGCAGCACCTGAAAATCAATTTATTTTGCTGCCAGAAAATAAAACCACATGTAATATTGTTTACAGGAAAGCGTTGACCCAATAAATTTAATGGCTTTTGTTATTTTTCTTTAATCCCCTTGCAAAGCCGGGGCGGGCTGCTAGTTTATTATAAGATAGATACTACCAGAAAAACTAAAAAGTATACAAAATGTTGGGCTTTCCTCAATTTTTTATAAGATTTGAATTCTCCAGAAAATTTAAGATATTATTATTATTACTTTGTTGCTTTAGATTGCCAAATATTGTTGCTGATCCTTTCCTCATAAGTTTATCATCCTGCTCGTTGCCTCAAACCAAACTAGTTTTTGGTTTCAAAGTTAATAAATTATTAACATTTGACGTGGTATTCACAATATTATCCAAAAAAGGGATTTCTTTGAAAAAAAGACGAAATACTAAAACGCAAAATATTTACATTTCAGAAATTTTTAAAACCGAGCATTCGAGGCGCTCATAGAGTATTTGTGCCTAAAAATATGTTAACAATTAAAATTTGAAGTAAACATCTTCTTAATTAAAAACAAAACGTTTAGTTGAATATTTTTTGCTAAAGATGTAACTAGATGTAATTTTAAGGATGTAACAGTAAAAAACTAATGTACCCTATTTTGTTTAAAATATTTATTGACTTTACAATTAAAAACTTTTTTTGGTAAAATCTAGTTTTTAAGAGTGGTTGCCGGGTTAGTCCTACGACTCCTACGTGAAGTTCTATCAAAATCATTTTTTCTGAAATCGCTTGAAAATGTCTAGTTTCTCGGATCAAATTCGAGCAAAATACACTATTCTTGTATTTTAGTCCGTTGCTGGGCAACGAACTTTTCCGTACTGTACGGGAATATTTTTTCCGTACCTGTGTACGGAAATATTTTTTTTGGTCCTCCGTCCAGAAACATAATACTATTAATTACTTCAAAATCGTCCGGAAAATGAAATTTTCCGGCCTAGGCCGGCAAAGTAGCTTTTAGATTATCTAAAGAGATAGCGCTATGAGTCATCAAAAATACATAATAAATACTACAAATTTTAATTAAATTTATTTAAAAACAGCGTATAATATACTAAACTAATAACTTTTTCTAAAGGTAAGCAGGATTTAAACTTACATTTAATTTCTCTCACAACTTTTATTTTAAATTTGACATTTATGTCAATTTACAACTACTTATCATTCGATTATGAAAATACATATCTCGATTTTATTATCGCTCATTGAACTATAATAGTTCATTGTCTCTGCTATTTTAATATAAAATTATTAGATATTAATATTAATATTATCAATATAACAATTTTTACTGTGCTGCTTATTAGCACAGTATTCGTATGTATAAAAATTAAGGATCGTGAAATCGATTATCAGAAAATCATTCCTTATTACTAATTCTTTTAATCGTGCAATAGATGTCAATAATGTCAATATACACCTAATCCTGTATGTCACAAAGTAAACCGTTTTTGAACTTTTGAAAATATTAAAAATTGGTCGGACCAAAAAATAGTGTGTGTTACACGTCCGCAAAATGTTTTGCAAGTGCTCGTATTGTTTCGCCTCGGTGCTACGCTACGCCCCTCGGCTACACAACTTTACTCGCTCTTGCAAAATGGCATTTTCCGTCCTTGTGTCACAATAGTATTATACGTTACAAGGTCGGTAGGTGACTTATTACAGTACGAGTTAGTTTACGGACGAGGCGACGTCATCAAAAATACATAATGAATAATACAAATTTTAATTAAATTTATTTAAAAACAGCGTATAATATACTAAACTTACCTATAACTTTTTCTAAAGATAAGCAGGATTCTAATTTACATTTAATTTCTCTCACAACTTGTATTATAAAATTTGACATTTATGTCAATTTATGAAAATAGTTCAGTCTCATCTTTGTATAAACATTTAATCTTGTATGTCACAAACTAAAAAGTATTTGAACTTGTTGTGTTTGCAACATATGTTAATTAAAACACTAATAACTACTAAACACGTATAATCAAACAAGTAATTATACAAATATAAATACTATAATATTAACATCACGTCATACCAGCTGACGGCTGTCTTCTAGTCACTGGTCTTAGTATAGGCAGCACAAACGGTCAACTGTTGAACATAACAGAACTTTTGAAAATATTAAAAATTAGTCGGACCAAAAAATAGTGTGTGTTACACGTCCGGAAAATATTTTGCAAGTGCTCGTATTGTTTCGCCTCGGTGCTACGCACCTCGGCTACACAACTTTACTCGCTCTTGCAAAATGTCATTTTCCGTCCTTGTGTCACAAATAACTATTATTTTAACTGGATTTTTAAATTATTTATTATCATAGACTATGAGCAAAATCGTAACATGCGATGTATTAATTACAAAAAATTGAATTCTATTTGTTGTTTGTTCGTATACGATAAGACGTTCCTGTGCATTTACTAGTTGCTAATTGTTTATGATTTTACGAGTGTGACATCATCATTAGCATCATCCAATGACATTATTATGATTGTTTTATTGAATAATAGAATAATCATGGGAAACGCTTTTTCACTCAGGGCTACTGGCGCCGATGTCATAAACTTTGTTTTGTTTAGTTCCACCTTAAAATTTTCCATTTATATGAGCAATGTATTTTTCCTATTTTTTTTTTGAGATTAATTAACTTCTGTGTAATATAATGCTGCTTTTGAATGTTTAAAATAACAATTGGAAACAAAGTTAACAAATATAGAATTGGTACCTACATTTAAAAGGTGTTTTTATTTATGATCATATTTGCTTAAACTATTATCTCAGGTTTTTAATGTAAGACGAACAAGCCATAATATTAATTAAAAATAGAATTTGTTTTAAGAATATTATTATAATAAATTTGAAATGCTATAAATTTTAAGACGGGTCATCTACACAGATGTAGGTACTTTCTAAACTATTGCTTGTAGTCATTAAAGATAACCTAAGTAAAATTAAAATATTATCAAATGCATTCTTTCTCTTGGTAAAGCTGAAATTTAAATTTATTACGGACCATCTTCACAAAGACGTGCAAAATGCAAATTCAAACAAGCGGTCGGGGTGAGGTTACTTTTATTAGGGGTTAGGTTAACCCAGTCATAAAGTAATCAACGAGTCAAAGCCATGATCGTACTATATTTCTGGTTCTATACACTACTTGGTAGCTCCGCGAACCTTAAAGGCACATGTCAGTATCGAAGTATTGCATGAGACTGTTGTTGAAAATTCAAAAACATCAATTAGAAAAATTTTAAGGAGCCCTCTACAGCGTATACTCACTAAAGATCAAGGTCTTACAAAATTCATTTAACACATTAATTAAAGCACATAATGATCACCCACAACGAAGAGAGTTCGATTAATAGATTATTGAACATCAACAAGTGGATGCTGTTTTTACAAGCAAATTTACCTAAGCTATGAAGCACATTTTCCTCTTGAAAACTTTGTTAATCAACAAAATTATCGCATTTGTGCTTCGACCAACCCTCATGTGATTTTCGAAAAAGAAATGTTTCCAGAAAATGTCACTATTTATGTGGATTTTGGGCTGGACCATACCTTTATGAGCAGAAGTAACTTTTACTAATGCTCGTTATAGCAGTTCTTTATACCAATATTGATGTAGCCAATATATGTGGTTTCAACAAGATGCCATATGTACAATTTATTTACTGTATGAGACATTTCTAGTTCGTTCTTTTTACAAGGTTACTTAAAATCAATGGAATTTGTCAAGAAATCTCCATCCATTCGTGCATTAAATGAGGAAATTCAACGCTGCATCAAAGAAATTTAACCACATTTATGAAAAATGGTCATGGATGGTTTTAACAAAAGAATGCCGTATGTGCTAGTAAAGTCGTAGAAACTATTTGCCACATACTTCCATAATTATTCGTAAAGATCTCCTTACCAAACTATAACTAGATTGGAAAAGTCCAGCCATTTTGTGGAGCAAAACAAAATTTTGGAATTTTGAAGAAAAGATATTATCCCTTTAGAACAGATACCGTTTCATTCAAGGGTTTCTAAAGACTTCCATTAAGAAGATAAGAGAATCATCAATTCTTTAATTAACAGAATTAATCTTTGATATAACATTCAAGTTTCGAATATTTTTTATATTTAATTAATTGTTTTGATTGAGAGAATTAAATTTGTAATAAATCATTTAAAACGGGTGTTTGAGTATAATTTGTAGAGTTTGTACTTTGGCGTCCTTAATTACATGGTCGGTAAAAGTAGCTTTTATGCAAAAAATTGAAAAATTTCAGATTTTACCATATAATTATTTAATAGTGTTAGAATGATTTATTTGTAGATGTTGTAAAATTATTTAATTAAATTTATTCTTGTTTGGATAGATTTAACCCTTTGAAATCATCCTCGAAATGACTTAAAACTACTCCATATTATATGTAAATTAATGTACTTATTTGAAGAAAATATATTTTTTGCTAATACGCTTCCACCCTTACAAATACTCTCTGAAAATTGTTAATATTGAAATAAAAAAACAAGTGTGGCTGTCAGTGGGACTGCCGGCAGAAGTTATACTTTTATGCACGCGCCCGGATTCATAAATTTGTATGCGAATGATTTAGCAATATCATTATATGATATTCGTATTCAGCGACCTCAAAAACCTCCTGGTACCGAGTGCACATTCGAGGTCCGTCTTAAGCGCCAGGTGTTTCGGACACTATCGCCATTATCATATTCGTATTCAGCGACCCAAAAAACCGCCGCGTTCCAAGTGTGCACTGATTTTGTACAGAATTTACATAAAACCCCAGAAAAAGAGGTAAATACCCTAGGCACCAAGTGCCGCGGAGACTTTCGACATCATGATATTCGTGTTCAGCGACCCCAAAAACCCCGAGTACATAAATTGAACCCATTTGAAATACTTACCGAGTTGTAATTTTTCTATCTATTGTCTGTTTGGAATACACTTTTTGACTATTCTTAAAAACTCTGTGCCGGTACTATGGACATGGACTACAATACAATACTCATTACTGAATATTATTATTAATATAAAATACTAAACTTTATATGTTTACTTACGTGACAGAATTATAAAATAATCTGTCAAACACAATGTGATACGTCACTATGATGTTCAAAACATTAGCTCTTTTCAATGTACTGAATGTTTAAACGGTATTCAAAGGACTTATAGTTATGACTAAACATGTGGTAAATATTTCATCTTTGTTTTTACCGACCAACATACCTTATATGTGTTTCTGTCTTTCTCTTACTCACACTATTACATATGTAATGTTTTTTTTATCGATGTTGATTAATAAAATGACATGCAAAAGCGGCCCATGATTGAAATTTACATTAGGTATATTATTTAATAATGTTTTATGAACATATTTAAATAAACACTAACTACAGCTGAAAACCTAAAAATTACAATAGTCTGAAAGACAAAGATACAGAGAAAGATCCCGAAAAATAGATCGAACGTACACATAATATGAAGAAAATATTGAATATCTGGATCTGGAAAATTAGAGAGAAGCCCATTGTGCATCCTCCCGTATGTAGGAATATCCACACCTCAGGCTGTCATCAGGCCAAAAGTCTTAAAATAGGTGATGAGACTTCCGAGGAGGATTCCCCTGACATCGGCTGGTGTAAGCCAGTACTCGCCCTCGGATCTTTTGATATCAGAAAAAGCAGAGCAGTCATATATTATATCCTCTACTGTTTCCTCTTCTTGTTCGCAATAAATCTTTGGCCAACCTACAATTCCTTGTTTCATCCCAGTACCGTACAAAGTTTTTGTGAGAGTGCTGTTTGATAAGGTCCAGCACAGCGAACATTGTTAGCTTGGTAGATGGGCGAGGACTAACATATTTGTAGGCCACAGCCCTTCTTGCTATATTGTCCGCAATGCGGTTGCCTTTAGAGTTTCCGTGTCCTTTGATCCACCTCAGAGTGACCACGTTATTCTGGCTGGCCTTAGTTAGAGTTTGGTGATATTCTAATACTAAACTTGAAGTAAAATGTGGTATATATACTGTTTCAATACAGAAATCTAAGAACATCCAATTATTTATTTAATAATTATTGGGTTTAGAATAATATCGAATGCATTATTTTCTTACCCTGTGATCTGTTACTTTGTGATTGTTTTCATATTTTGCCTTACAATTTTAATTCGTTGTAAAAGGATTATCTAAATAATCTGGTATCAAATTATTTATATAAACCTTCTACACACAATTTTTTATATAAATTATCTTATACTAATTACACAACCATAAAAATTTTGACAACGCTGTGATATATTCAGGATGTTGCTAAGTTCAATTTTAAAACGGATTGTTTTCGAAATACAGGGTATTAAAGTTTTATTGTAAATTTATTTATTATTGTAGTTCTTTCTCTAAACTGCTTTAAAATTTATAAAACTTTTTTGCGTGAAACACAATTTATTTTAAAATTTAAAGGTTTGTTCCAACAGACCAAAGAACTATTCCAGAACCGTCTGAGAACTGCGCAGTTGACAAAATTTCGATACTTTATGTAGTGTGTTGTTTTGTAACGGTTCTAGAACGTTTTTTGTTCTGTTGGAACAGACTTTATGAGTATATAAAACACCGTATTAACCAGTATTTTTTATTGTATTTAAAAACTTTTAAACTATATGATTGGAAAATGTATGCTGTATAACTCTTTAATAGCAAAATGATATTTAAAACTCAAAAATCAAAAAACTGAATAACAGATTTGGAAAATTTTAATATTTCATTAAAAAAGGTCATTTGTTTAATAAATCAAATTTCGGGTAAGAGAGAGACTCATGATTCCAGAAAAAAAGAACCCTTGCAGATATTTTTTTAAATCAAAATTACTGATTTCTAACTAACACTAACAGCTTTGAAATTTTTAAAAGTTTTTAGAAAGTATGCAAACAAGAATATATTAAATGACATTAAGGAGAAATTGAAAAAATGTCGCATCCAGCGAGACTCGAACTCGCAACCTTCAAATAATCGTTTACTTAACACTATAGCTATTGGGTCGTAAAAGTTCGAATTAAACAAAACAGAAAAATAACGAAATATCATTAGTAATACCCTGAATAATTTTGGAGAAAAAAAATTTCTTTTTTTAAAACCGGCCAGAAATTAATACTTTCCGGTTTATTTTTAGGTTAGAAAATCTCATTTTGTCGGACAAGGCCAGAAAATAAAAATGAGTCCGGTAAAAGCTTTTTTTTTAAACCGGCCTGAAATTAATACTTTATTTTTAGGTCAGAAAATCTCATTTTGTCGGACAAGGCCAGAAAATAAAAATGAGTCCGGTAAAATAGTTAGTCTAAGATAGCGGTCAATTCTATGGTAACCGAGTTTTGTATATATTTAAAACTATAAAATAACTTGACATATTTTGACGTTTAGTTGAAAACGTGAAATTTATTATAAAATGGATATTTAAAATGATGCATTTGATTGTCAATTAATGAAAGATGAAATTATACCAGATGAAATTGATAAGGCGGCCACCCAAGCAAGGTTTGTTAAAAAAATGTTAAAATTAGTTAATAAAGAGTTCTTGTTATAAAAATGTAAACTGAATAATATAAAGTTTATGGTACAACAATGCCCGTTTTTAAAAAAATATTGTACGTAATACGTCCCAAAAGTGCTTTTACTGGACTTGCAGGCTTGCAGGGCTCGCCTATGGATCGCCCTGCAATTTGCCTACTTGTCTAGTATTACGTAAACTACTATTCCATTAGCTGTTCCACCGAACCGTACTATAAGCTTCCCCAATTTTTTTATTGCTTTATGCCATTCAAAGGAATTGTATTACCTATTTAGCTAGTGGAAAAAGACTCATTTTTTTATAATATTTATTCTATTTTCAAGTCTTAAAAAATATTTTTGTTTACATATTTAGATTAACCTTGTATATAAACCATGAAATTAGGAAAACAATCGTATAATTACTGAACCGATCCGAGAAATTAACGAGAGCTCAAATTCCGAAAACGACGCGAAATATCCAGGTACGTCCCAATGTCAAAGCGCGTCACACAAATTTAATTTAATCAACTATCATGCAGAGTCGGTTTACTAGAAATACATTTATTTTAAGTACACAAACTTTTTATCAAGTCATTCTACAAATAAAAGAATCAAACATTTTTATTGAAGATGTGCGGCTTAGGTAGAGAGAGGAAAGGAAAACCATTACATGGGATAATGTTTCCAGAACTAGAAGAAATGTTGAAAAAATAGCAAATACCGTTAAAATTTAAAACAATTTGAAAAAAACCCGATATAATTCATTTTTACATAAAAAATATAAGCATAGCCTATGTCGTTGAGTTCCACTACTCACTTCTTCAGTTTTAATGAAGAAGCAGCCTGTTATCATTTTCTTTTTTAGATCTCTTAAATATTACAAAATATACAATATATCCAAGGTGCCAGAAAAGTGGAAACATAGTATAACTATACCAATTTTTAAAAAAGGAGAAAATATGGATCCACAAAATTATAGAGGCATTAGTTTGTTAAGAGCACCTTCAAAGCTATTCACAAAAATTTTCAACAGGAATCAGACAAGGGGGCAGTTTTAACCCAATACTATTTAATGTCCTAATGGATAAGATCATCAAAGAGGTAAAATCTGCGGAAAAAGGATATAAGATGGGTACGAAAAAATTTAAAATAATTTGCTTTGCTGACAACGCAGTAATAATATCGGAAGATGAGGATAATTTACAAAGATTACTTTACAGATTTGAAACATAGGATAGATCATATCCTTTAAATACCTAGGTGTTAATATCTCAAGTAATAGAAACCTGAAAGAAGAATTTCAAACACAAGCAATGGCGGCAGCCAGGGTATTAGGATACCTTAGGGATGTAATATGGAGGAATAAATTTATGAGTATCGGAAGCAAGACACCAATTTACAAGACATGTGTATTATGACTTACGCTACAGAAACACGAGCAGAAATAGTCGCTACTAAGCAACTGCTCAGAACAACAAACTGAAATGAAGACGCTAAGATCAATTGTGGGAAAAACCCTTAGGGACAGAGTGAGAAGCAGCGACATCAGATTCCAATGTGACATACAAGATGTTGTAAGATGGTCCAGAACAAGAAGAAGAGCATCGAGAGATCATGTCGACAGAATGCCTGACAATCGACTAGCTAAAATCGCAAAAGAAGAAAAAACAACCAACTGTAAACCACCAGGAAGACCTCCGAAACGATGGTAAGAAAGCTGAACATCGGAGTCATAACTTAGGCTACAACTTTGAAAAAACAAGATATTGTCTTAAAATAAGAAAAAGATGAAGAAGAAGAAATATTACAAATTATTTTTATTATTATAGGTACAAGAAATAAAATGTATAATTGATGAACACATGGAAAAAATTGGATTAAAAAAATGTCACAAAATGTTCCTTTGAGATGAAAAATTAAAGCAAATGCAATAAAGTAAACGAATTCTCGACAGAATAACGTTTATGTTTTATGGAGAATTACCATCTGATAGCCAGGGAGTTATCATAAATTTTATTTCTTGCAATTTTTTTTGTGACTGTCAAATCCATCTTAACCATCTGATACCCAGGGAAAAACCATAATTTTT
Organism: Altica lythri; assembly: GCA_964028335.1. Lineage (NCBI taxonomy): Eukaryota > Metazoa > Arthropoda > Insecta > Coleoptera > Chrysomelidae > Altica > Altica lythri. The sequence goes on along the minus strand of OZ034805.1, from coordinate 59,895,482 downwards.
TTCTTGAGTTACAACGAGGTTTCCATACTTTTTCCTAACCCGGTATAGAAAAGTCTGAAGGATTTCGTGTCACATTTAAATTAACAAGTTTCTGAACAATAATTTTTGCAATCGTTTTAGCATTTTTTAAACCACCAAGTCTTACTTCAATTTTTATTGGATAAACTATAATTGAATTAATTTTATTAAAAGTCGGACTAGGTATCTTTCCACAAAACTATTGAAAAAATCCCAGAGAAACAAGTTAATACGAATCAAATCCGGACCTGTAGCGGTCCGCTAAGTAAATTTGAAAAGATCCATATTAGCATAGTAAGTTGTGATTTGTCGTGAGTACTCCGACACAACACATACATACACACAAGACTGGAAATTGACTTCGCTCGGATGAACTCGAATTAATTCGCCTGTGCTCGTCTCCTACGTTCAATTACTCTGCCTAATTATCAGCTAAACAGTGAAACGAACGCTACTCGATAACGTTCACAACGTTGCCAAATGCTTGAAAGTGTCATTTCATTCACCACATTTTAATCTCGACACAAAAGTTGTTTATTTATCATTATCATCATCATATCATTATAGGTCATTAGTCATTTAGTTATGTAATACTAATTTCTTTTGTGGTTAATTAATAAAGGATTTTCAATGCATATCCTTGTTTATCGTTCTTACTTTTAAAGTTTCAGTCGAAAATTAGGATATATTTTTGAATGAAGTTCAATAGTCTGAAGCTTTCTCATAGTAATATTTTACTGTTTATCGATCATCATTTCTGCTTAATACTAGTCATTCGGATTGTAACAAAACTTTTAAGCTTTAGGTAATCATTTCTAATAAAATTATCTATAGTATTATTCCAAAATATGTTTTTTGGATAATTTAGGACTAGTATTTTTGAAGCGAAGTTTCTGTAAGTTGTGTTTTTTCACTGGAATAAAATACTGTAGCGAGTGTTATTAGTTGTGTTAACGTTGTAGCTATATTATATAGGTCTACTTTTGTATATGTTAGAGCGTCGCGTCGGCGGCGTCGCGAAATTGTTTGCTTTTATCGGTCGAGATTAAATAAAAATTATTTATTGCATAATTATTATTTATAAGTTAATATTTTTAATAATTTTAGTACAGAATTTTAAAAACCTGGTTTGTATTCAAGTATTAATTTAAAAAATGTAATCTTGTTTTCAATTAAAAAAAAGTAGTAAAATGCGTCACACTTGCCTACACTAGAGGCTACTATACCACTTTTTTTGTTATATATCTACAATAAATTATATTAAATTAATATTTTCTTACAACAATCAGCTGTTTTTATAATTTGGTATACATTTTTACTTTTTCCACTGTTAATTGTCCATATTATATACTTTTGTATATAATGAAGCTGCTAACGAGTCCTTTAGAACCCACACAAAAAATAACGCAAAACAAGCTCAAGAAATCAAGATCAAATGCAAAAAAAAGCTTACCTCAAGTACAAATCTTTAAGATCAACTGAAGCGTAAGAATAAAACAAACAGATTCTAAATGAAACCACAACCCTAGTTCGCCAAATAAAAAAAGTATATTTGGAAGGCATCTCGAAAAGAATGGAGCATGACTTCTATGGTGTACAAGGGCAGACAAGGCTTTTTATACGAAACCTACGAAAATCACATAAAAAAGGAAAACTTGATACAATCCCACCCCATTATAAAACAAACAATCCAACTGTAGAAATGAACACACCAGAGATAACAACTAACGAGATTATTGAAATACAAGAATCTAACGTAGAAAACGCTCTCAAGAATTTAAAAATTGGAAAAGCCTAGGTCGTGATGACATCACAAATGAGCTAGTAAAATATGGTGGGCACAGCTTTTTGTAACATTTGACTAGCCTTATCAGTAGAGTCTTTCTCAACCATAAGATCACAGACGAATGGCGCACAAGTGTCGCAATCCTTATGTTCAAGAAAGGCGATAAAAAACTCCCAACTAAGTGAATTAATCTTCTTAATACCACATTAACACTCACAACAACAATTATTACAAATATAATTAATGATCTAATCATACTATCAAAAGAACAACAGGAATTTAGATCAGAAAGGTCTTGCATTGATGCTGTCTTCGTTATAAGACAGATCATGGAAAAATCTATCTAATGTAATAAACCCACTTACCTGTGTTTTGTAGATCTGGAAAAAGCGTTTGACCGCGTTCAATTTAAGGACATCATACATCTCCTACCGGTAGGAATAGGTATTAGACCCTTTAAGCCCACTTCTCTTTAATATTATTATGGAAGAAATAATAGAGAAGGTACGAAAGTTAAAGGGATATAGAATGGGTAACAGTAAAATCAAGATTTTATGCTATGCCGACGACGCGGTTCTGGAGCAGAAAATGAAGACGATCTACTAAGATTTCTGCACGTGTTCTACTGTACAGCCAAATTACTTAATATGATTATATCAACATCAAAAACAAAAATTATGACAACTTCAAAAATACTATTACGATGCAAGTTAGCAATGGAGGACAAGATCATCCATTAAGACATGAAGTTTAATTACCTCGGTATTGAAATATCCGCTTACGGAAATGTTGAAGCTGAAGTGCAAAATCAAACTAATAAAGCAGCCAGAGTAGCAGCATACCTCAATAACTCGATGTGACAGAATAAAAACATCCTAACATAAACAAAGTCCAGAATCTACAAGACAACAATCAGGCCAATAATAACCAGACAGCTCTTAGAAACAACGGAAATGAATATACTTAGGAAGATCGTTGGAAATACACTGCTAGACAGATCGAGGAGCAAGGATATTAGAAAAACATGTATGGTGGAGGATATAAACAATTGGCTACTAAAATAGAAAGAAAAAGTGGAATCAACATATTAACCAAATGAATCGTTAGAATTCGTCGAGACAAATCTCCCTCGTGCCACAGAAGCGTCGGACGACCCAAAAAAGGATAGTGTGACAATTTGAATCCAGGCGAGGTTGAATGATGACGAAGAAGATACAGGCAAAAGTTGACTAAAAATGAAGTAGGAAGAAGGAGAAGATATACTTTTGTAAACCTATTATCAATAAAGCAATCTAAAAGAAGTATTTCTGAGACCCATAGAAAAGATTTTTTACTGTTAATTTAAATCTCTGGCATAATCCCAGCAAAGATTAATGATGCCAATCATCGTATTAAAATAGATTTATAACATTTTATGAAATCCTACTCTAGCATTTTTTGTACACAAAAGGTGTGCTTTATAATGACCATCTAATTGATTATGGGAATGTAAAAATTCTGTGTCATGAATCCAATTTAGCCAAAAGTTTTTTTTTAGAAATGGTTTATATTAACAATCACCCCCTTTCAATGAATCGTAGATCAAATATAGGTCACCTGAATGAAATTTTTTCTTATCTATTACACCTCGATAATAATAATCTATCGGGTTAGCTTCGCATACGATTTCAGATTCAATTTTCATAAAATATAAAAAAATTTAATAACGTACAAAACTATTTCCATAATTTATTAATTTTTGTAAGATTTCAAAATAGTATATTACACTACAAGGGCAGAAAGTTTGAGATTCCGCAATATGGCGTGCAGTGCAGGGCTCTCAACTTTCTGTCCATGTAGTGTATACTATTTTTCTTTGTACTATGCCGAAAGTACGAAGGAAATTGAAACTTTTCATTGTCCCTTAATGATTCAATAATCTACGAACATTTCCGAACTTACTCCTATAATTGTCTGTCAATCATCCTTCCTGTCATCCTTGTTGGTACTGCCCCTTCCGGTTTCTCTCTACATAACCTAGTTAACGGCTAAAATGTTCTAGTTCAATAATATTTTATAATTCAAATGTTTTCATTTACTTATTAGTAATTTTCAACATTATTGTAACAATCTCAACAAGTTGTAAGTAAATTACCAGTATTTTATATATATCACTCTAAATATAACATTATTTTAGCTCCCCGATGTAAAGTACGGCTGTGGCTGTAACATCGGCCAAAAGCTCGGATTAAAGAATCTTAAAAGAGTATTCCTATCAATTTGATTGCTGCTCACCCAATATTCCATAAAGTTATTAAAATGTCTACTCTCTACATATCTATAATCGCTATATGTTTTCTAAAAACTGTTTTACTACTATAGATTCATAAAGCTATACAGGTTATTATGGCAACAATAGCAAACAGATATCGTGTTCAATATGAAATATCAGGATTATTACTTCATAACTGACATAAAAAATGAAGGTTTTGAACATTTTTCATGCTCATTTATTCAAATTCATTGTACCATCAATCTTTTCTTGTTATTTAGGATTGATTCACTTTATTTTCTGTCTAATAGTGGGTTCATAACAAATATGAATTGATTCATTATCCTCCGCCACTGTAAATTTCTTTTGCTACCTGCTTTGTTGGCACATAGTTTGAACTAATAGGTAACTAATCGCTGAAAATCTTGTTGTTTGGTGCGGTAGGTAGGCAATCGGGCGTTACCGATGAGTTTTTAGGAGCGTAAGATGTTAAGTAGTGTTTACATGATGCCAGTGACTGGCGCCAGTCTCACTGGCATGCCAGTGCTTGATTAGGACAGCGCTGGACTGGTACGTTTACACGTATCCAGTAGCTGGCGACAGTTTCACTGGCACGCCAGTTCCTACTTGGTGAAATCAGTCGTTTGTTGATTGTCAGTGTCGTGCTTTTACAAAAATGGAGTTAAAGCATAAGCAGTTGTTGAAAAGTAAATGTGTTAAGAAAATGTGTGATCTATTAAGAGAAGATCTGATTAATATGTTGGAAGAAGAAGTGGTAAAGAAAAAACGATTGTGGATAAGAAAATGGATCAGCGATAGATCTATAACAGGAGCTTCGTCTTTGTTGTTGCAACAACTACGAGCAGAGGATCCCACTGAGTACAGGTTGGCGTTACGACTTTCGTCAGAAAATTTTGACCAACTACTTTCTCTTATAGAAAGTTCTATTCAGTCTCAAGATACCGTGATGAGAGAGGCATTTCCGGCAAAAATAAAACTTGAAGTAACATTGAGTTATTTAGCTACTGGAATGTCTTACCGCAGTCTCAGTCATTTATACCGTGTGCCCAAACCTACTATTTCAAAATTTGTACCCAAAGTGTGCAGGGCAATTTATGCAGCATTAAAACAATTTATTAAGGTAAAGTATTTATTTATTTTATTTGCAATTAGCAATATTAAAAGCTAACTTAATGAGATTACTAGAATCCTCTTCTGTTTCGTCGAGGTTTTCAAAAGGTGAAGAAACACTGCTGTCATCCTTGTAGTGTGAAGTGAAAGTTGCAGTACTGGATGGACTATGTTCTGGCAGTGCACAACTTGCAGCTGGCGGGAAGCTTGATTGATCGTTTGTAGATAACATAGGATTCCATTGAAATTGAGTATTTGGTAATTGCTGTATCGGTTTGGGAAATTGTTGCATTAATTCCGAAAGCTGCGAATTCTGAGCAGCATTTAACTTTTTAGTTCGTATATCAGCAAGTCTGCACTGACATAGTATGCTCTGTATCTTTTCCTGGGCAATAATTACCTGTTCTTCTGATAACTTTTTCAATTGTGATGCCACACTCTTTCCAAATATATCAATCTCGTTTACTTCCCCTATCGGCATATTCTCCTCTTGCATTTTTTTCAAATCTTTAATCATTGAGGCCATTTGTGATAATTTGCTGCGTTTTGATCTTGAAGGCGGTGTCAGTTTTTCCGCAGATGACCCATATAAGGAATTTGGTGTAAATGGTCGAGCATCTTGACACTCATTTTTAGAATATAAAGAACCTGGCTGTTCAACCTGTGCCTCATTTTCCGAACTAGGTGAATTTGGACCAACATTTACATTTTGTGTGTTATCCTAAAACAAAAGAAATAGAAAAATAAAAACCTTAAAAAAAGTTATTAAATTATGACATTTATATTTAAGGTTCCTAATACGGAAGAGGAATGGAAAATGATCGAATGTGGGTTTAGAAGAAAATGGAATTTCCCTTCTTGTTATGGTGCGATAGACGGAAAGCATGTGCTAATTAAAAGTCCTCCAAAAAGTGGAAGTCAATTCTTTAATTATAAAAAATCAAACAGCATCATATTATTAGCTATTGCAGATCACGACTACTGCTTTTCGTATATAGATGTGGGTGCACCAGGTAGTGCTTCTGATGGAGGCGTTTTAAAGAATTGCACAGTGTACCAATCCTTGGAAGATGACTTATTATTACCAAAAAATGGAGTTATTGTTGGTGATGCAGCATTTCCATTAAAGAATTATTTAATGAAACCCTATCCAGGAGTTAATCTCAACGTAGAACAGAAAGTTTTTAACTATAGGTTATCACGTGCCAGACGCATAATAGAAAATGCTTTTGGAATATTAGTAAGTAGATTCCGGATATTTGAAAAGCACAGTGGATGCAATTGTTTGTGCTGCTTGTGCACTCCATAATTGGCTGCGTAAGAACTCAAAACCTTATCTTACTCCAACTTGTGTAGACAGGGAAGATGAAGATGGAAATTTTCTGGCAGGTTCATGGAGAAACGAAATTCAGTCCTTACATAGTATTGGGAATCAAGGTAGCAACCATTCATCCAATAATGCTAGAGAGCGCAGAGAAAGTTACAAAATTTTTTTTGTAAATGCCGGAAGTGTTCCTTGGCAAATTAGAAGCATACATTAATGTTCACTTTTTAATAAAAATAGTTATTGTTAATTTTGGGTAAAAAATAAATATTACAGTGGATTATTTAAATTATTTTGAGTTTGATTTACTAGGTATTTGTTATAAATGAAAAAAATAAATAAATAAAAGTACCTACTTACTACATTTACTAGATAATCTAAATTATATAATTTGTCACGAAATGGATTTTGAAAGTTGTTAAAGTTATAATTATTATTTAATAATTATATTTATTATTTAATAATTTAATTTAATAATACTTTTATTATACGTAAATAAAACTTGATTTAAAATTCATAATTTATATGCATCTCATAGAAAAAAAAATTTTGTCTAATGTGTCTGGTCGATCTTAGTTACTTGCTTTGTCATAAATATTGAATTTTTATTAGTTACATGCTTATATGTACCTACTGTACATCGTAAAAGTTTAATTGTTGTAAATATCAAAAATACTTACTGTGGTTATTCGCCTTACTGCCACATTCCTGATGAATGAATTTAATTCTTCAAACCATTTCACCTTGGGGACATAAACGTTTCCTCCAGCACCAGACCTGGTTGATTTCTCAATCTTACTCACCTCTAAGTAATATGTACTTCTAATACTCTTAATTTTAGTCTTTACGTCTTCAATTGTAAAACCTTCCATATCCATTCCTTCTTGAATTTGTTGTAGCGCTGATGAGCGCATTTGTTTGTTTTTATATGCTTCACATCGAATATCCCATAAACATTGATGGTCTCTATAAAGTTGCACAAACTTTAACGTATCTGCTTCGCTTAGTTTTCGGGTCATTTTATATTATGTATTAAAAATCCACACTCTGCCACTGAAACTTATCCTTCACATGTACGCCAGTCACTGGAACGCTGTGTTTACACGTGTCTACAACCACTGGCGCGGGGTTGGAGGGGACGCGGACGAGGGCCACTGGCATGAAAAATAGACCAGCTCTCTATTCGAGACAGCACTGGCAGACAGCGCTGGACTGGCACAAGAAAGTGTTTACACGATGCCAGTACCATGCCAGCGCTGGCATGCCAGTGAGACTGGCGCCAGTCACTGGCATCATGTAAACACTACATTAAGTTGTTGGTTAGACGCTCCTTAGGAGATTATTGTTTTATAAGATGCTGGTCGTTGAAAGGTAAATAATTTATTGCAGGATGGTCAGTGACTTCGTCGGCGATATTAACTAAAGAACCTAGTAAAAATCATTTAATTAAAGGAAATGGTAGTAAAGTTTTAATTATTTGCATTAAAAGATCGATTATTCAAGCCGTCCCTTGTGTATTTTAATTTTTATAACCGTTTAGTAGAAGTTAATACTTTTAGTATGTATCTTTTTCTGAAATCGCTTGGAAATGTCTAGTTTCTCGGATCAAATTCGAGCCGCAAAATACAATATTCTTGTATTTTAGTCCGTTGCTGGGCAACGAACTTTTCCGTACTGTACGGGAATATTTTTTTTGGTCCTCCGTCCATAAACAATACTATTAATTACTTCAAAATCGTCCGGAAAATGGCATTTTCCGGCCTAGGCCGGCAAAGTGGCTTTTAGATTATCTAAAGAGATGGCGCTATGAGTTTCAATATTAAGTCATCAAAAATACATAATGAATAATACAAATTTTAATTAAATTTATTTAAAAACAGCGTATAATATACTAAATTTATTTAAAAACAGCGTATAATATACTAAACTTACCTATAACTTTTTCTAAAGATAAGCAGGATTCTAATTTACATTTAATTTCTCTCACAACTTGTATTATAAAATTTGACATTTATGTCAATTTAGGAAAATAGTTCATTGTCTCATCTTTTTATAAACATCTAATCTTGTATGTCACAAAGTAAAAAGTTTTTGAACTTGTTGTGTTTGCAACATATGTTAATTAAAACACTAATAACTACTAAACACGTATATTAAGTATCAAACAAGTATAATTATACAAATATAAATACTATAATATTAACATCACGTCATACTAGCTGACGGCTGTCTTCTAGTCACTGGTCTTAGTATAGGCAGCACAAACGGTCAACTGTTGAACATAACAGAACTTTTGAAAATATTAAAAATTTTCCGTCCTTGTGTCACAAATAACTATTTCGTACCTGTGTACGGGAATGATCCATAAAACGTTTATAAGCAAATTCATATTTTGCGCCTTGATTTTAGTTGGCAATAAATTTAAAACCACATTAGTAGCAGTGTTTAGTAACTCTGGAGGCGTTTTGCACCTCTCGACATCATCGCCACTGTCCATTTTAAATATAATTTAATAGTAGTTTACGTAACAAGTCCCGAAAGTGGTCTTTTACTGGACGAGTGGGCAATTGCAGGGCGAGCCGCAGGCGAGGCCTCCGAGTCCAGTAAAAGCACTTTTGGGACGTATTACGTACAATATTTTTTTTTTAAATCGGCCAGAATTTAGTAATTTCCAGTTTATTTTTGGGTCAGAAAATCTCATTTTGTCGGACCGGGCCAGAAAATTATTTTGATAGTCCGGTAAAACCTTTTACCGGACTCATTTTTATTTTTTTGGCCTTGTCCGACAAAATGAGATTTTCTGACCTAAAAATAAACCGGAAAGTATTAATTTCTGGCCGGTTTAAAAAAAAAATATTTTAAGCAATATGTAACTAACCGAACTGACAGTTTTGTGACACTAATAAACAATGATTAACAAAAAAAGTCAACGAAACGGTTTCATAGAAAATACGATGAAAATCAAAAACAGTATGCGATTTCAGAAAAAATAGTATGTGTATCTCCTAGTAAAAGCACATTCGCGGACTCCAATGTTTGTTGGCCTCAGCCATACGCCTCGGCCAACTATTTACATTGTCGTCCGGGAAGGTGTCGCTTTTCCTACTAGATACACAATTTACTATTGTGTCAATTGGGTTCTCCACAAAAATGACTCATTTATGAAAGGAAGTTTGGTGCTGCCATTCTAAGAACGTTTAGACGGAAGAAGTAAAACTGTTTGATTATAAAAATACTTCCAATTAGGTTGTATTTATGGTATAATTAAGAAAAAAAATAGTCGGTTTCAAATAACTAAATGTCATTTCTTTGAATAATGTAAATCTCAGAATTCATTTTAAAGTAAGTTCTTCCAAAAAACGACATATAATGCCAAAAATAATACTCTATCGATCTTCGATGCCTTCGGTCGTAAGAATAAACCAATAAACTATCTCCACGCCTAATTATATTTATCAAGATCTGAGAGAGCAGACACTTATAAATAGAAACTAGTAACGAACGAACGCCCTTCGAACCGAAGACGAACCATTTCCGAATGAAAAGACTGTTAGTTTTTTTCCAGGAAGGAAGGCAAGGGTCGAAATTTTATTTTAACTTTGAGTATATAGATAGATTTTTTTATAACAGTTTGTCTATTTTAGGCATATCGTGGGTTGACTGCAGGAATCTAAACTAAAAAGTATATACACAGATTATAAAACAGAAACTCGATAGAAATCTGGTCCAATTAGATCTAACGTTTTGTTTACTTTTTATCGTATAAGGTTTCTATCGTTATGAAGTACTACGTAACTGTAATATTACGGAAATAAATGTAAAAGTAGACTTAATACTATGTTAAATTGTTATTCCAGTCAGTTATATATACATATTAAGAAATGCAGGAAAAATAAATAACACAAAAGGAAGGTTGTTATCACAATTATTTTTTGATACGACAAAATGAAAAAAAAGAGTGTGCGTGTAACCTTTACGCGCGATTGAAGTAAAACTTTTTGACGTACGTATCGGATCTCTAAATACAATTAATGTATTTGAAACCGTTTAAAAATTTTGAAAATTTCATAAATACATTTTGAAAATTTAAGCTCCTCCCGTAGCTGAAATCACACCGTTACTTCCATCAGAATCTTCCGTTAGAATCTAACGTTAGAGTTACCCCTATTTGCTCCTAAAGAAGTTTTGCTTCAATAATAGGTAAACAATATTAAAAATATACACACATTACGTTTAGAATGTGTGATTTTGTAGCTGTATCTACCTTATTGTAATATAACACAACACAAGAGCCTTCGATAGTTAGATAACCATTTCATTTTGTAGCGTTTTATAGCATATTCCATAAAATTTAAAATCCTGAGTTGAGTTTGTTTTCTTCAGTTCTACGAAGGATCTGTTATTGCTGGTAAAAGATCAGCCATCCTGACTAGTGGTTTTATAGCCTTTATGGTTACCTAACCAAACTTAAAATAAGTATAAGCAAGTGTTAAAACATTTCGAATATTATTATTTTATAAACAAAAACGTGCAACATGCTTCTTTACTTAAAGTAAAGCTTCCCTATAAACAATTATTTACTATCATAATATGTATGTATGCACATAAACTTACTTAATCAAATCATAATGAATGTCGCTGTCTCGTCTTTTTTTCGTTTTCATTTTTCTTTAAATCTTTCTGGCGCTGATAATATGCCCTTTGACGTTCACAATTTATTTTTCTTTTTAGCTTTTTAAGTCTATAAAACGAAAATATCTAGGTATAAATAATAGGTATAAATAATTAGGTATAAATAGTGTAATTAGACACCAAAAATAAAATGTATGCATATAGAGTAGGTACTTACTCATTTTCATTCAATATTTTTTCATCACTTTCTTCATTAAAAAATCCACTTTGTTTATTCATATTTAAAATAAACACTTTATACACAAATTTAAACTATTTACCACCAATGTATTTTGTTTGACAAGCTGTCAATTCATACAATTAGAGATTTAATTTTATTTAATATACTTAGTAGGTGGAATCGTGTTAGGTATTTTGTATCAGGTTTTGTTTCCGGTACGCGGTACATTAGAATGACGTCACGTCGGTTAGAATTACTGAGTTACCCCTAGTCGCCGCTAAAGAAGTTTTACTATAAAAAAGTAATTTTGATTATTGTCATAAATATTGTATACAAATGTAAAATTGTTTAAAAGATGGCAAAGGTATACAAATATTTTAAGGCAATAAGTATTGGTAGGTATATAATGCTTAAGGTATAGTCGCATTATTGACTGTAGATTTTGGTTAATATAATTTTTTAAATCTTGCCCATAAATAAATATGGACTGGTATAAGTGACAGACCCTTTTCATTTCACTTTCATTTACTTTTAATTTACTACCAAGGATGACAAGAAGAATAAGAAATTTACAATTGGTAATAATCAGTGATAGTGGATTCTAAATGGCTGAGGATATTACTCATGTCTTCATGGCCTTAATTTTACTACTTCATTTAAACTAACATTGGTTTTTTCTAACCATTCCTGTAATTGCAGTCGTTCTAAAGTCGATGGAATGGCTCCAACGATCAAAGACTTTTAGTAATTTAATTATGCAAGACATCTCTCATGAGACTTTTTGAAATCTAGAATTTAGACAAACAACAAATACTGTTAAAGTGCAATTGAATAAATTTCTCATCCGGTAGACCTCTCAAACCTTCGATCTCTATCTATAGCCTACAGCGCCTTCAATGGAATGATCCTAGTGCTTAGTCAGTTAATCCTTTAACTCATGTCGTCAAGGCCACCTCAATTCTTCTTTGTACACATATATGACTTAAATAAGGGAAAAAGAGAGATTATTTCATAAATCCAGAGTAGAAAAATCATACATACTCACTTTTTTGTGCCCTGTTTTATATTTTTATTCGACTTAGGAAACAGGAACCATTGATTTTTAGTAAACTAATTATTTTGAGACATCCTTCATGGAATTTATAAGTTTAGAAATTTAGAGAAACAAGAAATAATGTTAAGAAGAAATTAAACAAATTCGGCAGGATACGAATCTGTAATCACTCTCTATAGCCGATAGAACCTTAAACCATTCGGGTACAGAAGATCCTGGAGAATAGTCGGCGTTCAAAAGAAAATGAATCGAAATGCAAAGATTTGAAAAATAAGCCACGGATTTTCCAATGAATTTTTTTTTCAAATATCTTATATTTGGAAAAGTTTCATAATGTTAGTTTGAAAAATCTGGTGTGGGCACCACACGACCTTCCGAACAGTAGCATGTATAATAACAAGTAGTGGGTGGTAGAATTGGAGTGGCCAGTTTTTGATAAAAGTGTCAATATCTCGAAAACTAATGAAAATATCAAAAAAATGTATTCCTTCAAAAATGTCGGAAATTACATGTTCTTTCCACGAAGTTTAAATATTTTGCCAATAACTATATGAAAACCCAATATTTTCAAAAAATTCCATTTTTTGATAAGAGTAAACGTCCACTCCCGGTCCGCCGATTTTACTCAAATTCTATCAGATTCCTCCGATGGTGATTATAAGTAAGGTTTTATAGTTTCATTCCGATCCGATTAGCCGTTTAGCCGCAAATGTGTTCACAGACACACAGACAGACAGACAGACATTTTTTATTTTTGGGTTTTTTAGGCTCAGGGAACCCTAAAACGCGTATTTCCGCTAAAAACCCGAGATCGAAATTTTTCGCGATCACAATACCTTCCTCTAACAGCGTTGCTGTTCGGAAGGTAAAAAATGAGACGTGTTTAGAAGTATAGATAGTATAGTGATTTTATGGGCACTGATTGACTTGTCCGAAATGTCAAATCGACAACATATTTTAGCACTACATGTCTGTGTTAAAAAAAGTAACAGCCAAAAATTCATATTATCACACAGTGAAATAATAAAGTAATAAAATATCATTTTTGTTCAAGCAGAATATAAAAGTGTGAAGTGACTATCAAGCTATCCTGTAAATGAAATAATTTTTTTTAACCTTGACTAATTCTTTTGGGAAATTCTATCAAACCTGTAATACAAGAATATTGGCTTGTTTTATCGTCAACTGTACCAGATTATATCCCTTACCCTCTCCGATTTTCGATGATTTGCCGGACGTAGTTCTGTCATATTATACCCCAATGTGCTATGGGTGGGATCGCATTGGATTGATACACACTTGGGCATCAGCCGCGTTGTGGCTCAGGCCCTAATGGCAGATGGCCCGATACGATACGAGAAAACCAGAGCGGTGTTTGTTTGACACAATATGTGCTGCTTTTGCTGGGAATATTATAGAGATGGTCTATAGGTATATATTATAATAAAACTGTAACTGATTACTGCCTGTACATGGCAAATAGATTAATAATTACATACTGCAGTTTTTAGCAATATACTGTAATAGGCTTCATTTAACATTTAGCGCTTTTTTTATTTAATTTGGTTAAAAACTAAAGAAGTTATGTCAATTTATGTTATTCACGTACCAAATAAAATAGAGGTGAGTTAATCATATTAAATGAGTTCAACTTATGCTGGAAGCGCGTTAGTTGTCTCTGGGAACTGATGGGCATATTATTTAAAATATTGATAGATCATTAAATGTATTTCATCTAAACCTGTGCTTTCTGCTTGTCTCATGGTTTCTTACTTATATACTGGGATGTTTTAATGTATCTTTATTCTTTAAAACAAAGTTAGGTACTTTTAACCAGAATTCCTCCAAGATTCTAATGTTAAAATTTAAGGCAGTTTTCCAAAATTGTATTCCGTAACTGCAAATAGTTTGTTTTACTGCAAATTGTTTGCGTTTCGTGCTGTAACTGATGATTGTTGAAAAATACAGGTGGGTTGTGACATGCGACTTGTTTTTGTTTGCTTCAAAATGTTTTCATTCTATTAAAACTAGTTACAAATAGTTGTGAAGGTTTTCGTGGATTCTTTGTACTGATATTAGGACAGGGGGTGTCATCTGCGTACTTAGTTGTCGTGTAAGGATAGTTATTTGGTTAGTGTACAGTAAGTGTAACACTAGTCCTAAGACGCACACCTAAGGAATACAGGATCCAACTGGAAATATGTGGCGTACACTCGTCCTTATACTGCACCCAAAAACGCAGTCGTCAAAGTATGGATAAAAGACTTTAGTGCCAGATTTTATTCAAGGATTCCAAAACGTCTAGGAAAGCAGCAGAACAGTACCTTTTGTCTACTTATGCTTGATTCAGAATTCTTTATATCCGATGAACATGTTCTATGCTTGAATGTTGAGTTTGAAACCAAATTGATATAAGCAAGGATTAGTTCACAATATGATAAGAGTGGTTGTATTCTTGACCTTGACAGTATTAACTTTTTTACATTATTGGTAACAAGTAAATAGGTCAATATGATTTGACATATTCTAGAGATATACCTGCTTTAAGAATTAGAACAGTTTTTGCGACTGTCCAGAAGAGTGGCAAATAAGCGATTTTTAAGACTACTTTGAGTAATTGTGTCAGGTACACAATTTCTTTATTGGGTAGTTCTTTTATAATTTTGCTTCTTATAATGTCAACACCTTGAGACATTTTGGAGTTGTTGTACTATTTTATTGAAATTTATCTTAACTGGCAAGCTCAATTGGATTCTTCAAATTTCTGATTATTCTCTTCAGTTGGAAGAAATTGAAAAGCGTTTATAAGATATGTGCCAAATACTTTTGCTTTTTCTTTATCACTTTGGGTCTACTCGCTGTTTTTGGCGAATAGAATGAATCAGCTCATTAAAATTTTAATTATCGTTGCTAAAATTGAATTTTAAAGTATTATAAAAACAAAGTGATTTTAAGCTTAATTTATCGTAAATTTTAGTGATGAATAAGTTATGTTTTTAAATGTGTTTAAATAGAAAACAAATTTGTAAACGAAAACTTGGATATTTTTAACACGCTTTTATTAACTTCACCTGTATGTATGTATGTATGTTTGTTTGTTTGTAACTCTCCACTCCGTTATATAATTATATCTCGAAAAGTTATCGTTTTTTTGAAAAAACACAAGAATACTTTTTCGTTTGGAATTAAATTTTACATCAACTGTCAAATTATGACAGCTGTCATATTGACAGTTTTCGAAATAAACACTATTTTGTGAATATCTCGAAAAGTTATCGTTTTTTTGAAAAAACACAAGAATACTTTTTCGTTTGGAATTACATTTTACATCAACTGTCAAATTATGACAGCTGTCACATTAACAGTTTTCGAAATAAACACTATTTTGTGAATATCTCGAAAAGTTATCGTTTTTAACACGCTTTTTATTATTATTATTAATTAACTTCACCTGTATGTATGTATGTATGTTTGTTTGTAACTCTCCACTCCGCGGCTGCTGCCTCGGGTGAGTCCCATATCGTTATTTTTAGTCACTACCTCCCCGTGCCGGAAGTGGGTAATAAACAATACGTTTACTTATAAACGATATGAATGAAATTGTCTTAGAATTAATCTAACAATTCTTTAGATTTCACAATAGTAATTTTTTTTCCAAGTTCTGAAAACAATACGTTTAATTATAAACAATATGAATGAAATTGTCTTAGAATTAATCTAACAATTTTTTAGATTTCACAATAATAATTTTTTTTTCCGAGTGATTGAAACAATATGTTTAATCATCAACAATATGAATACAATAAATATAATTTGAGAAATCAAAAAAACACGCTTTCAAAGCATTTCCAACTAAGTAAACGAATAATGATTGAGTGAGGGTCTTGTAATCGTCACAGCAAATTAACGAATCTATTGAAATAAAATAAATTGGACTAAAAAGTAAAAAATAAATATAGTTTAAAAAAACTAAAAAACACGCTTTTATAAAGCATGTTTCTGAAAAA
Organism: Altica lythri; assembly: GCA_964028335.1. Classification (NCBI taxonomy): domain Eukaryota; kingdom Metazoa; phylum Arthropoda; class Insecta; order Coleoptera; family Chrysomelidae; genus Altica; species Altica lythri. The sequence goes on along the minus strand of OZ034805.1, from coordinate 59,879,059 downwards.
CATCGAACTAAAAAGTTAAAAATAATTTTCAAAATAAAATTAAAATAAAAATAAATAAAAAATACTAGTATTATTGTGAAAAAAGCGTGGGCGCTGCATACCATATTTTTCGAATGTCAAGCGCCCACGCTTTTTTCACAATAATACTAGTATTTTTCATTTATTTTTGTTTTAATTTTATTTTGAAAATGATTTTTAACTTTTTAGTTCGATGTTTTTCAGAAACATGCTTTATAAAAGCGTGTTTTTTAGTTTTTTTAAACTATATTTATTAAAACATTTCGTTTGATCTGTAGCAATATTAGAATATTGTTACGTGATAAACTAACAGTATCGAATAAAATACGTTCCCATCTCTACACTCTATCCATTATAACTATTATAAGGGTGTAAGTTCAACCCTCAACAGCTTTATGAAGGTTAAATATCTTCCGTAGCTCTTTGTGGATCAAAACTGTTCACTAATAGGTTAGAAAGAATTAAATATTAATCCAACTGAATCGATAAAACATATTTGAATGAGGTTACAAATAAATTTTACAATTTTAATGGAAATAATTTTAAATGTTATTTAAACGCAACTTTCTTCACTCTGTGTCAACTATCTTGTGTTAATATTAAAATTAATTTTTAAAATTGATATAAGAATAAATCTTGTAGAATTTAATAGGTTTGTTCCAACTGACTGGAATCGTTCTAGAACGGTTCGCGCATGCTCATTATTAAAAATGTTGGTGTGAACTGTTTCTTGGTGTATTGGAAAGTGGGAGCAGCGTATTAGAAAAACAAAGAAAGACTTACACGAAAGTGAGAATAACAGAGATGGAGAAGCAACAGGAAGTTCCGTTACTTAAATTTGTCACGATTTTTCTGTCGCAATACCCCCACCGAACGTAATATTAAAAGATTGGATTTGAACATTTGTATTGTCTGTAGGAAGTCGTTTAGGTATTTCATAATAGAAAAGGACTTAATATCATTACAACCAATATATTTAATGATCCATTTCGTAACGTCTTACTATAATGTACAAGATCGGTCAAATTTTTCAGTATACCGTAAAAAAATGGAAGCAGTTATCAGTAAAAGAAAACAAATTAAAAAATTCTGCTTTAAAAAGAAAAACTTCAAATTAAAATTTTAGATTTTAGGTCTTTACCTAACATATTTTCAATTTTTACAAATCAAAAAAAGTATACATATTTACGAATACATTCTTTTGTTGCACCACTGGAAAATTATCTAACTTAGATTTTTTATTTCTCTTCCGTCAATCGATTATTGAACTAAATTCTTAAGGTCTAGACACACATAACCGGTCCGTCAACGACACGAGTGTAGTCCGAGTGTCGTTCGTCATACGGTGAAGGATTTGACCAATGAAACTAAATGAGACTGCTTACACATTACCGGCTGACGCCCGAGAGACGGAACGGCAACGGATCAGCATCGGGCTGAATTAGTTTTGTTTTAATTTTTGACGGTGACGGATCGTTGTCGCCTAGCATGGAAATTGAAAAACACATAGAAGAGGTTCGCAAATACCCGGTGCTCTATGATCAGAGTAGCGAAAAGTATAGAAATACAGAATATAAAGATAGAATTTGGAAGAATATAGCAGAAACCTTAGAAGTAAAAGCCTTATGAATCTATGAATCCATATCCTGTTCATTCTTCTTTCATTTCTTTTTTTAAACTGTTCGTCATCTAAAGCAATTGCTATAATTGCCAAATCACTATTTGTAAAATTCGCTAACATGGTTTTGATAATCTAACCGCTACCTTAAAAAGGGACTAACTGATATTTAGGTATCAACACAACGGAACACGTTGGCGTTCTCCTGTCGGTAATATGTGGATACTAGAGACGCAGACCGTCTGACGGACGACACTCGGCCCACATTCGTGTCGTTAACGGACCGGTTATGTGTGTCTGGACCTTTATGCGTGTGTTTCCCTTGCTTCAACCATCCTGCGCCACCTACCGGATCACGTAAAAGCATATAGTATCTTGGGCCTGTTGGCTTTTCAAGTGAAACATTGAAACAGTATTGCCAGATTTTACCCAAATCGAATTAATCGTAGAAAAGTGGAATTGTTAAGTATAAAAATATAACTAATAATACAGCTGATAATATAATAGGTAGGTGTACGGTATTGTAACAGTTGTTGATAAGATATTTTCTATCTTAATTATGTATCGGTGTAGGTAAATTTTTAATAGTTTTTGTTACGGTCGTTCTGATTGTAAATATTGCATTATGTACATGCATTTACTGTTTTTTATTAGTAAAATAATTTTATATGAATATTTAAATTTTTGTCAACTACAAAAGTACTTAGATATAGTTAAATTATGAATCCTACCTGATTTATGCTATAAGGAAAAGAAGCCTATGGGTTTGTTTCCCTTGAAAACTGTCTTACATAGTTACAGATTGTACTACAGTCAAATGGGCTTACTGTATATATTTTAGTGATTCAAGATATATATTCTAGGATCTTGTTATCTGATCTAATTTGTACAGATCTAGATGTAGATAATAGCTTGAAGATCCAACCTCACTTTTCTGGGAGCTCTTCTAGAACATGTCGGCCCAATGTACATTTTGCTTGACAAGGAACAAGGAATATGTTCCCAGTGATGGTACTTTTAGAACTGGCTAGCTGGTTATGGACAATAGCATATTGAAGCGAATCATTTTAAGTTTTCATGGCATTCAAACTAATTTTGTGTTCTGCCAAAACATTGATATTTTCGCGACAATCTAAACCTTAGGTTTCGAGGCTCCAATATCAGCCTGATATTTTAAACATATACTGATCCTTTTAGATTTATAAGTCCTCAAAATGTTCTTCTTGTGTCACCAAACTGTAACTGAGGCCAGCCGGAATAACTTGGTCACTGTGATCTGGATCAAAGGACATGGGAACTCTAGAGGTAACCGCATTGCGGACAATTTAGCAACGAGGGCTGCGGGCTACAAATTTGTTAGCCCTTGCCCATCTACCGAGCTTATAATGTCCACTGTCGTGAACCTTATCAAACAGCTGTTTCACCAAAACTTTATACAGTGCTGGGATAAAACTGGCGAGGAAACAGCAACAAGATTTAAAGCATTGACCAGTAAAAATTGCAGTACAGCGTTGGGAATCTTAACAAGTCACTGCCAATTGCGACAACATTTTTTAGGATAAAATAAGCAGAATCGCCGCTATGCAGAGGTTGCGAACAAGAAGAGAAAACAATAGAGGATATATTGTATGACTGCTCTGCTTTGCCTGAAATCAGAAGATCCGTGTTGAGCGAGTACTGGCTTACACCACCCGATGCCAGGGAGATCCCCTCGGAAGCCTCATCACCTATTTTAAATCTGAGGTGTGGATAACCCTACACACGGGAGGATGCACAATGGGCCATATGTGGCCTCAGCACTGGCAGAGCACCTGCTCGCCCCTCCTCAATTTTCCAGATCCAGGTGTTCTTGTTCTGCATGAAAGGGTTACATATACCTGAAAAACAAAGCTATTTACTCTAGATAGATACTTTATCATTTTCATTACTGTTTTAAATTACTGCCCCTGACCCCTCTATTTGACTAACGTTGTAACACATTGACACCACCGTCATTATTTTGCTTTATTCCAACTATTTTTCGGTAAAATATAGGTGTTCCAAAAGAAACTGTTTTGTCGCCTACTTCATTACTTTTTCACATTAAATATCGTTTATGTACAAATAAGCAGTTAATTAGTTGACCTCTTAGGCTTTGTCTAATACTGGTGAAGAAGAATTGTACTTACTATAGTATGTCTTCAATCGAAATTTAATTTAATTTTGAGTTTTTTAACATTAACCATGCATTCGCTTTTTTCTCTTTCTCAGTGAGTTTGTTATACCTACATGTCATGTAAGAAATAAGACGATAATTAAATCAGTTTCTTATTCAAAAATCGGGTAGATATCATTAACTAAGAGACGCGAAAGTAAAAATACCTAGTTCACAAAAGATGAACAATTATATAGCGTAAACAAATTTATAAAATAAAATAATTTTCATGAATTGATTTGTATTTTTTAATATAAGGCGTAAGTTTTTATTTTCTATAAAATATCATCCTATAAAATCTTCAATACTCCAACACTGATCCGATCCCTTATTCTAGGAAGCGTAGCCCAATGCTGGATTTACATTTTCATATTTTAAATACGGCTTGACTTGTTTGAAAAGCTACAATGGCACAGCACATAAATGCGCTCTGAAATTATTTACCTGATACGGATATTTCAGTTCCCTAGTGAAGAAGATGTTTAAGGGGTCGTTTAGACGGTTTTAGTGGGATTTTCAAGTGTTTATTTCGAGGCTTTTAACACTTTGCTTTGACTGGTTCGAATAAAAAATAATATAAAGACCATAGGAATATTGTTAGCACATGTTTGATATGAGATTAACAGACAAAAAGGATTGTTTGTTGCTTTGTTAAACGCTAGTTAGCTTCTACAAATTGGCTTTTTAAGAAGATATAGATACATTTTATAAAATAATAAACGATGTTTATTATAGAATAGTTTTTTTATAGGACATTAATAATAATTAATTTAATTATCTATATATATAAAAGAAAGTCGTGTTAGTTACACCACTTATAACTCAAGAACGGCAAAACAGATTTGGCTGAAAATTGGTATGGAGGTAGCTTAGAGCCAGGAGATGGACATAGGATACTTTTTATCCCGTTCGATGATGCCACTCACCACCAGGTGAGTAGCAACTTCTGTCCCGTTCAACCGATTGTCATGAAAATTGGTATGTACATGTATTTTTCCACGGAGTAGGTTTGTATGATATGCTCATTAATGCCAATCGCCACTAGGTGGCGCTGCAGAGTAGCAACTTCTGCCCCGTTTAACCGATTGTCATAAAAATTGGTATGTATATGTATTTTTCTACGGAGAAGGTTTGTATGATATGTTCACTGATGCCACTTGCCACCAGGTGGCGCTGCATAGTAGCAACTTCTGCCCCGTTCAACCGATTGTCATGAAAATCGGTATGATGATGTATTTTTAATGGGTAAGATGAATATGATATATATATTATTTAAAGTTACCTCCAGATGGCGCTTCCATGTATCAAATTCAATACTAATTAATAGATATCTATACGAATTCGTATAAATATAAGTTCGAAAAATATATTTTTGGTACGATAAGTAAAACAAAACTATAAACTTTCTTTTCTTCTCTATCTCTTCTCCTCTTTTATTTTTCTTAAATTTATTTTAGTTATTGGCATAGCAACGCGCGCCGGGTTCAGCTAGTTAATAAATAAAAAATAAATAAAATAAAATATTTCGTCTTTAATTCAATATGGGCAGAAGAGGCAGAAATTTGTCTTCGTGTATTATATTTTATAAAATGTATAATATAAAATGTTAACAACTATAATAGCCGGTATAGGAAAAGACTTTTGGTTCAGATCTGTTTAATACAAAGCAAACATCTTTTATTACGCTATAATAAAGCTTACAAAGTAAGTTGTTTGAGCTTTGGTTCTCTTACTGCTCATATTTTTTGTTCTTGCTTGAATAGAGAATAACATGAGATCACTAGAACTAGATAGCTTCAACTTGAAATTGAGTTTTTTATATCCCATAAGCTACAGTCGCAATGGAATCTTTACACTTCGTACCAACTATCGCCAGCGCCAAAGCTGAACCTGTTTTTTATTAATCAAAGTTTGTATTTTTTCAAACATCAATGGTATCCCTTTAAAGCAGTTCTATTAAGCAAACTACTCATAAATCGTGACGCCGTTCCCACTTTAGGTAGCACAAAGGAAGTCTTAAACCGAAATGATCTTCAGCATTTCCCTTGTACTCTGTACACTTGGTCAACCGAGTATCGCCATCCAAAGCTGAACCTATTTTTTATTTATCAAAGTTTCTATTTTTTCAAACATCAATGATATCCCCTTTAGAGCAGTTCTCTTGGGTAACTACACAACAATCGAGACGTTATTCCCACTTTTGGTTCCAGCGAAAGGCAAAGAAAGGGAAAAGTCAGAGGAATTAAAGTCAGAGGTGTAGGGGCGCCAGGGAACGACTATAATACCTTTTGAGGTCAAAAATTTGTCTTTAATGTCTTATTTCACGCAAATGATTCTTTTGCTGAGCCATTCAATGACGTCTTTATAAAAAACTGGTTCTCAGTTTGTTCTTAAGGAACAAGTTCTTTGTGAATGATTCCCTTCTGTCAGTATTGATCTGATCTTCGAGTTTTCTTTGGTCGAAGAGAGCTTGTAGCTTGCCACACCTCACTTTGTCTTTTAGTCTAAGATTCGTATTAAAAATCAATAATTCATCACCTGTAATCACCAAAGAAATCATGCTCATTGAAGATTCTGTCAAGATCACTTGTTTTTTTGGCACAGACCATTGGCCTGTATATATGTTTAGTCAAAATTTGACGAACAGTAAAGTTGTTAAAAATTAATAATTCATTTAACCTTCTTAATAATAAACGAAGTTCTGATGTCACAAGAATGTTCGAAATTCGAAGTTTTCGTAGTTGAAGGCCTCCCTAAACGGTGTTTTATCTTCAAAGTTTTATCTGTCTTCTAAAAATGATTTTATACCAGTTCTATTCTGCGTGACACATACCTAAAACACAACTTTATTAACATCAGTCACAAAAATTTATTGAAACTGACACTAAACTATGAACGAATAACAGTGCAACGTTGTCATATCGCTTGTAATGTTGCTAGACTGTCATACCTCGTATTTGCTGATAAGTAGAAAGCATATCAAGTTTCACAAAGGGTTCAAAAATAAAAAAATAAGCAATTCACTCATATCTATCGCCTCCAAAACAATTAAGAAAATATCAACTTCCAGATTCTGAAACTGATTTATAAAAGAGAGCATAGATTTCATCAATATAGATCAACACCGTTGCTTCCCTTGTTCATGAATCAAAGCTGGTGTGAAATTAATTTTTATTGCGAATCACAGATTTTTTAGTTAGATATCTTCAAGCTAAACCCCTTTTGCTTGTTAAACTTTTCGTTTTGGTAACTATATACGTACTGAAATTCCAGCATTCTTGCGTATAGAAGAACTATGTTAGAACTGTTAACTAAATCTTTCCAGTCATCAAAATACTTTGATTGAATTAAATTCGCAGCAGTGACTATAACCTAACCTCCATCAAGGTGGCTGACCCAAAGTGGAGAAATTTGTCGAAATTTATTTCAAAATTAGGTGCATTTTAGGTGCTATTTAGGTGCGCAAAACAAAAATTAGGTGCACCAACCGTTTTTGAAATATTTACGAAAAACCATGGGCCAGCCAGCCTTTAACAACCTAGCTGACCCATCAGAAAAAAAAACAAAAAACAAGGATTAAATAATCTTTAAATTAGGTGCTAATTAAGTGCTTTTTAAAACACGAAACATAAAATAAAAAATTTAAAAATTAAACGTCTTAAAATTGAATATATTGATTGTGTATGGCAAAATGCCACATTTCTTCTTGCACTTTGAACCAAAATGGACATCGGCAGTTTAAGAACAGTTAGAAATCAGTAAAAATTTTTTTGTCCTGTAATTTTTTTAATGGATAATTCGGAAGGTCACCACAAATTTTTTTTTTTATTTTTTTTAACTCGGACCGCTGAGCGAGACTTGCAACCGGTCATTTCCGGAAATGATGATTAATATAAAATTCACTTTGTCAGAGATTTAAGTGCTTATTAAGTGCAATAGTTTCACGAGCAAAATAAACTGCTAATGAGCAATTTCAACTGAAAATATTTGTCCAAAGTTTTCTTGCGTCTCAATTAAGGGTGTCAATCTGCACTTTTTAAGCACATGATCAAGATCAAGATCATTAAAATTTTCTTGTAATTCTATTACTTAATAATTCTCTCCTCCGAAATAATGTAAAACTAACCTGCTTCCTTGTTCTGCATGCATTTAAAACTTTTATATGCCTACAGGCAAATGTGGTCTTGTAGGTAAACTTTAAATAGATATACCTAATAATTTTTATTTTGGTAATTTTCTCTTTAATAATATAATTGTATAAATAGGTATAAAAATAAATATTTATTCAAATTCTAACCCTGTTTTGACGACGCTCACGACAACTGACAACTGACAATACTATCTAGTGTACAGGATAAGTTAATAGGAAGGGGTAACGGCATTTCGTTTGTGTTAATTATGAAGTATAAGTTGTTCTAGGAAGTTTTTTAAATAAAGTAGTTTTTGTACAGAATGGTTCAAAAAATAATCTTCTTAAATACCACTCGTCCTGTAATATTTTACTAGATAAATTTTTATTTTCCAGACTCAAACTTTTTTATTTGGCAAAACTACCTACTCAAACAAACTGAATATGATAAAATCACTCGTCTTACAGACTCGTGATTTTATCACATTTCAGTTTGTTTTCGTATTTTTGCCAAATAAAAAGTTTTCGTGGAAACTAAAAATTTATCAATAAAATTTTAAGGACTCGTGGTATTACCTTTGATAAAACATTTCTAGCTAAAATTTAAATAAAAAAAATAATTACCTATTGAGAAGTTTTTTAATTGTTCGAATTTTTTAGTTGAAATGTCTTGGAGGAGAAAAGTAATGGTATAAATAATTTTTGAGTAATTCAAATAGGTGCGCTTCATTTTGAGTACAGATAAAAAACGGCAGAGAAGTTTTAAGTCCAGATTAAAGTCAATTAATTATCGGAACTACGCGCAAAAAAACTATGGAAATTTTATGGGATTATTTCGTAGGTACCTATTTGTACCAGTTTTTAAGTGCTTAGAAAGTGCAGAATGACACACTTGGTTTAAGACTTAGGCTAAGAATTTCAAGTTGACTTGTCTCATCAGCGGTTTGTTCTGCTATTGAGTCTGTTGCCCTTACTGAGCACTTAAATATTTGACAAAAAGTTTTTTATAATAATTATTATATTTGGAAGTGACCGGTAACAAGCTCAGCAGTCCCAGTTAAAAAAAAAAATAAAAAAATTATTTCATTTCGGACGAGAGAATTATTAAGTAATAGAATTACAAGAAAATTTTAATGATCTTGATCTTGATCATGTGCTTAAAAAGTGCAGATTGACACCCTTAATTGAGACGCAAGAAAACTTTGGACAAATATTTTCAGTTGAAATTGCTCATTAGCAGTTTATTTTGCTCGTGAAACTATTGCACTTAATAAGCACTTAAATCTCTGACAAAATGAATTTTATATTAATCATCATTTCCGGAAATGACCGGTTGCAAGTCTCGCTCAGCGGTCCGAGTTAAAAAAAATAAAAAAAAAATTTTGTGGTGACCTTCCGAATTATCCATTAAAAAAATTACAGGACAAGAAATTTTTACCGATTTCTAACTGTTCTTAAACTGCCGATGTCCATTTTGGTTCAAAGTGCAAGAAGAAATGTGGCATTTTGCCATACACAATCAATATATTCAATTTTAAGACGTTTAATTTTTAAATTTTTTATTTTATGTTTCGTGTTTTAAAAAGCACTTAATTAGCACCTAATTTAAAGATTATTTAATCCTTGTTTTTTGTTTTTTTTTTCTTATGGGTCAGCTAGGTTGTTAAAGGCTGGCTGGCCCTTGGTTTTTCGTAAATATTTCAAAAACGGTTAGTGCACCTAATTTTTGTTTTGCGCACCTAAATAGCACCTAAAATGCACCTAATTATGAAATAAATTTCGACAAATTTCTCCACTTTGGGTCAGCCACCTTGATGGAGGTTATAAACTAGAGTCTTTCGTCACTGTGATGCATTAAACTCACCACTTCCTTCTTTTGATATTAATCATTTTTGTAGCTAACATTGATAAAGATAAAGCAGTTCCTTTATTAAGTACCATCAGATCTTTAAAAGACTGGCTTGTGTGTCTCTCCTTCCGTGTGCGCTATAACTCTTGAACGGGTCGTGAAATTTGGTATATAGAATCTTCATATCATAGGAAAGATTTGATTTTGGTTTAGATCGAATAACCCTAACGGTAAAATTTTTACGGTTTTCCGAAACTCGTGTGTATAAAGCAAATGTATAGTAGTACATATTAGAATAAAGCGTTGCACGAATGGTGAAGGTGAAGTATGAGATATACTATTTTGAAATATGGAACGTAGTTCCATTTATGTGTTACTTTCTTACTTTTTACATTGACGTAATTTGTTTATCGGCAGTGCACGTGTCAAGTACAATCAAGACGTCTAGTCGATAGAATTTTTTACGACTACCTATAACATCATTGTAAGAAAATATAAAAACTAGTAATTTTATAAAATCGAATCTTTTTCAATAAATTTCCAACATTCAGGTAAACGTTTAATTAGATTCGTATAATTGGATAGGTTGAACAGTAAGCGACTTACTTACATTTATCAACGAGGAAAAGTTGTGACAGTTTAAAACTCTGAATTACCATACCAAAACCATGTCATCAACGTAGAACTGTATTAGAATCAGAACGTGACTTGACGATTTTTTAAAAGTATTTCTCAGCTCCCATATTCAAGAAAAGAATTTTATTAATGAGGTTATTATTTATGCAGACATTCCACAATGTTGCCAGATCTCAACGTGGATCGCGTAAAGATTTCTGATTTAAATAATAGAATCATTTAAATTTAAATATTTTTTTATTAAATAATTAATTGCAATTCCCAGTGCATTTTATAGCATTTTTATTGCGAAAAGATATTGATGATTGTTTATGGGATCGTTAAAGGTGCTAGATTTGTTTTTAAGTGTTTAATTTTAAAATATTAAACATAAATGATAATTAACGTGTTTATTAACGATCCATATTAGTAGAAAGGCGAAAGCTAGGTAATTTTTGTATCTTTTAACATTATTTTTTTGTTAGTGTTAAATCATTTATTTTGGTTAGGAAAAACAAAATAAGAGAAACGAAGTATATTCAGCCCTTCAACAAATTCATAAAAATAAATCCGTTAATCTATTTCTCTATTCTATAAAGATAGTGATAAGATTGCCAGGTCAACTATATATGTCATAGTCAAGAGGTCACGTCTTCGCCCGGGAAAATATTTTTCTTCATGGATACCTTATCTGAATCTGCATATGGTAAACTGTACTTTGTACTCTGTACTATACCAACACTTGGGTCACATTTGATAGAGAGTTATTCACTGCAGGTTATCATCAAGATTGCTCCGGTGGTCAGATATAATCCCTTTTAAAATCGTACCGATGTGGGCTTTCCCAACAGTAGCCATAATCTTTAATTCTATAATTTGGAGGTTGTATAAATAAATGAATATACAATCATATAGTAACATAACTACGACATACACATGGACTGCTCTTTTTAAATGCTAATTGGGAGACTGTTTCGCACTAGATTTTAGTAAAATACAGTCGGTTAAAGTAAATATGCAATTTTTCCACCTACAAAGTGGGCAGATTGCACCTCATCTTAATAGAGAACTACGAATGGGTGTGAAGGTTTTCATTCAAAATTTAATCAATTATTTTATACAAGCCATCCAAATACATATTTAGATTGATTTGGATTTTTCTTCGGATACACATTTCTTTCAGTAGATTCCTGGGAATGAGATTCGCCCTTAAGAATATCGGTTGCTAGTTTTAGTTTTGCTTTTGTATTAGATAGTTTTTTTATTAAATTTTTGTTTGAATTGTTTGTGTTGTTAATAAAAATTTAATATTGAAATGTTATAATAAATATGTAACGTAAAAGATATATAGAATAAAAAATGAATTTTATTTTAATGGAAAGGTTGAATTGAATATAATTATAAAAGAAAACATAAAAAGAAGTAAAAAATAGATACGAGAAAAAAAGGAAATAAGAGCTAGGAAAGTAGAGGAGCAGAGAGAAGGATAAAGATAGTAGAGCTGCAAATAGAAGGAGTTGGAAAGTAGGGGAGTGGAAAGAAAGCCATCCACAGGGGAAAGAAAGAAATATTTTGTTAAAATTTGTTTTAGTTATAATGATTGATTTTTATAAGAGCAGAATCCACCCACCCAGAGACTTTATAGACTGGAAGGAGTCTCAGGGGAAGAATTCCATATCAACATATCAATTTTCAGAAGTTTTGAGCGATATGTAAACTGAAACATACATAAAAATAAATAGTGTTAATGCCCAAAGAAAAATTACCGTAAAGCGATTACGTTGAAGATTAAATAAATTGAACATCAGTTTTCTTTTTTAAATCGACATTTAATAGCATATTTTAAAATTGAAAATATATTACTCACTTTTAATTTTAATCCGATAAGTACCTTTGGGAGCGAATTTACCTTTCATTAAAACTATAAACTGACCGCCATCATCAACACTATATAAATTTAAATTAGTTTACAATATTCCCTAGGAGAAATTCAGCTAAGACTACCTTAGGATTAAGTGGTTCATTCAATCACGTAATATACTGGTGGCAAAATGTATTGGAAAATGCTTAACCTATTATAGAAGCAAAAAAAAATTGAGAAGAGTTTCATAAGCATATCCTCTCCTCTTAATTGGATACATTTATTATAATTACCTTCTTCAGCAAACCAGTAATTTAGACAAAAAATTGTGACCTTTTAGATTTGTTTAGTTTAATTTTACAGGTCCTTTTTTCTATAGAGCTGTTAATAATATCGAAGAGTAATTCAACAAATTATTAAAATCAAACTTTTGTAGGTCTTGGTGAACCAGAGTGTATATATATATTTCATCGATTGCTGTTTTGTTTCTTGATCGTAAGAATACCTATATTTAACCAATGTTTCTCCAAATTAACAATATGACTTAAGTTTTCACCTTCTTTACAACAAACACAGATCGAACGAAACATTAAGACATTTGGGGATCTATTTTGCAGAAATTTTTCTCACTAGTCCAGGGCATTTAGATCAAAATCGCCCGAGTAGCGGAAAAATTTACATCCAGCAGATATCGAAATGCGGTTTTTTGCATTGTGTTCAGGAAGGTCCCAGGAAAAAAGTCTACAACGTCTGGTTTAACGCATTTTTGAAAAATGCCTTCTGTGCCGAAAAATGCATTTTCCAATTGCATCATTCCTTGCAACATTATAGGAACGGCTGGAAACTCTGAAAAATCGCTTGAAAATCGTTACTCGGGGGTTTTTTGGGGGCTGCCGAACTCGATTCTGACATTAGAATTACCCGGGTGTGGCTCTGTGGGGTTGCGCAGGGGGTGAATTGGGGGCGAAATGGCAGCGTGCATGAAAATCGCTCCAAACTCGTTACTCGGGGGTTTTCGGGGATGACGAATTCAATTCTGGCATTGGAATCACTCGGGGGCGGCTCTGCGGTGATATCCGGTGGGACATTCTGAGGGAGAAACTGCATAATCCATGAAAATCGCTCCAAACTCGACACTCGGGGGTTTTCAGGGATGACAAATTTAATTCTGGCACTGAAATTACCCGGGAGCGCTCGGGGGGCGGCTCTGCGGGTATATCCGGGGGTCATTCTGGAGGGGAAATTGCATAGTCCATGAAAACCGCTCCAAAGTCATTACTTGGGGGTTTTCGGGGATGCCAAATTCAATTTTAGCATTAGATTTACCCGGGGGCGCTCGGCGGTCCCTCTGTGAGGGTGCGCGGGGGGGTGAATTGAGGGAGAAATTTTAGGTGCCTGAAAATCACTACAAACTCGTAACTCGGGGGTTGTCGGTGATGCCGATTTCAATTCCGGCATTAGCCTTCTGCGGGGGTGGTCGGGGTTGGTGCTGTGGAAAATGGTAAAAGAGAAAGTGAAAAATCACAAATTATAGAAATAGTATTTTATTCAAATAACAAATGAGTGTTTTTATTAATGTTGAATTATTAATTATAAACTTAGATACTAAACATCTTGTTCAAACTCTTTTTCTTCTGCATCTTCTCCCCCTTCTTTATCTTTTTCCTCGTCACTATTCTCGGCCCCTTAGAAGTGCCTTTTTGGTTTGAGCAATTGCCATTGCAATGCTTACATGCAAGTGAACACTCCAGCCCATTTCGGCGGCACCCGCACCTCGTAGTGTCACAGTCGGTTTTACAAGAACAAGAAATTTTGCTTAAACTATCCCCAGGACCGGCTTCCTGGGTCATGGTGACAGGACTGAGCTCTACATCCACCAATTCCCACTCCCATTCCAACGGATCTAAGGTCTCGTCTTGACCTTGTGAATTATACCAAGCCTATACTTGGAAATAGACTCGCTTAATATGCTCGATTAACGCATTGGCAGTCGAGATCATGCGTGCAAGATCGACTTTGTTAGAATCGGTGGCTTCAGCATACATTTTTGCTCGATAGCTTTGGACGAGCTCAATCGCTGGTTTATCGCTCGTGCGCACATCTTTGGGTGCCCCGTAAAGAGCCAAAGCTAGACGAAGCCCATGATCTATTAAATTATCCATTGATACATGTGTTTGCCTAAATATTTCTGCAACGGGGCCGAGAATAGTGATGAGGAAGAAGATAAAGAAGGGGGAGAAGATGCAGAAGAATAAGAGTTTGAACAAGATGTTTAGTATCTAAATTTATAATGAATAATTCAACATTAATAAAAACTCTTATTTGTTATTTGAAAAAAATACTATTTTTATAATTTGTGCTTTTTCACATTCTCCTTTACCATTTCCCACAACACCAACCCCGAGCACCCCCGCAGAAGTCTAATGCCGGAATTGAAATCGGCATTACCGACAACCCCCGAGTAACGAGTTTGTAGTGATTTTCAGGCACCTACCATTTGTCCCTCAATTCACCACCCGCGCACCCCCACAGAGGGACCCCCAAGCGCCCCCGAGGAAATCTAATGCTAGAATTGAATTTGGCATCCCCAAAAACCCCCAAGTAATGACTTTGGAGCGGTTTTCATGGACTATGCAATTTCCCCTCCAGAATGATCCCCGGATACCCCCGCAGAGCCGCCCCCCGAGCGCTCCCGGGTAATTCCAATGCCAGAATTAAATTCGTCATCCCCGAAAACCCCCAAGTGTCGAGTTTGGAGCGATTTTCATGGAATATGCAGTTTCTCCCCCAGAATGTCCCCCCGGATACCACTGCAGAGCCGCCCCTAAATAATTCCAATGCCAGAAATAAATTCGTCATCCCCGAAAACCCACGAGTAACGGGTTTGAAGCGATTTTCATGCACGCTGCCATTTCTCCCCCAATTTAACACCTGCGCACCCCCCCAGAGACACCCCCGGGTAATTTTAATGCCAGAATCGAATTCGGCAGCCCCAAAAACTCCGAGTAAGGATTTCCAAGCGATTTTTCCGAGTTTCCAGTCGTTCCTTTAATGTTGCAAGGAATGATGCAATTGGAAAATGCACTTTCCGGCCCAGAAGGCATTTTTCAAAAATGCGCCAAACCAGACGTCGTAGACTTTTTTCCTGGGACCTTCCTGAATACAATGCAGAAAACCGCATTTCGATATCTGCTGGATGTAAATTTTTCCGCTATTTTTCGTAACTTCCCTGGACTACACGTACAAATCGTCGTAAACTATTCTACCTATATAATGGGCGGGTTGATATGAACTACTCAATGCCTCAGATATTCGTTTTAACCTTTCTAATAGAATCATGTCATTAATAGATATTTATGGTTTTGAACACAAACTGAACTTTCTTATTGGTCTTCATCTTTAATGGAAAATTTACCTCTTTTGCAATATGAATTTTCATAGTCGCCCGCGAAGGATATAAAACTGATTATCTCTTAAACACTTTAAATATTTTGATAATATAATTTTTCAATTTTTACAATTTTGGTAAATAACTCTTTTGATATTTGACTTACACTTCTAATAACTTATTCTTCTTTGGTAACGCATTATTTTCTTTATTTTCGAAACCGGTCTCGGTTAAATAGATATTCTCGCACTAGAATAAATAGGGATTTTCTAGGCATTTTGTAGGCGTTAGAATCAATTTAATTTAGCTCTGTGCATTTTAAGTTCAATTATTTGTCAGTAACAGATCAGCTACAGCTATTTTATGCTCACTCACAAGTACAAATATTTCTGATGATACTGCAGTTTGATTAAGGCTGTCTGCTATTTGTTTTATGGCACTGATTCCTGGACTTTGGTACACTGTATAGTTTGGTTCAAAGTTAATTTTTGCTTTTTTGGTATTTACACTTCATGCCGATAAAAATGCCGATGAAAGATTTCCTTTGGCGGCATTTGTTGTCGGCATAAATTCTTTACCGACATTCTTTGTCAGCATGAAGTATGAATGCAAAAAAGCAAAAATTAACTTTGAACCAAACTATACTATCCAAAAATATCTTGCTTAGTATCTAACACTTTCGTAGTAAGTACTGTAATCTTTAGGTTCTCGGCTGCATAATCTAGATATGAAATCTTAGTCTGCTTTTTGTCTTAAACTGAAATATGTCCCATTTTGCAATATAAAAATGAGATAAAGAAACATTAACATAAATATGTGTCCTCTAGGATTTTCATTCATTCGTGTTCAGAATCTGACTGTGATTACTTGAATTTTGAGGTATCTATAAAAAAATTATTTTTGATGTATGAATTTTGAATCCGCTCCTGTGTAATCTACATCCAAACTCCCAATGAATTTCATATAAATTCAAGAGTTTCCATAAATAAACTGGCAAAAGAGAGAAAGCGAATCTCCCACTTCCCAATCGTCCGTCCTATTCACGCCTTCCGGGTGTCAAAACTTCAACGTACGGAGTTAGCAACTCTCAGGCAAAGCTCGTAGAATTTCTTACTTTGGATTCACATGGAATGTGTAGGCATCAGGCACGAGAGAAGAGAACTTCGTCCTGGTAGAAAAGAGACGGCAAAAGCAATCGCGTTCTCGATTTCATACTCCAAAACCCGGAAGACAACCAAATAATTGAACCTTGCAACGCCGGCGTGGTTAGAGGTGGAAGGTGAATTCGAGTTATAGGTATTTCGATAATCTATATATGTACTGTTTAAAATAATTTGATATTCCTTTTTATAGATTTATTTTATTTATTTATATTTAAAAAAATGGATTGCAGGCTGCAATTTGCAGCTTACCAAACCCAACAGAGAAAATCCAGAAATAGTCGAAAAACTTTCACATTGTTTCTTAGGAGTGTTCACATAAAAGATTTATTGTATAACTTCGTTGTGTAGGCAGTATATGTATATGCATACGAAATATACCCTTTTCGTCCATTTATGCACATTAACTCTTAATAAAAGCATTAAATATGATTACATAAGAAATGCTAGAGATGGAGTCGTTGAAAGCATATCCATTATAAAAATAAGATTATCTATTAATAATAATAATTTTAACTGTGCTTAATGCTCTTGCAATTAGTATGAAAACTGTAAAGGATATAATGTTCATCTACTAATAAGTAAAATTTTAATATTTTCTATATTTAATTATATCTTAGAAACTTCTTCCTGTCCATTGTACTACATCAGTAAACAAAATTTTCTGAAACTTTTTGACCACTAGCATAAGCGAAATACAAAACCTACAAAAAAAATTAAACAAAACTTCTCGCACCTAATACAAAGAGTGCACAAAAAAAAAAGTCTTTTCCCAGAAGAAATGAGAAATAACGACATCTCCGCCGCAGGAATTGTCGAACTCTTTCCAAAATACCTTCATTGGCTAGGATTCGATGACATCCCAGCTCTACTCTTTGCTGCAGCTCCTCGAGGTTATTCACAGGAGTGGCGTATAAGAAATTTTTGTTCCCAATGGAAAAAGTTCAAGATACAGATACGCTGCTTCCTATTCATATTTCGCCAAAAGATCTGTCTAAATGCTTTCTTACAGCAGTTGAAAAATAGGCCAGAGCACCATCGTGTTGGAACCACATTTGATTTCTTTGTATTAATGGAATATAGTCTAAAAGATTATCCGATGTGTTCTGCAAAAAGTTAAAGTATTCGGTTGGGTAGTACAATCAGACCTAGTAACCGGTCGCCCAAAATACATATCCAAATGTTTAACGAAAAACTTACTTGATGCCTGGATTCCACAATTCTATGGGAATTTTCGTCAACCAACATATGCGAATTATGAAAATTAAGTTTAAAACTGCCCCATCAGTATAAAAAAGTCTGCAATAAAATTAGGGTTCTCAACATCATTTCATAGAAATCAGCGGCAAAACTCTAAACGTGCCTAAAGATCAAGTGGTTTCAGAGCATGCACTCGTTGGTAAAGCTACTGCTCGTGGAGTATTTTCCAAACCAGAGGTGCCCCAATTCCTACATCTGCTGAGATTTTCCGCAAACTAGTTTCTGGATTTTCTTCTACTCGTGCCAAAACTGTTTTTTCTGTCTTAAGGGTGGACCGACCTTGGTCTTCCGTAATTATGGGACTGTTTCCCAATTGTAGCTGTATCAAGCAACCTTTGGTGCAGTCTTCCAAACACACGAACTGAAGGCATGTGGCGATTAGGGAAAACTTCTACACACAAACGTAGTGCTTCCCTCGCATACCATTTGTACAACCGTTAATTCAATATTACCGTTAACAGGCATAGCGAAAATTTGTGAAATAACTAAATAATAGCTACAAATAATATCTACATCAAACATCGGTCGAATTTTTTCTTTAAGAAACTTCCAAGAGGTGTTTGAATCTCTGAAATGCAAATAAAACAATGAAATGTTAGAAAAGGCAAAAAGCAGATCCTGTGGATTGAAAGTATCTGAAAGTAAATAAAGAGTATTTATTAAAACCTCAACGTGGAAAAATCATGTCAAAACACGGCGATGAAGCAATTAGAGAAACAGCATAAACAATTGAAGAATTTGATTAGATTTGATTGATTATTTTAATTTCTATCCAATTTTTTGCATCTTGTATTTAAAAGCAATACAGGAAAGTTTTCATTAGATTGTAAACAGTAATTTAACGATTTAATACGGACAGCGTATGCTACATTCTCTTCTAAAAATATCCACCCCGACGTTTATCGAGCACTTTCGTTTGAATGCAATTAATTATATCTTTTACATCCAAAATACAAAAACAATTCGAAATTAGAAATGATATTTATAGTGCGGCCAGAAGCGTAAGCTATAAAAAGAAAGAATGGAAATACTCATGTGTGTGTAATATCCAATGTTGAACAAATTTTCTAACAGATAAATGTAAATGTCTTTCTTTGCGAAAAATAACTTTCAAAAATAAAAAAATAAAAATTAAATATATGATTATTATTAGCAAAAAAGTTAAACTTACAGATGTAAGCTTTTTTGTCTTCTAAAAATAAGTTATTTAGTGTAACGATATTTACAATAACTTGTGATGCCAATAAAGTATCTATCCGATAGTGTGCAGGATCTGTTAGTATGGAGTAGTCTATTTTAAAAATACTCGTTACTTTAGATACTTGATTTTTGATAATCTTAGAGTCAAGATTTTATTCGTAAATGACTCTATTAATAAGATGACAGAGTTCTCACAAGGAATGCTTTAAAAAGACGTAGCAGAGGTCGTAACGTTTACTTTACCAGGGTGTTGTAACGAAAACAGATTTAAGGTACCTACCTATCTACTTAAAACTAGGAATAGTCCCGCATAAAGTCGTCAAAGAGTCACAACTAAACTACAGGATAACCGGTCCGCTTTTTATTCCAAATTGCTAAAAGCAATTCCGGTGTTTGTCATCCTGCGCTACAACGTCAATTTTGGAAGTTTCAGGTTTTGAAACCATATGAAAAAGACTTAGCTCTCGAGAGTTGTACAATACAAGAGGATTACGGATCCGACAGTTATCCAAGCAAAATAAAATTAGCCGGTTAAATTGGTTTCTGCAACACAAAAACTGGACAATTGAGGATTGGTAAATTGTTCGTTTTTCAGATGAAACCAAAAATTCGCTAAGATGAAATGACCGTCAATTTCGGGTTCACAGAGGTCCAGAGCGACGAGCGAGATTGGAAGAATTTTAATGTTTTGGGAATGTATGATCTGGGACTTTAACCGATCTCAGATATGTTGATTTAGTGAAAATAATAATAATGCATTTGGAGAGCTGAAATTGGGAAGGTGTCTCATAGGTTTACACTGGTCTGAAGGTTTACCAGACGTAGATCCACCGTAACAATGTAGGCAATGTTTCACAGCTTATTGATGTATCATTAGCAGAATAGGAAAACATACTCTAAGGCATAATGTTGACAATGTCAAGCATGTCAACGCGAATAGAAGTTTGTATAATTTAAATTTAATCAAAAAAACACTGTTGTCGTTGTTTTGTAGATTAATTAAACAGGAAAACAGAACCAATGCATACAAAAGAGCGGATGAAATTACTAAGTTTTTTTAGTACTCTAGTTAGCGCTTTTCTGGTGGTTTAGTTAAACTATGAAGGGTAGAGGTATGGAGCACTGTCTGTAGGTATCAAAAAGTGTCCGTAAGAACTCGCCAAATTAAGAGGACGCCACTGTAGCACGAGAGTAATTTTTAAATGAAGCGCTAAATATTAAACAATAAATAGAGGTGGATATATACAGAATGAAATATGGTACATTTCCCAACTTCATGTAACTAGTGGAAAGGGCTGGCTTAAGGATTTTTTTTTGTATTTACTTGACATTACATAGTATTCCGTAAGTACTTGTCTTTTATCTATTTTTTGTATTTAAACCCTATATGTTGCAAAAACTTCCAAACAGTTGTTCTAACGCACTTAATTTTAGTGTTGTCGACGTGAAGCCTGTCAACTCCAATTGTATTTGTTCTTCATACAAGGCATACACCTTGCGACAAATAAGATCTTCATCTACCTTCCGAGAAATATTGTTATCCCGTCTTGTTTTTCTTGTTATAATACAATTACTTACAATTTTTCTGACTTTAGATTATGGCTTTTTAGTGAAAGTCGCCGTTTTATCTAATGCTTTGTTACTGTCCATGTTTTTTTGACAACAGTTTGATAAAAATTGCAATAATTTGTTTTGCGTCAGTAGATGTATTTGTTGGTGGTCTTCAGATTCTAATACTCGGATGAGATCACCCTGTTGTCGATTTGGTTCCAGTTCATCAACTGGTGATAGTGCTCTATTACCCTCTGGACAACAGGGATGCTACATACATACAATAAAGGTAAATTTAACTTACGTTGATTCAATGGCTAGTATACACACTTGAAATTTAAAAAAAAAACAATACTATACAAATTTTTTGTACAAACTGAAAGCTCAACCGATGTAACAACCAATTTAATCGAAGGCAGATCTTTAAGTGTTAGTTTATCATCGTACAACTCTCTAGAAAGTTAAAAACAAATACCGATTAATAACAGGTAGAAATTTATATAAATTCCAGTTATTTTAAAAAAGTACACTTCAGATGAGCCTGATCGATCAAACATTTTTCCAAACTTAAAAATTTTCTCGTTTTTATCAAAACTTATGAAATCTACGTTTGTAATATGATTAGTTTGTTGATATAACGCTTTACCTAAAGTTGAATCGCCTATAAATCGGTCCTGGCAGCTTGTGTCACTGTGATAATTCCACAACAAAGGAGTATTTAAAATGGATTATTTAGTTTTACAGGTATTATCAAAATGATTTTTACAATGACACAATATTTTATATATATACTTTAATTCTGCTTTAAAATTGTAGGATTTGACTGTTCGAAGTCTGCATACTTTACAAATGTATAATTCATACAATTATTTAATATTAGCGCCATTTTTGTCGAATTTTGAACTGTAATTTGCCTGTTTACTAGCGGACGCTTTTTTCTGCTGAATTCTCATATGAGATGGTGATCCTTTACCTCTACCCGAAAATCGTCTGCATCTTCAGTTTGGTTGTTACAAGTATGGAATCTGTGTTACCAATATTGGTCAAAATTCGAACTGTTATTTATTAAATAGAGTTAATTTTTTCTTTGTTAATAACAGAGATATGTGATTTTTGACAGAAGAATAATTTGAGAAGATTTTTTTTATTAGGTTTCTGCAGCCAAATGGCAAAAAACGGAACCTTGTCTATCTGTCAGTCTGTCCTTATTTCAGTCACTTTTTTCCGAATCTTTAAGAACCATACTGTTGAAACTTGGTAAGTAGAAAAAAAATTGGGGTTTCCCCATACTCAAAACAAATACTTCATTTTTTTTATCAAAGCCATACGTGTGGGGTATTTATGAATGTGTGATAAAATGTGTGTCCCTGCTATAAATCCAGGATAAGACGGTAAAATTAGTAGGAAACCTTGCAATTTTTTTGTATGCATTGAGTTGAATGAAAATTTGTAGGTAAGCTCAATATACCCTCCAAATCTACCCTACGTGCTTCCTCTGGGGAAATCGGGGGTGGAGAATATTTATAAAAAAAAACATGGCAATCGCTGAATTTTAAGACAAAAATGTTCTTTAGAGTTTTTTCGAAAAGTCAATCCTTTTGGAGTTATTGGTAACTGAAAATTTACAAATTAAACGATGAACAAGCATTTTTTCAAACGATTTTTCGGAAATAACTCAGAAAATTGACATTTTATCAGGAAGATAATATAAAATGAAACTTTTAAAATAAAAGATGGATTCGTTTTTTTATAATTATCGCAAATTTAATATTAACAAAGTTATGACTGTTCGAAAGTAAACGTTTATTTATCGAATACAAAAATCCAAACATAGACGTTGAATAACCGAAAAACGAGAAGTTTTTCTTGGGAAATTTTTTAAAGATCTTGAAAAACCCATTCAAACGATCACCAGTAAAGTGATTTGCATGAAAATTAAGATAAGTTATAACTAAAATAAAGTCCGCTTGTATTTTTTGCGACGCAAAAAGTAACAAAATCACCCTCGCCAAAACCACCCTGGTTGAAACTATTCGTCGCTCATTTACAATTTACTTCGTTTATATACAAACATTACATTCTAAGAGTTTAACTGCTTTAAAAGGTCTAGTTTTTCACCCCTGAGTTGGTTTGGTAACCACCCCAAGAGGAAAAGCATATATTGGCATAGAGTAGATTTTGATTTTTGAGCTATTTTCTACTTACTGTCAAAATTTTAAACAAATCCATGCATATAAATGAATTACTAGCAGAAAACCGTCATATCCTGCATTATACGATTTAGGCTACGATTATTATGGATGCGAATTCTGACGAAATTTTGTTCTGACGAGTACGTCCAAGATGCTCGTCAGAACAAGGCGGTTACACTATCCGCGTTTTCTGACATTTTGATAGTCAGTACCTACGCTTCCACCGCCCAGTAAATATGGACGAAGTTGACGAATTTTATTTTCTTGAAAGTCCGTTAATGAAGTTAAATGGAGGAAAACAAAGCATGTCAATCCTTTATTTTCTAGTAGAGATGACAAAGGAGAGTTTAAAATGTTATTTGAAGAATTTCCTCCCACTTTTGCCGACAAATTACTCTGTTATGATAATTTTTTTCTCTCATATCCCACAATAATCTGTTCTCGTACACAAGAGTAATTAATTTATCGTTGTCCATGATGGAATAACTAAGTAACTAAGCAAAAACAGACGCAGGTCGTAGGAAAAAATCAAATCTGTTTGAACGCTCAAATGCCTCAAATGGTTCTGACGACGTCGTGCATGTTCTGACGTGTTGGTCGCTGGCAGTGTAAACACGCTCATTGGGAACATGCTTTTGTTTATTCTGACAAATTCGTCGGAACTTGTCAGAACAAAATTTCGTCAGAATTCGCATTCATAGTAACCGTAGCCTACGGAACCCTTCATGCGCGAGTCCAACTGGCACTTGCCCGCTTTTTTAAATAATTTGTATAAATTAAAATTGTATTGCGCTAAAATCAAGTCTATGTGTATAAAAATACTCAAACAACATTAAAATACTCTATATCATAAACCGATTCAGAAATATTTTCAAAATGACAAAAGATTTTTTATGAATTTGATTAATTAAAAAAAAAGAATTTAGCCAAGATTGCTTAAATAAAATCTAACATAGGTATTCGGAATTATTGAAAATAAATACCACTAAAAGTGTGGGTTTTAACTTGTTTCCTTAAAAGTACGCTATTTATAAATAAGATTCTTGAATAATATTTAAGTTCATTGTTATTGCCTCTTTTACCTAAAGTTCAGGTAGCTACCATAAGAGATAAGAAACCCCACTAATTTCTATATAATGATCGAAACTTAAAATATATTTTGCAAATATAATGTAAATATACTTCCAGATAGTTATTAGTTTCTGGATTTTCACAAGGTCATTTAAAATTTGTGTATTTCCAAGAAGGGATTAAACCGTACTATTTGGGAATTTCTATTTTTACGACGTCCTGTTTAATATCCGTTTTGTTATTGTTTACTTGCTACAAGTCTAAAAATGTTAAATTCCAGAGATAATGTCGAATGCCGATTATTAAAAAGAAAATATTTTTATGTAATATCAATTAAATACTGATAACGATAACAAACTAGTTACCATACGGAGTAGTTAACTGTTTATAAGTTTATATGGATTCTAATATGCTACTATCAATTCTTAAATAACCTAAAGTTTTAATTATTTACATAAATACATTTTAGACTATTATATGGATTTCCTATAAAGCCAAAATAATTACTTAGGAACTTCGTAAAAAACCGATAAAGTTATAAAAAATGATGGCAAAAAAATTGTAGTAACTAATTTTATATTAGGACTAGCAGCCCGCCCCGGCTTTGCACGGGGATTAAAGAAAAATAACAAAAGCCATTAAATTTATTGGGTCAACGCTTCCCTGTAAACAATATTACATGTTGTTTTATTTTCTGACAGCAAAATAAATTGATTTTCAGGTGCTCCGACCCGCCTTAGGCGGTTGGCCATGAGGAAAACCGATCCCTACTATTTGGAAGGTTTGACCTTGAGACTTATTATTAGTAAAAGCGAAAGATGTTTTGATAGGAAATTGAAGCGGTTTAAATGGATTTGGTAGATCAGTTGGGATCATCGGTGTCCTCAGTGTATGAGCTAGTTGACCAGCTGGTGGTTCAGTTATATTGGTTGCTACAACTTAATTGTCCTTTAATTCCTTTATAAGTAGCCTCGTCCCATTGCACATGCTAAATTTGTGATATCTGTCGTGATTATGAAATAAGTTATTTTGATAAGGAATAATACCAAGATAAAAACTTTTAAAAAATTAAAAATTAGTTATTGTGACGTAACTATAACAGATAGACATATGCTGTCGCGGTATTTTTTGTAGATATTTATATATTCTTCAAAATCGTAGTACATTATTTTATTCTATAATCAATAGTATTCTCAGCGCACGCGATGTAAGGATTTTAAGGTCATTTTTGGTTACATTAATGGCATTTTAGTAAGGATCCCTATTTTTTTTAAATGAAATATAGCCTATGTCACTCGGGAATAGTGTAGCTTGCCAACGGTGAAAGAATTTTTAAAATCGGTCCAGTAGTTTCGGAGCCTATTCATTTCAAACAAACAAACAAAAAATCAAACCTTTCCTCTTTATAATATTAATATAGATAAATAAACAAATAACTTAAAACGTAACGTATAGATAAAAACACTTCTTTGAGTTAGTGTTACTTTTTAGACTTAGGATAAGTTGGGTGGAATAAACCCGACCTTACTTCAGGGGGTATGAAGGTGCTCCTTCCTCACTCGACAAAGTTGTTAAGGTCTTCCCTAGTTTTGAACTAAATCTAAATACCAAAGAATAGGGATAGGTTAAGGTTTGTTTTTATACCAAAACCAGCAAATAAACCCATCAGCTTCACATCGTTTTCTTGGGAGTTACCAAACTCGACCGCCAACTCAGGTAGCCAGCGATAATGATGTCGGACTCGCTGCGACGTTTGGATTATTTTTCTTAATATATTCATAATTTTTTTTGACGGACAAATCAGCAGGCATTAAATAAAATAATTCTGTTTTAAAAACATCTTTGGGTTACGAGGAATCAAGCATGTGTAAGCCATAATATAACTTCAGAGATTTTCCAATTGATTCTTTTTTTTTATTCTGAAACTAGGCTCAGGCTATGAATTTTTTTTAAACCAGCTTTGAGTTAAATAAAATCTGCAACCTACAATTTTTGCAAGATCCTATATTTCCTAGAAGCCTGAAATCAACTATTTCTTTGGGATAGAACTGTAATTTTAGTTCTGTACATTTTTTTAACAATAGTTTTATACAGTAACCTATATGTTCCCTGCTTTTTATCTGGTAATAGAGAGAACACTGTAGATACAAAATAGTCATTCTTAAATCCGTGTATTGTAAACAGCTGATAAAAAAGGTTAAACAACACTAAACAGTTCCGTTCGTACCTATATATTACATCACAAGAACTTACAGTATAAATGTGAAGTTAAAAAATTACAATGTCTTTATCATCATTAAGCTCCCATAGGAATGGCTCACCTTTATTTGTGATTATATATAGTTTTTTAATCGCACTTAACACCTCCGCTCTACTTTACGGAAGGGTGGTAGAAATTTTCGTTTGGCTTCATATAAATTTCGGTGCATCCGGTTCGATATTTTGCACATTGATATCCTCTATTAAATTATCTTATTTGGTTTTTCAGCAATGTCATCATCAACAGCCTTTCGTTTTAGTGTATTGCTTATTATTTGTCTCCAGATGTATCCCATTTTATTTGAATGTTCTCCGACTTTTTCTAAAATTTTTGTTTCTTCTAATGTGTACACTTTTGCTGAACATTCCTATTTCTAACACCACCATCTAATCTCACCAGTTTTGCTAACATGTGCTTTAGAAAACTTGAAATTATTTATCAAAAGTAAATTTTTCGATGTTGAGTCACAATTAAAGAAGCACTTTCTATGGCTTTTTTTTTAAAGAGACAATAAACTGGTGGTCGAGTTCGACAGTCCTCTTAATCCCTAAAAGTGTAATTTACATGATATTTTTGCTGTTGTGGTCGATTTCGGTTGCAGCTGTTTTTTCTGCAAAATATAAGGAGACTGATTAATGACCCACTTCATACCAGGAACATCCACCAACATGGCTGTCCACCTTTTGGTCGACAGGATCGTGAAATCGCTGTAGCAAAAAGAATCCACCCTAGGTGTATACCGATGGTACATTTGACAAAATGAAGATCTCCAAAATAACCCATTCAGTCTTGGAACAATAGGTAAGTGAATGGTAACTCAAAATGGTCTCAATGCGTGCCATGTCCACTACTTCAAAAACATTTTCTAGACAGCATCGTATACCGCCTCAACGAAAATTTACATGATAGCTTACACAGATGATCTGGTGATTCAACAATGAGAAAAGTATAAAAAGATAATGTACAATAGAATGCTTTTCATAATACTAAGACTTGGCATAAATTGCTTTTAATAAATTCACGGGACATAAGTTTTGAGTTTGTCCTAAAATTTCTACCAGATTTTGAAGACTGATTTAGATCTGTGATTGTTGTCATCAGTAGACGCCAAATTGTTTTTATAATTAAGTTTAAAAGGTCTTACAAACTTGAAATTCGCAAAAATATCTAAAGCTTAGATGGAAGGTTGCCCAAAAGCGATATTGTGAACTTTTTCAGACATCAAAATTGTATCCAAGCAGATAGGACAATAAGACACTGTGAAGAAGGTATAGCTTGCATTAATTTGCCAAAAAGTGTAAGACCTCATGTTTAGTCATCAAACAGGGTTAATAGACTAGTAGAAAGGGCGCAAGCCAGAATTGTAACCAATAGTCGAAAGCTAGGTGTGCGTTTTAATGTCTCGTACAAAACAGTGCAACGGATTTTGCTCAGGAAAAACGTGCATTTTCAAAAAAGAAGAAAGTATCCTAAATACACCCAGGACCAACTAGAAAGACTACCTAGATGTTGTAAGGCATTGAGGCGTAGGCATTTTGTAAGAAATGGACGATTTAGAAATGAAAGGCAACGATGAATTTTACACAACCGATTACAACAATTATTCCAATGAAGTAAAATTTAAATCAAAGATAAAGTTTTAATCTGGTGCGCGATTTCTAAGGCTGGCATTTCAGCACCATATCTTGGTCGAGTTTTAGGAGAAGCTTTAGACACCGAGCTTTATACCCAAAAGCAATTACTTTTATTAATACCCATCATCAGAACGACGATAGAATATTTTGGCCTGACCTCACGAATAGTTGGAATAGAATAACGTTAACCCAGAGAAGATATCCTCCCAAATGGAAGAATTTTAGTCATTAATCTGTTGAAAAGTTTATGATAACGTATGGGTAGCACAAAATGAAAAATTGCATTTTTTAAAATATTTGGAAAGTGGACCTGAACATCGTACAACGAAAGATGAGACAAGTCTTACCCAAATTGCGTGTTTTTATAAAAGCTAACCAGTTTAAAATAAAATAGTCAAAATGGCTTTTAGAAAAAAGGAAAAACTTAATAAACCAGCAGAAAATAATACATATTAAATTATAACTACTCATATTAACACAATAGTTGCATAAATAATAAAAATTATCTAACACTAAACATAAAATAAAATTTATTCAAGTTATGTATTTTCAACAATTGAATGTTTTTATGTTCAGGTGAAAATGTCAATTATAGATATTATTTTTAATAAATAATTTTAATTAAAAATGTATATTTATACTTATTCTTTTAAAGAGTTGTATTATGTAATTCTAAATATTACCAATAAAGTCTAATATAATCAATTATGTGTGTCTAATCAATTTAAACAGATATTTATATAACAGAATTTCTCTTTACACAGATTGGAGATTTTCTGTGGTTTTTTCTCATATATGTCACATTCTCAATTGAAAACCAATCTGATTAGTTTTGAAAAATTTATACGTTTATAGACGCACGTAAACATTAACATCATTATAGTGTAAAGTGTAAATTATGATGTTCCGTATAGAAACAGAACTGAACGTAATCCGTCATAGGATACAATAATACCACAAAATTTTTGCATAAACAAATTTGTATAAACAAGTAAGTATCTCTTATACAAGGAAACTCAAAAACTTTAAAAAATATTAGATTAATTTTTAACACTGGAATAGTCCTTTAAATCCTTCGAATCAGGAACTGTAGCGTGACTTAGAATTGAGCATATGGGTAGAGAGAAGAAGCAAACACTATTTTCTCATAAAGCCAATTTGAAAAGAAGTTTTAACAGGAAAAATGTCATAAGAGGATGGTGCGAATTAATGTTCTATATTTAGCAAGGTATAATAGCAGTAAAAGTGTTTCAATTTATGTAATTTTAGCTGAATAAATGGATACAACATTGGTGAAGAAACCAATCAAAGTGTTCTTTTTTCGAGTATAGCTGGAAATCAAAATGTTAAAGATGAAAATGAGTCATACGCAAGTGTATAAGCTATATATACAATATATAAATAGGTAACTAGGGGAAAGTTCAAAGGAGTGCTGGATGGGAAAGTTTGGATGATGTTAGCATTGATCGTCGACCCAGCACTCACAAACTCCCCCACTTGTAGTTGGTGTTGTTTCTTCCGTAGCTCCTGTGAATTCTTTTGATTCCAAAGTTCATCGAACGTGCCTAAACCGTCATTCCTGTTTTGGTGTCAGTGTAGGTGTGTGTGGAAGTGTAACCTGCAATGCATATAGGTTTGGGAGATTGACGCTGTGGCGTATCTCCTCTGTCATGAAACCTTCCATTTGGCGAGGACGAAGGGAACCACAGAAACCTTCGTCAAAGGCACTTTTTTTTGTATCCAGTCCTCCATCATGTGAGCACCATCTACCTGTAACAGAGTGGGGATTTGTCTAGGAGGGTTTCCAGGTCTTTAGGAAGGTCCCTGTCTACTCTTTGGAGGAGTCTCAGGTTGGGAAGGGGGATCTTGTTTTTTGGGACTCTAGATCTTTTTCGGAGTCCTCCATTCCAGTGGGTATGGAGGCTCCTCTGGGCTATGGTGTTAAGATATATAATCAAAGAATTCATATAAATAAAAATGTAGAATTCGGGGAATTTTGATGGAAATAAAGTTTTTATGATATCGGTTGTATTCGAAAGTGGAATGAGTAAATGAAAGAGATAAAATTCGTGGACTTATTTGAAAGTGGAATAACAACGATAGAAAGAGAGAGATATCTGGGGGAGAGAGAAAGAGAGAGAGAGCAAGTGAATAGTTATATAAGGCTATTTGGGACGGCTTCTACTTCTTTAGCGAATCCTTTATTTAGGTGAACTGTATAGAAATATTTGACATTTTTGAAACTTTAAAAAGTATACAAAAAAGAATATGTTAAATGACATTAAGGAGAAATTGAAAAATGTCGCATCCTGCAGGACTCGAGACCGCAATGTTTGCCTCTACGCGACACCGCTATAACAACTAAGCTATGAATTCTTAGTAATTATTTCGCTTTTTGGTCGTTTAACTCATGTCACATATGACACATACTCACTTTCTTCTTAAGCACATATAGAATGACGTTAATGTGTCAAATTGACAATTGAAACATCAAACTATAAGTCACTTTTTTGTGCCCTGTCTTATATTTTTATTCGGTTAGGAGACCGAACCATGGATTTTTATTAAACTATTATTTGAGATATCTCTCATGGTATTTTTGAAAAAATTCCATGAGAATTAAATTTCTACACTCCTAGACTCGTACTGGAATCCATATCTTTATCTAAAATTGAATTCATTTAGTTACATGACTTTATGTATAGATCACAGTTAAGAAAGGGAATTAACTTAAATAATTTTATGGTGAGACGAAGTTAAAGTACTAAAATCAAATAAATACCAACTAGTTCCGCCGCCTATGGGAGAAGACAGAAAACTTTTTCTCGCTATCAACCCACCCACGGTATCGGTCGACTCTGTTCGATTTGGCAACACCGCTTGCCATAACCGATATTGTGGCCGCACGGAATGGAGGAGAGTTGAGCTCACTCGGGTCAATCCTCCCCTCGATACTCCCCACTATAGAAGCTACGTGCCGTTGTTTCTCCCACAGAGAAGCAGACAGTTGAACGTCGTGCTTGTGCCGAGCGAGTTGTAAGCGTCACCACGAGTAATATTATAAGTGTGCATGTGAAAACACTAGTTGTTTTAAAGTAATCTGGATTATTATGTTTTTTGAGGTGTCGCGGTAAAATTGACATCTTTATGTGTACCCACAAATGCTGGGATATACTTCCTACAGGTATAGTGTAATATTTTTTTTTATAATATAGTTGTCGGAAAATAGTGTTAAGTGAAAACTCCCGAAGATCTAAAGGATTAAACCACTACAATTTTTGGATTACTATGAATTAAAAGTGCACTGCATTAAGTGAATAAACTAAATATTAAGTGACTTATAAGTGTTTTATGAAGAGATTTACAGTGACTTTAAAAAATAACGATTATATTTATCAAACGGTTGTTTTGTTTTAAATTTTCCGGTACTTCCCTTACTTTACCGTAACGTCAAATTTTAAAATTTTATCCTATAATTTAACAGTTCTAAGTTTAAATTAAAGTTAATTTCTTGTAAAAGTAAAACAGTATTTTCGATCATTATTATTAAAATAATTAATTTCACGGGCGCTGTTAATAATATTTACTAAATCTTTTCAGGTGTTGCATTTGATCTAATTTAGCGTTAATGTGTGAGTAATAAACTTGTTACTGACTGCAGATTTGTGTATTGTGTATAATGGATAAACAAACAATCAGTGGTGATATATCTAAAAAGACAGTGTTACAGTGGATTTGTTTATTTTTTGTGCAAGCAAAAGGATTACCATTTGTAGACAAACAAAGTTATTGTGATACAAACATGACATTACAAATAACTGTTTGTTAAATATAAAAAAAAACTTGAAAATATGTTGTGAATCTTCGATTGGTGCATATAAACAAATAAAAAAACCGTGCAGTGCATAAATAACTGTTCACAGTAAACAAAGTGGTGATTAAAACATTTTCTGATAAAACTACAGTGCCTGACGGAGTATTTCACTTACCTACTCACATGTTCCGACATTTTATTTATTTATTTTTTTGGATTAACTGTTGTAAGATATTTTTAACATGGATTTATTTTATACGGGATTAGTAAGGTATGAATATTCCATTATTATTATTATTAGGTACAATAATTCAAGTAGTTCAGGCGCATTCAGACAGATGGCTTTAAACTATTAATTTAAATTTACGTTTATTAAGGTTGGGTGATTTTTTAATTCAATTTATTATTATTATTTTTTTTAATTTATTTTTATTTTACCATGAGATCAAGAATAGTTATAGTTTTTGGTATATTTTATTTATTTTTTTAATAATAATTACTGTTCAAGAAAAAGGTTCTCCTAAATCGACATGAATATAAACAAGGTGGCCACTTTAAGCAAAATGAAACTTTTTTTTTAAATTCAATAAAATTAATTTATTTGAAACATATAGGTAGGTATCATTTTTTTTTATTCCAAAACAAACCTTCAGAATTGTTATGCCGGGTTACGCAAAGAAACGTGAAGACGAATGAACTCCGGAAATGTGAAAGAACGAGCCGAACGATCCAAATATTTATATTTCCTTTAAAATAGATTTAATAGATATTATTAATATAAAAATTTAATTCATACGTAATAGTTTATTGTTTTTATTAATTTTTGTTTGAAATTATCTTAAATAACGATTTTTTTTATTTGATTATGCCGTAATAAATATATTATAACTAATTACAATGTAAATGTGACTCTTTTAATTTAGTAAATAAAAATAAAATCTGTGGTGAAAAAAGTAGATTTGTTGAAAATGAAAATGTTGATAAGATAAATACGAGCAGTTAGTAATTGTTTACGTTTTTCTCAATCATAATTAGTTAAATTTGAATTGCAAATTATAATTAAGTTATTATTGTAATCAAAAAAGTTTTTATATGAGGAAGCACTTACTTTTTTTTCATATTCTTCTTTATTCATAAAAATTTAAATGTGAAGGTGACACTCGAAAATGATTAATATATATTGTGTATTTCACCTCTGATAAAGTTTAGTTGAAAAAAAAAATACCAATATAATATTCCATATTCTGCCTTTTTTATTAAAAGCATGGCTTTCTTATAATGGCTCCTGATGGGCTTACTTATGGGAAAATTCTGGGGCGCTTTTATTAGTTTTTTTTTTAATTTTAAATCTATAAAATCTAAAGGCAAATTGCATTATGTTTTGTAAACAAAAAAAAAATGGGTTTTAAGTTTAAAAACACATGTTTTTGCAATGAACTAGAAAAAATCTTGAGATTTATGGAATTTGAATATAATTTTAATGCAATAAGTATAATAGTCACTTTTATTGAGTACATACCTAAATAATACCATTATCTACCTATTCGAAATAAATATATTTAAATATCCATTTTATGTACCCTGTAAATAATAATATAGGCACACCCACACCTGAAGCTGCCTGAACCGAAAGAAAAATACTGCGAAAACATAAATTTATATACTTTTGTATTGGTAAACGATGCATGATTCTAATTTTTATCATTAATAATTATTTGAAACAAAATTTAACATTAATAATATTCTATTGGATACAACATTAACTGTCAAGATTAAAATTAATATTTCAGAGCGTTAAAATACCCTCCTGGGTGATTCCCATGGTAAAGTCTATTTCAAGCTATATCGTCTTGAATTTTTACCTACAGTAAGATCATTGTGAGTAAAGGTTGTAAATTGTTCATTGTAAAGTAAACTGTAGCAGGACCGTAATTATGTATTTATACTTATAGATAAAGTAAAACCGTTTTATAACACAAAATCTACCTTGGTTGTTTTAATTGTTTTAGATTACTGTTAAATCATGTTGTCAACAGATGTCAAGACGATTTAGCTTGAAATCGAATATACCATATTTCGTTTTTTTTTTTAATATTCCGTTTCTAATCCTGGATTAGCTATTTTTGTATCGTAATTTTATATAAGGATATTTTAATATTAAAATCATTTCTTTAGGACAATTCCCAAAAAATATCAAGCAATAAAATCTGTTCTAAAATGATCACATTTTTTACTCGCTTCTCTTATCAAAATTATTATGTATAAAATGTAAAATCACTTTTGCGACAAAATTTCAAAATAAATATTGCATTGTTTTCATCATTTCTTCAATTCCAATATGCAATAGAAAAATTATATTTGAAATACCTATTGAAAAAAGTGACTCATTGATTATAAACCAAATAAATATAAAAAAATATATATAAATAATTATTTTTTAAAACCGGCCAGAAATTAGTACTTTCCGGTCTATTTTTAGGTCAGAAAATCTCATTTTGTCGGACAAGGCCAGAAAATAAAAATCACAATAATTTTCTGGCCCGGTCCGACAAGATGAGATTTTCTGACCCAAAAATAAACTGGGAATTACTAAATTCTGGCCGGTTAAAAAAATATTGTAAGTAATACGTCCCAAGAGTGCTTTTACTGGACTCGCAGGCTTGCAGGACTCGCCTGCGGCTCGCCCTGCCATTGCCTACTCGTCCAATAAAAGACTACTTTCGGGACTTGTTACGTAGACTACTATTAATTGAATTATTTATTTATCCATAGTTACTCCCTACAATTTAATAACGACAATATATAGGGTAATTTAAAATATAAATACATAGAACAATTTATACTAAGTAAATACTTATTTTTTTATTATTATTTTCATTTCTGTTGTAATATATAAAAAACCACAATAACTATGTTAGTTTCTTTAATTATAGACATTGGTATTAAATGTCTTATTATTGAGTAAATAAAAAAAAAGAGTTATATAATTAATTGAGTTATTCAGTTACACCGATTACCGAGTACTAATTGATTATGAATTAATAATAATAATAATTACATACAAAAAATATAAACAGAAACAGAACATAAAGCTACACGTTGAAGTGTGCTAAAAATATTACACTTATCCAAATTTCAACCTTATATAAATTTGTATTTATTGATAATCACTATTTATAGATATTTAGTATACATTTTATAACAAATGACCACGTGATACAATATTTTATTGACTGTTAATATTTGTTGCATACACGTGTCGATTTCCTCGTGAGCGTTTCTAATTATTTAAACGTGTTTTTATTATAAATTTTTTAAATATTTGCAGTTCAGTAATTTATTTAATTTGTTTTCTCTTAGTCACATTTGGCTCGTATTGGATTTTTCTCTTAGTTTAACGGTTATTATAAATAAAGTATCGGTAAAAATTCATTAATATTCATTAATAAATAAAAATTTAATTTTTCTCTGTAAATACAATCATTACTTAGAATTTATTCTACATATAGGTATTATTCTATAAATTCGGTTTTTATTTTATCTGAAAAAAAATGGAGGGTACCATCTGACTCCCCCTTACTTTATGAATCGTAATTAAATCTTCGTTAGAGCTGGCAACAAAGTTTTAAAAATCGAATGTCTTTTGAAAACGTATGGCCACGGGAGAACCGATTTTAAAATTTTTGGAAGTTAAAATGGAGATATTAATAACTATTTTTTTTGTAGGGACTGGACAGGACCGGGGGTTGGTGCCCAACAACAGTTGTCGGTCGTGACCACGGTGTGGGGAGTGAGCACCACGACGCAGTCGGGCCCCCACGGGGGCGCCTATACGGGCGGCCCGACGCCCAACGCTAACCCTAACTATATTGGAGCACAAGGAACTGGTGGTAAAATTCAGCAAGTTGGTTATCAAAGTGGATACAGGCAGAACGTACCTCCAGGGTAAGTAAATTATAACTTTTGTTAGAATTTAACGTTTTGTCTGTCTGTATGTAAACACATCTATTCCATTATTACAAGGTCATAAGACAAAAATGAGATTTCAAATTAAAGCTCATCACTTCCGGTCCAAAAGTTTTCCTGGTGCGTTAAAAAAGTTGTAAACTATGCTTGAATGAGGTAAATATGGAAAATATTGGAAAGAACTGTTAAGATTTGTAAAAAGTCGACAGAATTGGTATAAATTTGAAAAACACGAAAAAGTGTAGTACTTACTACGTTCATTTTTTCTCCCAAACATCTCACTAAAAGCATCAATAATACACTCATGTCATTTTTGACTGTAGAATTGGAAATAGTTTCGTATAAACTGTTGAATGCTGAAACTGCACCTTTTTTAAACACCTGTATGTTTTTTACAAAAAAGGTGATGTAAAATGTTCGAGATATCGTCAAATGGGGTAACCATAAAAGATTTGAAATTTAATAATTTTACAATGCATCTTTATACATCTTGTTTAACATATAATGGTTCTCCTCGCCACTGATTCTACGTAATTCGACTCTTTTACATATAAAAATACATTTAAACTGTTTTTAAAAATAAAGAAAAAAATTCCCATTCATATTATTTTTGTGAGCAGTGTATTTTCGATAAGAATTTTTCATGCTTACTGGGATTAATAATTTTCAGTAGGAAAATTTTATATTAGCTAAATTTAGCAATGCAGTCTCCGATGCCAAAAACACTGTTTTTATTGTTGTTTACTTTACAAGTTACTAATATAAATTATGAACAGTTGTATTCAAAATTTTCTACAATACAAGTGCTAATTAAAATGTCTTCAAAAAACACGTTAACATGAGAGTTTTGTTAATTTAAAAATCAGCCCCATAAATCATAGTCAGTCACCACCTAAGAAGCAACTAGTTATGAAAACTTTTCACTTATTTACAGGTATATAAATCGTTTAAACCATACTTAACGACAATTTTACAAGCAATACCTTCTTCAGGTACTATTTTCAAAACAGATTTACAATATTTTGGAACAGTAACAGCTGTGTTAAAATTCTAAAAGGATCTAAATAAAGGTCCACAAAGAGACTGAATGGCTTTCGAAGAAATTTATGTAAATGGGTACTGTGTGAAATAAGTATACCTGGGTGTTTTGATTCAACTCATCACGCCTAGCATGCCGAAAGTTATTGAAAAATGACTTTTAAGGTTACACGTACACCAAGAAAACAGAACTTATTCGGTGGACAATAATGACGTTACTTCTTCTTCTTTCGGTGGCATATCAGGTCTCCCTAACTTTGGCAATTATATTGGCGAGTTGTACACTATTTTCAGCTAATCTGAATAGTTGTTCAGCACTACGGATTCCAGTCCAATCTCGAATATTCTTTAGCCATGATATCTGTTTCCTTCCAATTCCTCTGCGGCCCTCAATCTTACCCTTCATTATAAGCTGAAGGATTTTGTATCGGTATCCTCTAAGAACATGCCCTAAGTATTCTATCTTTCTTATCTTAATAATTGTAAATAATTCACGAACGGTATTTGCCCTATTTAACACTGCTTCGTTGGTTTGCAAAGCTGTCCAGGGTATTCGTAGCATTCTTCTATGCAACCACATCTCGAACGCTTCTAGGCGATTAATCGTATCAGCCTTTGGAGTCCAGGTCTCAGGTCCATATAACAGCACAGACCAAATATAACATTTAATCATTCTTTGACGTAATTTTAAATTTAAGTTATAGTTGCAGAAGAAAGATCTCATTCTCAAAAAAGTTGTTCTAGCTGTTTCAATTATGCATTTTATCTCTTTATTTGGGTCTAATTGTTCTGTGATGTAGCATCCCAGATATTTGAAATAGGTAACTCTTTCGATGTCTTGTTGGTCTATGTGAAGGGAAGCATTGGCGTGTGGTTGGCGGCTGAATACCATGAATTTTGTCTTAGAGACATTTTTAGACTCATCGTCCGTCCTGTATTATTAAGGCACTTAGTTGGAATCACTTCCAGTTATTCAATGAGCTCTTTGGTCTATGTTAATATTTATATAGTAGGTTACATGCCGGGGCGGTAAGTAATTAGTTTTTCTCGAAAGAAAAAAATGTTTACCGGAGACGTGGGTCGAAATGAACTATTGGAAAATTGCAATTTTGCCGAGGTGTGTGCTAATTTCAGTCATTCAAACAAAATAAATAAAAAATATAAATTTACAGTTTCAATTAGATGGATGTTTGGTTTTAACTGATTATCTATAAAATAACATACAGCTGAATTATATCGATATAAAAATCAGTTATTTGGATATTAATCAAAGACTATTAACGAGAGATTTTAATGAAATAAATATGTTGTTTATTAAAACGAAGTTCTTTATAGGACGATAGTCGGACTGGAGCTACCCGACAGAAATCGTACGTGATGCTATGTCCTTGCACCAACTTAGAGTTTAATTACACTTATTTTTGTGGATTTTTACACCACAATTTTGCAAATAATAAATTATCTATTGAAAAAAACGTCTGGAACTCGGAAAGTAAAGTTTTTAATAATATGTGAAAGACTTGAAAATGGGATCAGCGTTTAAAAGAGGCAAGGCGAGGCATAGCGCGTTGGCTCTCTCGAAAGTTGGGGTTGTTATCTTTTTGTGACAATATTTCTATCGCACCATTTCTGCTGGACCTTAAATTCTTAGCTTTAAAATGAATGATTCTTTTGGGATATGTAGATTTTCCAGTTCATGTTTATCAAAATTTGTCAAAATATTCCCACTATGTATTAATATATAAAAATTACAGATTTGTCAATAAACTTCTGTTGTAGATAATATGTCTAATTATTATGGACTTAAATTTTCATACATGCACATTTTATCAATTGCTACCTCCAGTAACCAGCAATGATACATATAAAAATAAACATTCCTAATGGGTAAATTGTAAGCGGTATTTGCCAATAAACTTGCAACAATTTATTATTGTTTATCTCATAGTCTGACTTATGCTTAAAAACATTGTTTCGTTTTGTTTATTAGCGCTGATTTCAACAACTTTTATTGTAGCAGCTTTTGTTACAAAAACGTAAAAAAACAAAAATTTGCAATAACATCGACAAATACACATAAGTAGACGGCTGCTATTAAAAATGAAATGTATAATTCTACTTAGAATTATGTCTGTGAAAATATCCTTGTTTATCTTTAGAACATTTACCATAGATAACAGAGAAGTTACAGTAAATAAATAAATAAATGAAAAACCCAAATGATATATTTAAAACCCCGCCATAACCTCTGGCTCTGATGCTTTGTGAACGTATTGACAATTCTCGATTCCACCCCCTGTTTTTCCCTTCTCGGCAACCCCCTCTCACCCTGTCACTAGGTCACCTTTGTTTGAATCTAAAACCGACCCTAATTGGGAATTCTTGCCGAAAATACTGTTGTGTACCTGGGGTGTTCTGTTGTTGGAAGTGAATTACTAGATAGGTACACTTATATTTTTGACTTTGTCCAAATAACCGTTACGATTTCGATAATAGTGCTTTTAAATTTTTGTGTATATAGGGTGGTTTCATTATTAAGTGTGTTATAAATGTATTAATAAACACACATTTAATAGAAGTGGCAAATTATATCACTTTGTTGTTTTATTTATGTTGGTCAATTGAAATTGATTTTATTTTTGTACTAAAAATGTGTTAAATATTTGTTATTTCAATGGTGTAAAGGGCGCTCGATTCTTTTTAAGGTCTTATTATACGAGGCGGGCGCGTGACATCCTCACTGTGCAACCGCTCGAATTCTGCTAGTGTAATAATAATGCCCTTACACAACATTTCAAGGTTTTGAACCAACATAATATCATGTTTTCGTTAGTTTATAGAATCTAAATAAAAACGGGACCAATGCTGCATTCAGTCAGTGCCATTCCTAATACTCCATAGAAAACACGCGTTGTCCATAAGAGACGTTTCTCCGTCTGTACACTTCATAGATCATACAGTAGAATGCATGGAAAATTTGTCCTCTCATCTGCCAAATGGAAGGGCTCCACGACGGAGGGGACACGCCACAGTGTCAATCTCCTAACCCCACATTGCACCAGGTGGGTCACACACCTACACTCACACCAAAGAACGAAGACTGTTTGGGTACGTTCAAACACCATGGATGAAGAGAAGATCCAACCTTCACATGGGAAATGCTAATGGGAAAGTTTGTGAGAGCGGGGCCGAAGGCAGATACTTACACAATCCAAACACTACCACCCATTCCCTGAAAAGGACATAAATCCTACAACAGGGTCCTCTTAGATATCAAATTCCTAAAAATTATATTTATCTTCCAAAATCTATATTCTTCGACCTTTGACCTCTCATCTGTCACTAAAATCACCTATAATGACTCATGCTCCAGATTGTGTAAATAATAGTTCTTTATAATAGTTGCTTGGTTTTGTCTCAAAACAAAAGTAAATTATAATCCATAACGGTCAATAATAACAATGTGTATCTCTTTTGTTTATTTTTATTAATCAAAGAAAACTGATACCTACATCAAGTATACTGCAATATGATGTTGTTTTAGTTTTATACTTTTTTAGTTATCTATATACCTAATAGTATTATTTAGTGTAGGTAGGTAAAAACTTTACCCATAAACGTAGTGTTGATGGCTTATTTGTATTTTGTCCAATACATTCAATACATTCTGAAATTTGATAATCTGATTTTTTTATATGTTCTGATCTACAAGTAGTATATATTTCGATTACCTTGAAATTATGTAAACTTAGAGACAGTTTTTAAGTATTTTTTTATATCTACATAAAACAAGTCGTTCTTGGACGAAGTAAACAAAAATATAATTTTCTTAATCTTTACCATATAAAAACCGTTTAATTTAAATCCCTATCAATGTCGTATCGGTTATAATCTCCGTCAGTTGCCGTCTATTATGAGGACAATTCGAGAATAGGTACACAAAATATAATAACAACGACACAATAAGGGTAAATTCATTATTGTTATTCACCAATCTGCTTGCGTCTTTCGTCAACCGTAATATCAAACCCCCTGACAATATGTGTGCATATAAATGCAGTGGTGTACGTACAATAAAAAACGCACACTTGCTTTTTTATATATATATATATTTTTATGTTTACGTGTACAGTAGATTATTACATTCAATTAAGCTAATAATCTTACTTTTATTAAAACTATTATTTTTTATTACACGGATTTGATGACAATTAAAGTCTACCATATTTCATGATAGATTTGTACACGGGGTCAATCAGACAACTTCATATGCGCACCCTGATTTTGGTCATTATGGTGACAGAAATTCCAGACTCTGATGAAAAATGCAACTTTCGCAGAGCACATTGGACAAGTAGTCTAGAGCATGTACAATTTTTCCGCATGTGGGCAAATTGAATTGTTCGCGAAAATTTGTCAATTGGGCAGTTGTTTTTTATAATTTAAACACTAAAAATAAGACGTCAGAGATTTTACCAACATTTTGAAGAAGAAACTGTAACTGTATAAACTACCACTGAAGGGGTTATATCCCTTAGCTAGCTCAATTGAGCCGTGGCTTCTTTTCTGAGTTTTACCAGTCCTTCCCAAATATAAAATAATAGGGCGCCAGAGTACAAACAAGCAAATAACACTCAAAGACCAGTTTAAATGATTTATTTAAAAAAAATGTCAGTATAAATAACAAATTAAATTTTAGTTCGTAAATTAATTTAAACTCTTATCTCTTTTGTTGATTCTTCGGAAAGGATTTCCTGGGGCAAATTTCTTTCCGGGATAAACTGTATAATCTTCGGTTAATTCAAATTAAATTTCTGGGATCAACTGGGATCTAATTCGAAATTCGCCCCACGTTGGGCGCCAATATATTTACATATTTCACAAGTCCTTTTTATTTATTTATTTATTTATTCCATTCAGTAATATATAATATTTGACAAAAAAAGTAAATTAGATAGATTCTCTAAATAGTGACAGTTATTAAAAAAAATATTTTTCGTTAAAATAAAAAGACTCCAAGTTAAACGATAAAATAAACAGACATACCACTTTTCTCATAAAATTTATAGATTTATTCGAATTATTGACATAAAGTATAAAATTGTTAACATTTGACTAAATCTAGAGTGACTTCAAGATCGTGAGATACTTGCAAAAGGTCTATATCTCAGTATTAAATATTAAAAAAAAACAATTTCGAATATATTTCGAATTGCGTCATAACAAAACTTAAATCTCTGATCCAAAGAACTCATTCAATCGTTAAAT
Organism: Altica lythri; assembly: GCA_964028335.1. Lineage (NCBI taxonomy): Eukaryota > Metazoa > Arthropoda > Insecta > Coleoptera > Chrysomelidae > Altica > Altica lythri. The sequence continues at coordinate 59,836,973 of OZ034805.1, read as the reverse complement.
ACCTACCTAGCATATTTCAATAACTGTATGAAATTAACCCCTTCAATATAGATTTCTTTTTGACAATCGACAGTCACCCTCCGCATTATCTATTGTCTTGTACTGCATTTTACCCACCGGTTTTTAACCAAATGAAAAAGCGTTTTTTTTCACTTTGGCTTTCATTGTGTCCCGTTCTTTTTTAATAATGCTATCCTCCTCTGTTACATTCTAATTCTCTATATTTTAGTGTTTGATCTTCTCGTACCCCACAAATAGTCGAATTATTTGTTTCTCTCCCTCTTTTTTTGTCCACCCCTCACCGCCACTATTGTAAATAAATGTTAAACACTGTTTGCATAGAATCTGTGAGAGTGTTCCCAGAGAAAAATTAATTTTCAATCAGTGCCGTATTTTTATAAGGGCAACTAAACGATAGCTATAATTTGGTTATGTATTTAAAAATAAATTATTATTAATCTTTTCAGGGTCGCTGGTTATGGTGCAAGTAATGTTATGAATGGTGGTGATCAAGGCTACGGAAGCGGAAACGCACTCAGTACCGCAGCAATGGTAGCTGCTGCTACAGCTACAGCCACAGCCACTGCCAGTGTTGTAGCACTGCAGGATAATTCTCAGTTTAGCAATCAACAGTACCAACAGGGCTATCAACAACGTATGATGGGTATGAATGGAATGAACGGCATGAATACCATGGTAAGAAACGAATTATAGTTTATAATTTCTAAAATCTTGGCTATATGTATGTGATACAATTATGTTTCAAGCACTTGCAAAATAACTAATCATCTAATAACTTCAAATAAGGATTCTTTTGTTACAGTTGTAAGTTGATTGCAACAAATATTTGAACTGTTATCACTTAAACCAAATAATGTTCCTGGTCATGTTCATTGTCCTTTTTAATATTTTGTATTCGTCTTATTGGTACTATTGATTGCTTGTTTGATTTTCTAACAGTTTGTTTTATTCCAATACGAATCGTAATACTGAACTATTGTAGAACTAGTGCGCTTAAGTAATAAAACAGGATAATTTTTTAATTTATACTACCCTGACCAGTTTTGGAATTGTCGGTCTTGTTTTTGGTCTTCATTCGGGTCCTCTGGTTTATATTGAGCGATTTTTTAGATTTATTTATTGTGTTATCTTAAATTCTGATCTCTAGAGAGCTTAACTCCAGAATAACAAAGTAGAGTTTAAGCGGTGTAATCGGTTGAACACTACTCGGTTATATTATTGTTTTCTTATAGCTTGAAAATAGTAATTTCATTTTATTATTTTTAGAATATGAACATGGGTGGCATGCATAACAACATGATGAACAACATGGGACCTAAGATGGGCATGCAAGGTCCAGGACCAAATTCAAATTCGATGTATCCCAGGCGAATGACTCCGTATCCATCTCCTGCAATGCATATGAATCAAAAAAGAGGAGGTCAACAAAGTTATCCTACTACGTGCCCAACCATGAATCCTACTATGAGTCCTATGAACCCCAATATGAATCCTTCAATGAATCCTAATATGAACCCTAACATGAATCCTAGTATGAACCCTAACATGAACCCTAGTATGAACCCTAGTATGAACCCTAATATGAATCCTAACATGAATCCTAATATGGGGGCGTCGATGAACCCTAATTTTAATCCTAACACCCAGTATCCTTACAGTAGGTAAGTTATTTATTAACCTGGCTTTTTTTAAATCTTTAATATTAATTTAAAACTTTATTTTCAGTACAAGGCAGCCCAATTTCAACCAGTACCCCTCCCAACAAACTTTAGGTCCATCTAGTAACTTTGGTCCCGGTACTATGATGTCAATGGGAAATCCAAGGCAAATGCGGCAGGCCACTCCACCATATACCAACCAAGCACAGTATTTTAATGGTGGGAACATGAACCAGTTTCCTACCAACAGCTCTGGCCAGTACAACATGACTACTAACGGTAACAGTAGCAACCAATACGGTACCAGTTCCTCAGCGCAATTCCAACAAGACGTAGCCATGAGGAACAACATGAGTTACCAACATAGTCCTATTCCTGGCAATCCAACACCTCCTCTAACGCCGGCTAGCAGTATGCCACCGTATATTAGTCCAAATCCAGATGTCAAACCTAGTTTTAATGAATTGAAACCACCACTACCTATGCAAAGTAAGTTTTTAATTAAAAGTCCATTAAAATTGTTAATCCATTTAATATTTTTTAGGCGACGAATTAAGGTTAACCTTCCCTGTTAGAGATGGTATAATTCTACCTCCATTCAGGCTTGAACATAATTTAGCTGTAAGCAATCACGTGTTCCAACTCAAACCGACTGTACACCAAACATTAATGTGGCGACAAGATTTAGAACTACAGCTCAAGTGCTTCCATCATGAAGATAGGCAAATGAACACCAATTGGCCAGCTTCGGTACAAGTTTCTGTCAACGCTACACCACTAATGATTGATAGGGGGGAAAATAAGACGTCGCACAAACCCTTATATCTCAAAGATGTTTGTCAACCTGGAAGAAACACTATACAGATAACGGTTTCAGCATGTTGTTGTGTAAGTAAATTTAAATTAAAAAAAGAACACTAACGAATCTCCACCTAATCAGATCTTTGCTTCAATGTGGAGTCTGTCAGATATTATAAAATTAAGATGAACCATAAATGGAACCTGGAACAAATTGAGTTAAAAAAAACATCTTGTTAATGAAAGTATCTTTCTCATAACAAAAAATTACCGATTTTTTAAATCCGAATGCATTGTATTTAAATATTAGCTTTTACTGAATGAAACCATCTCTTTTATCTTATATCTTGACTATGAATATATAATTTTGTTTATTTTATCGATATTTGACTGAAAATTTCTTTGTAGTCTCATCTTTTCGTGCTGCAACTGGTGCATCGACCGAGTGTAAGGTCTGTACTCCAAGGTCTACTTAGAAAGAGGTTACTTACGGCAGATCATTGCATAGCTAAGATTAAAAGAAACTTTAGCAATACCGGTAGTACTAATAGTGGTACCGGCGATAGAGATGTTATAGAACAAACATCTCTTAAGGTTTCTGTAAAATGCCCGATTACATTTAAAAGGATAACACTACCAGCAAGAGGACATGAGTGCAAACATATACAATGTTTTGATCTTGAGTCATACCTACAATTGAACTGTGAACGAGGAGCGTGGAGGTGCCCTGTTTGCAAGTAAGTAATCTTTTTTTAATCTAATGATAAAATTGGCTTAATAAATGTTTTGTTTTCTTAGTAAACCTGCTCAACTTGAAGGCCTGGAAGTAGACCAATATATGTGGGGCATCCTTAATACCTTAAGTACTTCTGATGTTGAAGAAGTTACCATTGACAGTTCAGCAAATTGGAAAGCTGCTAAAGGCAATATGCCTGGCATTAAGGTAGCATATTGTTAAATTACACGTATAAAGATTGTTTAACATATATAATTATTACAGATGGAGGACGAGAGCAATGATTCTTGCAGTGGCGGCAAACGAACTAAAGCTATGTCGCCGGGCAGTATGACTCTTCCCACGATGAATAATTGGGACATGCAAGCAATGTCTCCTTATCTACCTCCTGACATGAATAGCATTGCTAGTGGCTCGATGATGAACGGTGGTCCACCCACATACGGAAACTCATATTCGAGTAGCAACGACTATTTGGGTGGTAACGGACCTTTATCACATCTCAGTGAATCTGTCAATTCATTAGATCCACTGAACGCAATGGAAAAGAGTCTAAATGAACAGGTAAGTAGAATTAATTATGAAACCATAACTTATTCACTGTAGTCCGTTTCATGTTGTGATTATGATTATTAACTAAATTTTATTTCAGATGCCACATACACCTCATACTCCGCACACTCCTCATACGCCTCATACACCAGGAGGTGGCACTCCCGGTTCAGCGCACACTCCTGGTGGCGGTACGAGTGGTCCACCGAGTGTTCCCCCTGCAAATTCAGATTCTCACAATACCAGCACCGGCTCAAATGGTGGTACAGCAAGTAGTGGTACCAACAGCAACACTGATAGTTCAGTACCGGAAATACCTTCAGATCTCAACTTTGATCCAGCAGCGGTTATCGATGGAGAGGGAACAGGACAAGAGGCTCTAAACGTAAGTTACATAAATTGAAAGATTGTTTTTATTCAACATTTTACCTCTCTAGTTAATATGAAATTGCTGATTTAGCATAATATCTTGTTGGCGAGAATACCTTTCGATAGTTTTTCTTGTAAAGTCTAGTTACCACAGTGCATTCACCAATTTTAAATACTGTCAAGACATGGGTGATCGAAGCGCCCTCTCTTTTTACGACTTCTGCACTATACCCGGGTTACAACGCTATTAAGTATTACACTTTTTAACTATGGTCTAATAAGATAGGAAATTTAGGTAGGACATAGAATTGTGGATTTTTTGTCCTGCATGAAGCTCTCAGTTATATTGTCTTAAAACATATATTTCATTTCCTTGATTTTACTTAAGTATATTTAAGATTTTGTATATTTTTTACAGTTACTACCTGACAGCGTGGACCCTATGGAATTGTTGTCTTATTTGGATCCTCCAGACTTAAATACACCCCCGTCAAGTGGTAGTAGTTCGGGTCATGCTAACACGTCAACAAATGACGATATTTTAGCCCTATTCGAATGAACATAAAAAGGTAGCCTACAGCAATCCTGCCTAACCATGCAGTCAGCATCTCTCTAATTCTCACTCCTCCGCCATCGGAAAAAGTGAGTGAACAAAAGTGTGATAAATCCTAAAGACGATGATGAATCGAGAATAGATAGAATTATTTGATGATGAAAAAAAGGTCTAAATCAAATTTATATTGTAAAGTTTGTACATATAGTTGATGAAAATTCGTGGCAGAACGATTTTATTCTATTGGTTTAAAATGAAATTAACAATTTTTCGGAAAATATTGCTGAATATAAAATTTTCTCGTAGAACATTAGTGAGAAACATATGGGTACCAGCTAATGCATCGAATAATATATAACGTAACATTTGATAATTGCAATAAGCATTTTTGCTATCCATACATTAATCGAGATTTTTTTAATAAGTATTATTTTGTTTTTAATACAGCAATACTTTCTGAGTTTATAATATATGTCTCATATCCACTTTTTTCGTGAATTTTTTTATTATTTGTTCATACATTTTTTATTAGTATTTGGGATAGGTAGGAAGTTTCTCGTTCATTTCTTAAGTATTATTATTCTATAAATAGTAATATGGGGGTACTTATTAGTCAATTAATGGCCTTATAATATCAGTTCTCTTTATTAATCAGCTCTATAATTTGAAGGGAAAATTTTTGGGTTGCATTTTAAAATATTTTTGGATAATAAAAATTGTAATAAAAACTATAAAATTATAACATTACTGAAGGCTGGTTAAAATTATTTAAGAATTTCTTTTATAAAGAAAAATACGATACAAACGGTACCTTATACTCTATTCCCATTAAATAAGCAAGAAAGAAACCAATGGAATAAATGAATATTACAAAAATTAAAAGAGAAAACGGCCAGTTTAATATATAGTATTATTAACTAAAAGAAAAATATACCTATAGTAGAAAATTTGGAACCAAAATTTAGGTACCGACTATTAGGACTGTTGTCGGTCATTTTTTGCATCTCAATGTGCATAGGCTTGAAGTATTATTACGCTGTAAAGAATTCTGTGAACCTTTTATAACAGTCAGACATGACACCTTCAAGGAAATTTAGATAGCGGTTACCTATAACATTCTTATAATCAATTAAATCAAAATCTCATACTTTTTACTATTCTTTGTTTTATTGAAACAATCATCGATCAAAAAGTGCCAACATTACTTTAACATATAGCAAACAAAACATTCTATTCAAAGTCCATTCTATAAACAAGAGATGGCGTTAATACAGTGTATAAAGTTTTTATAAAATTGGGTATGTGAGTATTATTGGTATTAATTCATTTGTTATTTGCATCTACTCACACTTAATTTTGATAAAACTACAGATTTTAATAAATTTTATTTTAAAAATCTTCAATTTATTGTTATCGTAATTTTACTTGAAAAATGTATGTTACCGTAAGAGTATAAACACCGTTAGTTTATAATTTATCTCGCGAGATTATAAACTGACGAAAAATTGTGAACTGTACCAAATGGTTTACAATTCGTTAGTTTATAATTTCTCCGTTGCAAACCGTCAAGTGAGCGATACGACAAAATTCATACTCTGACCGATTTTGATTAACCGTATCTGATTATTCAGTATTAGCAATCGTTCGTGCTAAAGCATAGAGTTAGGAAACAAACAGAGGAGTTGAATAAAAGAAATGAACATAAATTGTTTGAGATTCAACACGTAAGTCTTTTATTTTTTAGTATCAACGTTATATATGGTAAAAAAATTAAAATCAAAATAAAGATAAATAAGTTGAGGAGAATCCAAGTTTTCCTTTTCGAACGTGGCTTGCAGTTGAATGGTAAGACGAATTTGTTTCGAATTGTACAAAAACAGCCAATAGACCAATTGGTAGATTTATTATCTGCCATCCAGACCCGAATCATATTTTTTGTCTTGATTAGAATGTTCTATGCTTCCTTGGCTTTGTGGAAATGTATGTTCTTCCATTGTCAATTTTACAAGCTGGCATGCTTACTCCTGTGAAGCCCCATGTTTTAAGCACTGCTTCCCATGGGAATATTGTGACCAGGTTCGGCACCAAGAGTCCTTACATGCACCCGATGCGTGCAGGACTCTAGTTTGCTCAGCTGAAAATCAACACCACGCTGATCTTCAGGTAGGCTTGAATCCAGGTGTCCCAAGCTCCTTGAGTTACAGTTGCCACAGGGCAGTTCCCTTTATAAGAGATTTGAGTCCTGTGACTAGCTCCTCAAGGTGGTGATAGGATTCAGGGTTCGTGTCACCGAAGATGAGGAACCGTTTATGGTCCAAGGCCTCACACTCGAATAGAATGTGAGTTTCCGTCTCATCGTCCATGGTGCACAATCGGCACGAGGAAGGTCCCTGTGTCAGAATCCCCATCCTTCGAAGGTGTAGTCTGAATGGTCCATGTCCAGTGAGCAGACCCACCAGTACTCTTATCTGAGTAGCTTTTGAGCGTCAGCTTCGAGTGCCTCAGCCCTACAGTATTGCTCTAGTGTATGGTCGACTCTTCCTAGACCCAGTTCTTGACTTTGGTCTTTACCCAGGCTCTAGGCAGTCCCAGTACCGATTCTGGACCAACGAATCGTGTGTCCGCTCCCTTCTTGGCCAGAAGGTCCACGGTTTCATTACCTTCAAAGCCCTTATGCCCTGGCACCCACACCAAGAAGCCCTCTTCTATTATAATTGTCAGAAATTAAAGGTTTTACGACAATCCCTTTTTTGGAAAGCTTTTCTTTAAAATACATGTTTTGCACAAATAGTGTTATCGCATATATTAATACCACATATTTATCTTTCAACCGTGAATAATTTTTTCTCGTCGTCCGTGTCCTGCAATATGTGCGTCAAGAATTCTTCTGTTGGAATTATGCTGCATGTGTAATGCCAGTTTACAAATTGGCGGTTTGAAATGGACAAATTATCAACTAACGAAAAATGATGCGTTGAATTGTAAACGATTTGGTACAGTTCACAATTTATCGTCAGTTTACGGTAACATATTTATAACTTTTGATATGATTTGAAGAACCATATTTCTGTACATCAATATAGCCTACAGCAACTTTGACAAATTGTTTTTTTTTTTATAAATAAATAGGTAGATAGGATGTTAGTATTGGCTTTTAGAACTTTGGAAGACATTTTACTTTTTTTTCACATTGAATTCTACAAATTGTTTGTAGAAAAAGTCGAACTTTTACCAGTTTTGCTAATTAAATAGAACACGGTGCAATATTTTTTTTTTGAAATTTACGATGTCTGCGGCCCTAGTGTTTAACAGAATTGGTCAGTTCGGCTTAGCAGTAGCTTTAGTTGGTGGTGTTATAAATTCAGCATTATACAATGTTGATGGAGGCCACAAAGCCGTCATTTTCGATAGATTTTCAGGAGTGAAAAAAGCAGTAATGGGTGAACGTACACACTTTTTCATTCCCTGGGTACAAAAACCAATCATTTTCGATGTAAGATCTCGCCCATGAAATATTCATGTAACCACTGGAAGTAAAGATCTTCCTCTTTAGGCCAGTTTCTGATCAATTACCCAGGATCAACACAATTCTAGGACAGGATTATGAAGAAAGAGTACTTCTATTACTACGGAAGTTTTAAAAGCTGTTGTAGCTCAGTTTGATGCTGGTGAATTAATTACTTAAAGAGACATAGTTTCTCAGAAAGTCTCTGATGATTTAACAGAGAGAGCAGCCCAATTTTGCTAGAGAATTCACCCATGCCGTTGAATTGAAGCAAGTTGCACAACAAGAAGCAGAAAAGCCTAGGTTTTTGGTTGAGAAAGCTGAACAAACTAAAAAAGCAACTGTTATATCAGCGGAAGGTGATGCTTAAGCTGCAATTTTATTAGCCAAAGCTTTTGGAGATGCAGGAGAAGGTTTAGTCGAATTACGACGTATTAAAGCAGCTGAGGATATTGCTTACCAACTTTCTAGATCTATACAGGTTTCTTATTTAAACATTTAAACATGTATCTAATTTTCTAAAAGTTATATACATTTTATCCATAGGACATCTATAACAAAATTTTTGAAATCCCATGTTACTAAAAAAAGAATGTACTCTTTAATCCTTAGGCTGCGCCTTTCGACACAATCCCAAGTAAGAAAAAAGATTGAAGCAGTATTGCTTCTCTTTGTAATTGGCGGAGTATACCGACCACATAACCTTTCTGATATACTTTAATTGGAGGCACATTTTAAATATAAAATAATAGAAAGAAAAGCAAACACTGCATAAAACTTTTTTCTTTCTCGCACTTAGAGAACGGTCTTGCACCTGGACGCGCAGTCTATGTATTATTTATAAGACTATGAAAATATTTTTCAAATGTTGATGGTTGTTGCACAATTCCTGTCAATTAAATAACGATCTGATATACACTGAATGTTATAGGTACCTGCTGGTTGTTATATTTACTATGTAGTTTGTATTTTAACCACAAACACCACATATAATATTTTTTAAAGAGAACTCTGATAAGACTGTGATATATAAAGTTTAATTATAAGTAATTTTAACATATTCAATTATTGTATATTAAACTAAACATTAAATTTAGCGAAAAAATATTATGTTATATAGTGGACTTGTGTAAATTATCGTTTTAAATTTGATGTGATAGAAAATATATTTTTGGTGAAAAAATTTATATAGCGTTTTATTTATTATAGGGTTTTTATGGAGTTGCGAATTTTTATTTCTGCAGATTATTAATAAATGACAATCAATATATATTATGTGGAAATTAATTTATATGTTACATTTAAAGATACTTATAAAAGAAAATATGCAAAATAAATAAACAGGGTTATTCAATTTCTTATACCAAAATAATTATAGAAGGGCGAGATAAACATTTAATATTATTTGTAAAATTAATACTTTAGTATGCAAAGATTACAAATATCTTTATGGTATCAAAATTTATTGTCAGTGTTTGGAATTTGGAAAACCCTTTGATATTCTGCAGAAAATTAATTATTCTGTATTCATAAAACGCCCTATAGAAACCTTAAATGTGTCTGTCTGTGTCAGTATCTACTGTAGGGTCCAAGTTCCTAACATAATAATAATAAATAATAATTATTAATCTTTATTACTAATGAAAAAAAAATATATATGAGGTTCACATGAATTTTTCTACTCCTAAATGCCAATAAAAAATAAACTTCTGATTCTAAACAAAACTTAGACAAGAACTTAGATATCAATAAGTTGTATGTTATAAGTAGAGAAAAATATTTATTTAAAGTTTACATTTACACAGTTATATAATTATTAATAAAAAATGAAACATACCACTAATATTGCTTCCAATTGTAAACTTTTTATAAATAAATCGGTATAAAAATATGCCAATAATTTGTTTAAGTTAACAAGGCATTATGAGCAATAAAATAAATCAATTAGGGAGAAATTTTTGAGTCCCTTTTGTCTAGTAAACAATTAATCAAATAAATATTCTAATCTAATTAAGAAAATGTGCCTCTCTGAAATTTGTTTTTTTTTCTGTTTGCAATTTAATTTTCAATAAAAGTTAATTGAGGACCAACCTGATCACTCAAACATCTCGCTTTTTTTAAACATCTTAAATATATTCAGTCAAATTTAATCTTATTCTTCTTTTATTATAGGCATTACTATACCTGTTTCTTAATGTGCCTCCAGTATGTTATCGTTTTCGTGGCCTTCACACTGATCTCCTTCGTATTGGGGAGCCGTCTCTCGCCGTCCTTATCCACTCTATTTGCAGTCATTCTACTTATGTGTTCATATCATTCTCCTCTCCTCTTCCTTATCCATTCATTGATATTCTCCACTTTGCACCTCCGTCGTATATCTATGCTTCTGGCTCTATCCCACTTTTTTATTATTTCATTTCTTACATTAGTTTTCTGTTTTGGTTATTATAACAATATCATTTGTGTAGGAGATTAATTGCCTACCTCTTGTTCTGAGATTGCCTTGATTTATTTTTCTTAGAACATGCTCTAGGACCTAGTTAAATAATGTTAATAGCGCGTCTTGTTTTACCCCTTTCTTAATACTAAATTCTTTGGTCTCCCATTTTAGCATTTTAGCTTATAAAAGTCCGAAATTTTTAGTTTTCGTGATAATACTTTCATACCTAGTTCTCCCAATTTCCTGTGGATACTCTTGGTAAGGTGAAAATAGCAACCATGAAACTATTTAAAAAACTAAAGAAAACATTCGTCGCAGGGGATCAAACGTCGGTGAACCTTAAATTTGATAATCAACGAAATTCGAAGGCTATCTGTATTGTTACATTAATATTCTTTTCTTTCTGCTCCTTCGCTATTAACTTAATCTTCTTTTTTCGTCTTTTTTAAATTAATCAATAATTGTATTCCTTATTTAGAAATTCTGATTTAATAAGTAAAACTGTAAATGTTAGGTTTAGAAGAGCTGTTGCAACAGAAAAATTTGCCACAAAAATGTGTAACAGAAGTCTACCGTTTTGTCAATCTCTCTGGTAAGCCAACGCTCTTGTATCTCTAATTTGTTTCTATCGGAATTCATAGAGTTCCGCTCAATTTTTATTTAATTAATTTGTTATTAACATGTTCAGACCAATCATTTAACATATCATTTATTTAGTTTTGGACCAATATTATAATTTTTTGTTCCAATTTCTCGAATATTTTATACTACAACAAAACCAAAACGAAATTTAACGTAATTATTGGCATTTTTATATTAATTTTATATGAAAAATAAAACATAAGTATAGAAATAAATTATTCAGTAGTTGAAAAGAAATATGTATAATTTGCTGATGTAAATATTATATTGTACAGTGAATTAAGAAATATTATGTCTATGCATCATATAATTGTTTTCTTTATTCTAATTTATCAAAGGAAGAAAGATTAAGGTTATTTCAGTCAGATGATATTTTAAAAATTCTCATTTAGTACTAAACTAAATTACCTCGGCATATCGTAATATAATAGACAGGTACACAAGCCTGTAGCTGCAAAATCAAACCAAGCGCAACAGAATACGAGAAATTAGAAGATTACATCACTAGTGGATCATAATGTCCGTTACCTGTGTCTCATAGTCGTAATTTTTGGCCTTCCACGTTTTTTTTCTTTTCGGGAATATCCATTTCAATATCTTTTTCGGTAGTCGTTCGTGATTCATTCTTTCTACATGTCCGTACCAACAGAGTTGCCGTTGTTGTATTTCTTCGATTATGTTTGTTTCGACCTTTATGATTTCCCTAATCAGTTCATTCTTTATATTCTAGATATTCTGGCTGATCTTCGCCAATAGTCGATTTCTACAGCAAGAAGTCTCTGTTCCATTCTTTTTGATATTTGCCAAACCTCACAACCATATAGAAGTGTACTTTTAGACCTTTTAAAATTCAATTCAAATAAATTATATTTTCTTAATCTTTTTTCAATTACAATTCTTGATAAACTGAATCAATCAATAATCTCCCTATCAACAAAACAAAAAAAAAATCTAATACAAAAGTTACAACTAAACCGAGCAACCAATATCTAACGGCTGGACTACTTTCCCAGAAAGCTACTGAAAGAACGTGTCCCCAAAGAAAATTTTTCTTTATAGTCCATGTTCGTGTTAGTTACTTAAAGATTTGGACTTGCTACTATGACGTTGTTTACCTAGTTTTTTTACACCTTTTAAGACGTTTGGTAGAGGAATGGCCCAAGGAAAGTGTCTGGCAATACCCTTTATCAAGTTAGCAAGTACGCATAACTACATAATATACTAATAATACTCGAAATTTCTGCTTTGCCAAAATGGAAGCCCTTGGATCTTTTACTATAGCATATTTAAAAAATAGACAATTAAATTGGCGCACAATTTGAAAATGAAAATTCAAATTGGTACCTAAATTATATTAAAGAATAAAACAACAAACTGTTGTGATTTGTTCAATCATAACAATATACATTTTTGCTTAAAACGAGCTTTGCTGAACTATATGTTGGTGCTTGATACGATAAAGTAGGTAATGTTTGTTAATACAAAATGACTATTTATACCTATTACTAAATTTCAAACATGTAAGTATGTTTTTATAATGAAATCATTGAGATAAGATTAAAAGGTAGTTATGATATAATTTTTTACTTTTAATTTTATCCAACTACTGAGTTTTTTTAAGATAATAACTGACTGATTTATATCCTTTAATGCAAATACTGAAGGTATATGTGGAATTAGAACCTGCAATAAATCTGTTCGGAAAAATTAAGCATGGTAGGTTCATTAATAAAATGCAGTACAAATTAAAGTTTATTATTTTTTAATATTGTCGAAATTAACCGATATATATTATTTTAAATTTAATTTTTTAATGTGTTATCTTGTTTTCTTCTATCAATGTTTTGTGCAATGAATAAAATTGTAGACTGATTTAGTTTTAAAATTATCTTTTCTTTTTATTTTTCTTTTTATTTATTTTTATTTTATATTACTATTAGACACCCTGTGCACTGAGCATTAAAAACAAATATATTATCATATGCCATTTTGTATCCAGTATCACGGAGTTTGTGGTTCTGTTTAATCCAAAGCATTACACAGAGGCCGATGATAATATTCAAATCTTTAGTGCCTTAGTATGACCACAGTTTATCAATGCCATTAAATAGATATAAACATACTTAAAGAGGAAGTAAGTAAAAAATGTACTAAAAGATCAAGAATGATCCATATGCTGTAGGTACCTAATCGACGAAGATATTTTAAAAGGTAAGTATAAAATTTTTTTAATCTGAAAATATAAAATTAGCAATGCCTGTCAATTATAAAAATCATGGAGCCTTTATATGCTGCGCCATAATGAGCATTGTGTCGTCTATTGTTTTGTTTGCTGAAACACCAAGACAATTAATTTTTCTTCTTTCTGCGTTTCCACTTCTTTTGCAATTTTCATTGATGTTTAAATTAAATGTTTGCACTTCCCCGGCGCATCATGCCGCAGTGGTAGAAAATTGTTCTTACCACCAGGGTGGCCACCTGAGCAGGAACGTAAATACCTGTATGGAATGAACATGTTTCAAAAGAAGAATGTCATACAACTTATTAGCTTAAATGAGTATAGGGTCGGATTTGTAAATACTTGGTACTGGGCATCTGGAGCTATAGCCACAAAGGTCATTTTCATGGGTTATTTGAAATTGAAGAAGCTGTAATCTACATATCTTCTGATAAAAAACAATAAGATATTGTGAATTGGTCTCAAAACCGCTCTATTTGCCATTTTTTGGAACGACCTTTTGGAGCAATTTAATACAGCAAAAAAAATTGTACAGGACCCAAAAATAATATGCCTGCATAAAATCATTCGTCGAATCCAGAAGAAAAGATTTTGATAAAAAAAAATATTAAACACTAACGACTCGTACAATCACGCACCATGCAGGAATAAAGTGTGAATGTGCTCAATTACATGAAAGTATAAGAAGAAAATCTGTCAGCAAGAGAAAAATTTAAAGGGTCCGGGTTTTATTCCAGTGAAAATTATCAACTTTGCGCCTCCAATTAAGTGCGTCCAAATCTTTAAATCCGGCCTTCAATTTGTATTTTGAATAACGTTATTTGGTTTTTTTTTTTGAAATGAAATGAAATTTCTTTATTGAAATAGGAACACCTAATATACAAACATTTTTTTTTAAATATGTAAAAAACAACACTTAAAAAGTAGTATGTCAAAATATACAAAAAAAAAAACATTCTTATAATTTAAACCTATAAAAAAAAATACAATTTACAATTTAAAAATTTGCATTAGAAACGACAACAAAAAATATACACAAGTAGAAAAAAATGGGTACTGTTCATTATACATTGTCATTAATATGTTCAATTATTTTCTTTTTAAAAACCCTTACTGTCGAACTAGATTTAACACAAATTGGTAATTTATTATAATGGTCAAAGCATTTAAAAAATAAGGAATTCATGGACATTCGTTTATTTGTTCTGGCTATATGTAAGTTATTGTTATATCTGGTAGAGTAATTATGAATGGTATTGTTAAAATGAATGTAGTCTTGAAAGTAAGGTGGTGCTAAATTATTTAATATTTTATACCCAAATACCTTTGTCAAATAGTATAATCTCTGATACACTGAAAGCCATTGTAGCGATTTAAGCATATTATTTATAGAATTATATTTACTACATTTTAATATTATCCTCATACCACGATTTTGGAGTTTTTGTAACTGACTAATCTGATTTAGATTAAAAAGATACATAACTGATGAACAATAATCGAAATGTGGTTGAATAATTGATCGATAAACTGTGATTTTTGTTTCAGCTGATAAGTGTTTTGATATTCTTGCAAAATAATAAAGTTTTTTTGAGATCTTTTTTAAAACATAATTAAAGTGATCACCAAATAGTAAGAAGTTATCAAGTTGAAAGCCAAGGTATTTAATTGACGTTACAATTTCAATTTTCTCATCATTAATTGTAATATTAATTTCATTCAAATCTATATTACTATATTTATATTTTGTAGTTATTATCATAGCTTTTGTTTTTAATACGTTAAGTTTAAGTTTATTATACATTAAATAATTATTTACGGAATTTAAAGCCCTATTCATTCTTTGTACCACAGTTTTCAAGTTATTACCAAAGCAGGCGACCCGAGAGTCATCTGCAAACAGATCAACAAAATCACAATCCACAAAGAGGTTTAAATCATTTATATACAAAATAAATAAAAGTGGTCCTAGAACGCTGCCTTGAGGTACACCAATATTAATCCCATTTTCATTAGATATATTATTATTAATTTTTACCCTTTGTTTTCTCCCAAATAAATAATTAATAAACCAGTTCAAAACGCAACCATTAATGCCATATCCAATAAGTTTTTTCAAGAGTATATTACGATCAATTGTCTCAAAAGCTCTCTTTAAGTCTAGAAAAACTGCAACTACATAATTACCATTGTCTACCTCTGTTTTAAACTTACACAGAGAAAATTGCAACGCTGCTTCACAAGAGTATTTTTTACGAAATCCAGATTGGTTGCTAAATAAAATATAATTGTTTTCAATATGTTCCAGAGTTTGTTCATACACAACTAATTCAAGCACTTTTTCGATAGGTGGTAAAGTATTTATAGGTCGAAAATCAGAAGCGTAGGTATATTGTATTATTGACTTTAGGAATAGGAACTATTGTACTTACTTTTAATGCATCTGGAACTGTCGCAGTTTGCAGAGAAGTATTAATTAGATATAAGATAACATGACCACAAGTTTTAAATATCTCTTTCAATATTTTGGCATTAAGAATTTCATAAATACTGCACTTATTGTCTAACGACCTTACAATGACCCCTAACTCACTCAAAGATAACAACCGAAAGTTTGAAAAACTTGGATATAGATTATAGTTACAGAAATTTCCTGTTATTTCAGTTGGGATGCTATCAATTATTTGGGTTATGCTATTTATAAAGAAGTTATTAAATTTACTTGCAATTTCATTAATATTATGCTCAATTTGGCGTTCATTATTTAAATTAAATTCAATAAAATTTGGAAAATATTGACAGTTACTATTAATTAACTTTTTTAGAGTCTTCCACATTAATCGAGAATTATTTTTATATCTATCAATTTTATTAAAGTAATATTGTTCTTTTTTTATTTTTAGTACCTCATTCCTTAGTTTTTTAAATGCTTCCCATTTATCGTTTCTATCAGCACCAGTAGCGGCCTGAAATGATTTATACATTTTGTCCCTATCCTTTATTTTATAATGAATGTCATTATCAAACCATGGCACATTACTTTTATACTGACAAACTTGTAAAGGTGCTACAGTATTAATTACCGTTTGGCAGTTCTTGTAAATTTCTTCGTATATAATATTTATATCAACAGAATTCAAGTTCCAATTACAAGATAATAAATCGAGTTTAATTTTGTCTAAGTTAGATTCACTAAAGTTTTTATACATTTTTGTGGTAACACTTATGTCTTTGTCATTGTTACTGAGATTAACAGATATTATGCAGTGATCACTAATCTTAGGAGTATGATGAACTGTAGCATTAACTAACTAAATTATTATTAACCAATACATAGTCTATCAAAGTTGCACTATTATTAGTTATCCGTGTAGGCTCAGTTATTAATTGGTCGATTCCATATTGCAAAAACATTGCTTTAATTTTACGAGTGTAAAAAGACTCATTTATATAATCAAAAATTAAAATCGCCAATCAATAAACAGCGCTGATCATAGGCAAAAATAAGATCGCATATATTTTCCAAATTGTCCAAAAATACAGCATCGGAACTGGATGGTGAATGATAGAGACAACCCATTAACCATTGATAACCCCAAGATTGATTTTTATAACTTTGCACCAATAATTAAGCTCAAGCACAAAGGTCCTAGCAATTGAAAACTTTAAATTATCTTTCACATAAATTATGACACCTCCTGTGCTTCGATTTGAAGAGTTACATCTGATTAAATTGTAACCATCAATTTTGATTTCAGAATCTTCAATTTCCTTGGTAATTCTTGCTTGACTTATAAAAATTATCTTAGGGCAGTAACACAACAAACTAATCTGAATTTCATCTATTTTGTTTAGCAAACTTTGAGCATTGAAGTATAGTACCTATATCAGTATTAAACGAAATATTAGGGTCCTTTCTTAGTTTTTAACTTCCCGCTAAAAAAAAATTAAATTTTTTTTTAAAATCGGGAAGTTATTGGTTTCACCCCGTTTTTCGAAAATCGAGTTTTCATCGGATCTCAACGTTTTGAGGTCTTAGGAACCTCCCCTGACTATTTTTACGAGGGTGTCTGTATGTCTGTATGTACGTGTGGATGTGTGTGTGTGTGTGTGTGTGGATGTATGTAAACCTCTTATAACTTTTGAACGGCTTGACCGATCGGAATGAAATAAAAAGCATTCCAAAGAGTTCCATCTAACTTAGATTACCTGTAAGTTTGAACCGATTCGAGCCGGTAGATTTCGAGAAATTTCAAAATAACCGAAAAAAACAATTGGTAAAAATGATGTTTTTTGGGCATATCTTTTTGGCTATTGCATCGATCAATTTCATAACCTAATCAGCTCTCAAGCTTAAAAAGCCACGTCGAATGCCGTTTTGCAAATTAAAATCGGTTAATTGGTTCGTGAGATATCGTTGTCGAAAAATTTCAAAAAAAGTGTTTTTTTTTTCAATAACTTAGAGATTTTTTGACTAACCGATTTTGCACTCCCAGTAACGTTTTTAGGTCTCAAAAAACTGCGTCGAATGCCATCTTGAACATCAAAATCGAATAAGGCGTTAAAAACTTATGGCTTTTTAAACATTTCAAAAAAAGTCAAATACGTCAAAATACGTCACGTTACGATAGCTTTGCGGTTAAAACTAGCGGGAAGTTGCAAGGATGGCCTTTAAGGTCAACCTCTTTTCGAATTTTTTTCTCTTAGTATTGCACCTTTTTTTACAATAGTAGGCGTATTGTTAATAAACTTAATTGTTTTTGAATTGTCACCCTGACTGATAAGCTCATCTAGATTTCACTTTCTTAAAATATTGCTGCTGCGCCTTAGTTTGGTCAGATGCAATTTTAATCCCTGGTATGTTCATTAATTTATTTTTTAAAACAAGTTTAGCATCTTCAGCGGATTTAAGAATAACTTTTATTGGCCGAATTTTATTAGCCGCAAATTTCCCCAATCTAAACAGCTTTAAATTATTTTTGTCAATATTATAATTTTGAAGAATATTATTTACTACTTGTTTATCTTCAATACTACGATCCGTTTGAGTACTTTTAAGGGATTCATTAACATTAAATATTATTATATTAGAAGCACGATTTTGCCTCTCTAGCAATTTAGAAATAACTACTTCCATGTTTGGTATTTCAGATAGATTCGGGTAGATTGTGGTTACATTTATTGTTGTAAATATATCCTATCCTATTAGACCCTTTATTTATGAAAAGTTACCTTAACACAAATTAAAAGTTTATACATGTAGGACTTTATTTTCAGAAAACTTTGGTACTTGTTAAATCATAGGAATACTGTGATAATGGTAGCCTTTGGTAGCCATATTTCTTGAGTGTATATTTAATACAAAATAATTATTTTGATACGCTTTGATACTATTGGATGCAACTTACAGATTTTTACGAATAAATTTTAACATGATAACTATATTGACATGCAGGTTACTGAATTTTGTCAGAATAAGTAATTTTTATTCATATATTAATATATTAATATATTAATATATTAATATATGAATAAAAATAACTTATATATTAATATATTAATATATGAATAAAAATAACTTATTCTGACAAAATTCAGTAACCTGCATGTCAATATAGTTATCATGTTAAAATTTATTCGTAAAAATCTGTAAGTTGCATCCAATAGTATCAAAGCGTGCATTTTGAAGAGTTATGACTGTGTAAAATCCAATAATATACGAAAACGTACGAAACATAAGCTGCCGCAATAACAGTGTTTATAAAACATACCATTATCAAATGGAAACTGATGCTAAACACTATAGGAATATAGTTGCCTAACTTGGAAAACAATTAACTACCACAAAAACAGTAACAGGCTGTCCTCAAGGAGGAATTTTATCGCCTTTAGTGTTAATACCAAAGAAAACTCAAAGTCTCGTACCATACAAATTATTTTATTGTATTCGAAGCAGAATAAATTGATAACTAATTACGACCAACAAAGGTCATCATCGGGTTAAATGCAAAAAAGTAATAATAATACAATTGTATAAAAATTATTTGCATGGAAAGTAGCTTAGGTGGTAGAACTGGTTACAATATCTTCCACACAAAACGTCCTACGGTATTTAAACAGTAGTGTAGAATGAGAAACAACAAGATAGTAGGTATTAACTAATTAGAAGTCAACAGACAATGGATGATATTCTCTCGCCTTTAGTGTTGATAGTTGATGATCTCATAGCAAAGCTTAAAAGTGAAGGGTTTCGTGCTCTGGGCTTTGATGACGATTTAATTATTGTGATAAAAGGTAAACATGACAGTATTATTGCTTACCTCATTCAAAGTGCCTTCAATCTCATAAGGACTTGGTGTCCGAAGGAAGGACTTTTATCCAATCCTAACAAAACGACACTCATTTCATTCACGAACATAAGGAAACCAATGATTGAACCTCCTGTTATGAATGTAGTGACACTTTCATTCTCAGAAGACGTGGAATCCACACCACCCAAATGTAACATCCAAAGCTATAAGAGCTAGGTCGACCTGCCGTAGACTTTTTGGAATAACATGGGGATTTAAACCTAAAATTATCTATTGGTCATATTTAACGGTTGTTTAGTTACTTAAAACAACGCAATAAAAGGTAATAATAGAATTGTAAAAGGTGCAAAGTCTCTCTTGCAAAGGGATCACTGGCGCAATGAGATCTTGTCTTAGTGCAACCTTCTAGACTTTCCACCTTACATTTAAATGTAACGAGGATTGATCTAGAAATTGCCAATAGGTTAACAAAGCAAAGCTCTAAAACCCGGTGATCTTACAGGACATCATCGGATTCTAAGGGTCGAAGCAATCCAATCCATAAAGATACCTACAACCATGATTTTTCTAAAACGAGATTTTGAACTCGTTATTAATGAGTGTGATTTAACATAAAATGAAATCACTTAACTTACAAAAGAAGCATGTACTTATTATACTGATAGGTCTAAAACACCAGAAGAAGTCAATATAGAGGTTAGAGCTCCTAACGTTAGGCTTACAAAGGTACTGGAAAACACTCCTACAATCTTCCAAGCAAAACTTTTAGCAATAGACTTCTGTGCTCAAGAGTACGCCTCAATTCAGCCAAAACTGACATAAAGGAATTTTCGGAAACCAGATTGCTGATAGTCTCACAAAAGAAAAACCTAGTACTCCTCATATCGGACCTGAACCATTATTGTAACATCTCAAAAAGCCGCCTTATGGATGCTCGTTATTGGGAAAAGGAACTCAGTACAGCCTACTGGAAAAACACCCCAAGCTAAAGACAAGCAAAGAGGTTAATACTGGACCTTCACTGTGCTATTTTAAATTATTCTTAGAGCTTCAGAAACCTAAACACAGAATAATCGCAGGAATTCTCACAGGGTACTGTCAACTGAGGTACTATCTAAGTAAAATGGGCAAAGTGGACAGTAAATATGTAGATTCTCTGAGTATGATAATAAAACAATTGAACATATATAATCTGGCTAATCTGCAACTGCAGAGTAATCGTTCTCCATAATATCATATCTATGATATGTCTTGTTAGAGGTTAATTAGGTTACAAACGTATGTCCTAAGGGGATAAGAGACTGTCCAGACCTTATGGACTCATAATTAGATGTATGTTATACACAATAAAGATCTTTTAGATCGCAGTGTAGTAAGTTCACCAGTACCAATCGAGCCCACTTACAATCTATCATACGAAAATTTCTTCTAATTTCTCCTCTAAAGTCCTGTACGGAATTCAAATCAAATTATATCAATTTTTCCTAAAGAACATTAACACAGAAAAGATGACTCGTGCCGATGGCAAATTATAAGGGATGTCGTTTTTGGGAATAAAATGTATTTAATATTGTCGATGCCAGTTCTGGGTATCTCTTATGTAATTGCACAATACCATCTCAGAAACAACATTATAAGTTAACTCAAGCAATTTGGAAAGGTACAGGTATATATGTTATTCCGGACCATAATTATTAAAATGAGGTATTTCTAAATACGGTACTGATTTCTATTGGCAATTAGGTTAATTTTTTGTTGAAAGCTGGTCTAATTTTCTTCTAGTAACAAAACGAAATAATTATAGAAACCCTATCTAGTTAGAATACATTATATAGTTAAATAGTTAGGACACGATACTTAAGTTAAATTAAAAATGAATACGCCGACATTCTGAATCAATTTGTAACAGTATTGATCCTACATTAATTAATATTTTATTGAATACATTGTTCCAATTTGATCTTTAAAAGCCCAAATTTATCTATCATTCATCGAGGACAATAAATTTTTGTAAATACTTCTTTTTTTATGTTGTGATCACAATAATACATATATGTCGTAGTCACTTGACGAAAGTGAAACTACTTGAAAATTAGTTGTTAGTAATAATAAAATATCACCCCAATTTAAGACACTTCTACAAATAGAATAATTAAATGAAACAATAGAATCGACTTACTTGTTTTGAAGAGAAGGTACCACCCAGCAATCGGATAGTAAAATGAACTTAAAATTCTGATCACAGCGCGAAAGAAGGACAGTTATATAGTAACACCACTACCAGTATAGTTTATAATTAAGGCAATTACCTACATTAATAAAACTCACCGAATATAGGCTCGGAAACAATAGTCTGGTGAATTCTTTAACTAAAACGATTCGATAGATCGTTAGAGCTATTTGTTCTTGATTTGTCCCATTATTTAGATTAAAATTAATTTGTAATATCAATGGTTTAAAAAAAAAATTACCTGAGAAATCAATCGATTTAAACTCTGACACAGCCGGACTTTACATATGTATGTAAAGTCCGGCTGTGACTCTGAGTTAAAATTAAATATAGGTACCTCTTGTATACAACGTTAAAAAAATTATGCGTGTAATTTTGGGTTTACCCATATAAACCTATATAAAAGTTGATAGCAGGTATTCTGAGGACAAGGACCATGCAATTACAATGGTTTTTTTATAATTCACGTTCACAAAGTTTCTATTTCGACACTAAAAACAGTATCGAAATAGATTCATTGTAACACTGTTTTTAGTAACTTTTTGTTTTACACAATTGGTTGCACTGCACTGATTTTCAACGAAAGAGTTCAGGTAGTAAATCAAAAAGTATGTTGTAGTAAATTATTAACTACATTATCAGCGTTATTGCTAAATAATTCGGAATATTTTATACAAATTTGACAAACATTCAAATTTAAAATCATTAAAACTGACAAGTGTCAAAACTGTCAAGATTGCCAACATAAATAAATATTTCGAAAAACTCTCATTTTATTTTTTTTTATACTTTTAAAAGTTCATTATAAAAAATAGTATGTAACACTCGAATTACAATGACGGTTTGTAGTACTCGTTCTTTGCGAAACTCACCGCTTCGCGGTTCGTTTCACAAACTGAACTCGTACTACGAAACCTCTGTCATTGTAACACTTATTGTATTACAATATACTATAGAGGTCTTATGACGAAAAGAACAGAAGTTTTGAAAAGTTAGAGTATTACGTTGAGCATACATACAGTTCAAATTATACAAATTATTGGACGCACCGTAATTTTTTAATAACTTTATGTTTCTTTTTCGAGTTTTTATGCAACAATTCTATATTTGAAAAACAGTATTATTGATTTTTATTCAATAAGCATTTATTTTTCCCATATGGTAACACTATGTTATTCAATTCATCCATGATCAAAAACAATGTACAAACATGTGTCAATTACGAATAGGGTTGCGGCAGATACGGACTTGTTTCTGCGACTCTATAAACTGTGATTTTTTCTTTAACAGAGACATGTTTGCAGAAAATTTGTCTACAAAACAGGTTTGCTACCACAAAGATGATAAAATTACAACTTCTGGCTGTTAGCTTGAATGCTCCTGAGTTAAAAGAATTTAATTTTAAGATCTGCTGCCCCGCCAGGTGCGCCAGGAAGCCCAAATTAACAGCTGCAATGAATTCAAAGTGCCTGAAGTGAGCCAAACAATGGCAACACAAAGATGAGTACTTCTGGAGATCGATAAAATATTGTAAGTTGATAAATTATTATTTTTATTTATTTTTGATAGGTTTGATTCAGTGACGAAAGCACATTCGAAATTTTGCATAATAAAGCTTTGTATGTGCGTCGTCGTCATGTAGAAAACTTTCATCCTGATTGTATCGTTCCAATTGTGAAACATTCTACAAAAGTGATAATTTGGTCAGTCATCAGTGGCAAAGGAACTGGATGTCTGCACGTGGTACAATATATAATGTATAATATATATAATGTAAGACCAGTCTTACAAAATCGGTTAATCTCGCAGCTTCGAAAATGGTTTCCAAATGAGGAACCATTAATTTTTATGCAACTTGGAGTTTTAAGCTTTTTTGGCAGAACAAAATATCCCTCTGTTGGATTGGCCTGGTAATAGCCCCGATATGAACCCAATTGTAAATGTGTTGGAGCTGCTAAAAAAAAAGTGGCTCAAGATTTCATCACTAACAAAATTCAGCTCTTACAAAAAATTATTTATGTGTGAAATCATCATGTTGAGACAACAAAAAGTCAGTTTTATTTTAACAAAATCTCTGAATCTTTTACGAAAAACAAAACCACATGGGGTGTTATAAATAAATAAATGAAAAACAAAAAACTCACAAAAATATCTGTCTAAAAATAGATGATACTAAAATCACAAACCCAGATATTATAGCAAACAAATTTAATGATTATTTTATAAATGCACCAGAAGATATAATTAGTAAAATAATTAAACCCAATTTGGATTTTGAGTGTTCCAACGATTTTGTTCAAAATAGTTTTTTCCTATCTTATATAACAGAGGAAGATCTCCTTAGACATAATTAAATATAAAATCAAAAACAAAGCATCGTGAGGTTTTGATGAAATATCAGGTATAGTAATTAAGAAAATTGCTTTTAACATTTTGACTCCACTTGCTCACATTATAAATGCTTCTTTCAATACTGGTGTTTTTCCCAGTAAGCTAAAAACTTTCATCATTTCACCAGTATTAAAACAAGGGGATTCTGAGTTAATGTCAAATTTTCGACCATTATATGCTCCATCTGTGCTATCTAAAATTATTGAATATGCAATGCTAAAGCAACTTTTATCATTTTTAAATATCAACCAAGTTATCACAAAACATCAACATGGTTTTCGAAGTAAATTTTCTTCTTCCACGGCCATTAACAGTTTCTATGAGGAAGTTTTAATATCAACTGAAAATAGGGAAAATGCGACTGCCATTTTTTGTGATCTCAGTCGTGCTTTTGATTGTGTACCACACGATGTACTCCTCGATAAATTATACAGATACGGTGTTAGGGGAGTTGCCCATAGTTGGTTTCGATCCTATCTGAAAGACCGACACCAAATAGTTAAAATAAAAATGATTTTAAAATTTCTATGTCTTATCCGGTTGTTAACAAGAATGGAGTACCACAGGGTTCCATATTGGGTCCGATATTATTTATTTTGTATGTAAATGAACTACCATATGTTATGTCTGATGCATTTGTATCACTTTATGCGGATGACTCAACAATGCTTTATCGCGATAAGAACATAAATTTTTTACAAGACAAAATAACAAATTCACTGAAAACCTTCTCTGATTGGTCCAGTAATCTGTCGCTCCTGTTTAATGTTCACAAAACTAAATTTGTATCATTTACATCCCGTGCAAGCTCTAATAAACCTGATCTTAGTGTTATCATCAATGGTGAGAGTATTTTGAATTCTAGTGATGTGAAGTTTTTGGGAGTGACTTTTGACTCTCATTTATCTTTTAAGACTCATTGTTGGAATGTGTGTAAAAAACTTAACTCTAAGTGTTATCAATTGAGAAATTTAAGTAGAATACTTAGTCAGAGCCATCTTCGACTTTTTTATTTTGCTGAAGTACAGTCGATAATGAGTTATGGTATAACTGCCTGGGGTAGCTCTCCTAGTATAAAGGATGTTTTCAAGGTCCAAAAGCGTATTGTAGTAAGATGTATTGCGGGTGTTCCGTATGGTTGGTCTTGTAGAAGTCTATTTAAGGAGTTAAATATATTAACAGTACATGGAATTTACATTTTAGAATTATTGATACTAATTTATAAAAATCAAAGAACCTTTTTATGCAACAGTGATATTCACTCACACAACACAAGAAATAAGAGACAGTTTGTAGTACCCTACCGACATTTAGAAATAAGTAGAAAGTCATCTTCTGTCGTTGGTTTACAACTGTATAATAAACTTCCTCAAAATTTTAAAAACATCAACTCAACTACAGCTTTTAAAAACCAAGTTAAAGAGTACCTACCTAGTGAGCATGTGTCCTCATACACTGAGTGAATATTACGAGAGTGTATCTGTGGATGCCCAAGCTGCAACACACTAACCAAAATTAATTCTGTTTTTTATTGTGCTACGTTTGTTGTTTACTTTGTATCTTTTGTATGAATGTTAATGTTTGAAATATTTTTAAGAATATTGTTCTGTGTATTTCTGTATACTTTTTATTTGTATGTACTTTGACTTGCTATATACCATGTGTAATTTATAGTGAAATAAACTATCTATCTATCTATCTATCATCCTCAAATGCAGGAGACAGTCCAGTCTTGCACTGTTAGCATGCCTCGCAGAACTAAAGCTTTGATAACTGCTAAAGGTGGCTCAACAAAATATTAACTTTTAATTAGGTATATTATTTTACTTTTCCTTAAAATATAATAATCACATTTTTTTTTTACATAAATGCTGTTTTATTTGTGGTAAATTAACCGTGTAATAAGTGTATAATATAAAAATAATTCTTGGTACCTTTGAATTGAGAGATATGTTTTAAAAAACAAATTATTGTTCGAACATTACGTTGTCTGTGAAAATGGAACAATCTTCTTTTTTCCTGATTTGTAAATACGTATCCTAAAAAACTGTATTGTCTATACAGCAAGTAATCTAAAAATGTTTTTTTTTCAATTTCAAGACAAAAAAAAAAACAGAATTTCTGACCGCGATTAGGATGTACTGATTATATTTAAGCTGTTTTGACCTCATTTCGGATGCTTCCTTCTTGACAATTGAATTCAAAATCAAAATGATAATAAAGCGATTTTTGGCATTTTCTAAATTCAAATATACGTTTTCGGTTTCGGCGTCAGAGACTTGCATCAATGGTTTTGATTTTTTCATAACTTACTAGTGCCTTAATATAACTAGGAAAGAGTTCAGTTCCATGCGTATTTTACTTTGATCGATGTTTAAAAAAAAACACTAACTAGATCTCGATCAAACCAAATTTCAGTGGAAGTTTATATGGTAATGTATATCATCTATCTTTTTTAGTTTTATAATTCTCTTATTCCAGAAGTTACAGAGGGTGGACACACATTTTACCACTTTGGAAGAATCTCTAGCGCAAACTATTCAATTTAGAAAAAATTGATATAAAAATCCTAATTATCAGTTTTGAAGACCTATCCATAGATAACCCACACGTATGGGTTTGATAAAAAAAATTGGAAAAGAGGTTGACCTTAAAGGCCATCCTTGCAACTTCCCGCTAGTTTTAACCGCAAAGCTATAGTAACGTGAAGTATTTTGACGTTTTTAACTTTTTTTGAAATGTTTAAAAAGCCTTAACTTTTTAACGCGTTACGATTTTGATGTTCAAGATGGCATTCGACGCAGTTTTTTGAGACCTAAAAACGTTACCGGGAGTGCAAAGTCGGTTAGTAGCAAAAAATCTCTAAGTTATTAAAAAAAACACTTTTTTTGAAATTTTTCGACAACGATATCTCACGAACGAATCAACCGATTTTAATTTGCAAAACGGCATTCGACGTGGCTTTTTAAGCTTGAGAGCTGATTAGGTTATGAAATTGATCGATGGAATAGCCAAAAAGATATGCCCAAAAAACATTATTTTTACCAATTGTTTTTTTTCGATTATTTTGAAATTTCTCAAAATCTACTGGCTCGAATCGGTTCAAACTTACAGGGAATCTAAGTTAGATGGAACTCTTTGGAATGCTTTTTATTTCATTCCGATCGGTCAAGCCGTTCAAAAGTTATAAGAGGTTTACATACATCCACACACACATCCACACGTACATACAGACGCCCTCGTAAAAATAGTCAGGGGAGGTTCCTAAGACCTCAAAACGTTGAGATCCGATAAAAACTCGATTTTCGAAAAACGGGGTGAAACCGATTTAAAAAAAAATTTAATTTTTTTTAGCGGGAAGTTAAAAATGTTTATTAGTTTTAAGTATGTGGAACTAATATTTTTGTGTAAAATCTTAAGGCGGTTCACAGAATATATCTACTTACCAAGTTTCAACAACGTAGTTTTTAAAATTAAAAAAAAAGTGGCTTAGACATACGGACAGACAGACAGACATGACGACACTATAACGGTTCCGTTTTTGCCCTTCGGCAACGAAACCCTAAAAAGAGAGTATTACAAGCCTTTTCTTAATATTTTTTTTAACCTCCTAAATTGCAGGTCCTTCATAATTCGCTTGAAAAATGCTTTAGAATATCATTAAATAGTCCACCAAAAGTTCAAAATTGGTACGTATTCGTAAAAAATGCATTTTTAAATCCGATGTACCTCAAATCAAGAAATATATTTAAGCAACTTTTTGCCAAATCAATATAACAGTTAAATAGTTGTGTTTTGATCTAATATTACAAGTATTAAATATTATGTATTTTTAAATACCATACATAAAACATCTCTCTGAACATTCAATTGGAAAATATTTTAATACC
This sequence comes from Altica lythri, assembly GCA_964028335.1. Classification (NCBI taxonomy): domain Eukaryota; kingdom Metazoa; phylum Arthropoda; class Insecta; order Coleoptera; family Chrysomelidae; genus Altica; species Altica lythri. Next base: position 59,808,638 of record OZ034805.1, on the reverse strand, counting down.
AACATTAAACAAACAACACCCATTAATTTTTTATCTAATATTGTTTATAAAATTACATGCACTGTCTGTGAAAAATTCTAAGTATGCCAAACGAAAAGATATCTGAAAACAAGAAAAAAATAACACAAGAATGACTGAAATAACCGATAAAAGAAATACCAAAATAATCAAAAAGTTACATCGTTGATACTACATTGCATAAAAACGAATCACTGCTTGCATTTTGAAAGTATCAAAGTTGTTGCATATCAGAATTTTTTATCAAAATGAAACTTCTCGGAGATGATACACATAATACAGTTAATCAGAAGAAAGATGTAGAAGGGCTAAACACAACTTTAATACATGCACTGTTGTTTATATATGATAAATACCTACCACTGTTTAAATACTGAATTTTTCTTCTGTTTTTCCCTTGTTTTCATTTGGATGTTTTTTCTTGTTGAATATCTAGATATATAATATAGATTGATTCATGTTGAATTCCAACATACCTTTATGACAAAGAAACTAATTTCGCACGTAAGTATCTGTTTGTTTTTGAATGTTGAATTGAATGTTTTTATTAGTATTGTAAGTTACTTGTTACTATTGTTAATTATATACATTTGTAGTGAGCCTGAGGTGAAATATATTACCGAAACGTTGGTCTATGGATGGATATGCCAAATTTGTCAATTTATTCTCGTTGCTAACTAATTTTGTTTTCTATTAAAAGTTTTTTTAAAAGCTTTTATTTAACTTGCAATGTATGTATGTAAGTACGATGGTTTTGCATATAACCATAAAGACAAAAAATATATATCTAAAATAATTTATTTACTTCTTTAATTAGGGAACATTTGCCACTAAAATCAAAATAATAAAATGGTAAATCACTATTTTGAAGATGACCCTTGTTTATTTATCTTGATAGATAAGTCAAATTTGTCAAGGGTCGTTTATTCAAAACTGAAAATGCGTAACAAAAATTAAAATAATTTTCTGTTCTGAGCTTTCGACAACCAGATTAAAATAAATTAAAAGCAAAAAACTTTTTTGAAAAAAGCTTTTAATTAAACGCTTTAAAAAGAAAAAAATACAATTTTCCCTTTAAATTTTAAATGTCAACTTATAAATAATCTTAATGCTAGAGGTTGGGCTTTAATTTGATTGATGACCTTAATATAGACCTGTAAGGCTTTATGTAACTCTGGATTCAGATATTTTGCTACTAAGGTGTTTCTATGCAACACAAAGTGAATAGTGTGTATACATTTTCTTTGAGAAATGTAGCAATACCTTGGTAACGCCCTACCATAGCAGGTGCTTCATCTGTTCCTACTGCTATTATATTTTCAAGCGGAATATCATAATCAGTTAAATATTCTTGTAAACATCTAAAAATTGTCATTCCTTTTCCATCAGTTTTAAAATATTTAACAAATAAATATCTTCAGAAATGACTTTCCTTTTCTTTCGTTTTACTGAATTTGCACTTGGACAAGAACTAAAAAACGTTAACGGAGACTTTTACATTACATTCTCAATGACGTCTTTAATTCCAGGTATAATAATTTCTTCAGCGATTGTGTGTGGTTTTCCCTTCTTTCCTATATTAAGCGAAATCTGGTAAGGAGCTAGTAATCCTCCAAGTTCAGTAGACAGCTTTAAAAAACTTTTTATAGTTGGTGGATATGTTACTTTATCTTTAAGTTTTTTGAAACATTCATGTTCTTGATTTTTTTTATCTTACTGAACTTTTTCGAGATTATCTTATATTTTTGACGGTTTCATGTAGTCGTTTCCAAAAGTTTTTTTGCATAAAAGACACATAGGAATCGATTCATGTGTCGGTGAAGAAATAAATCCAAATTTCTAATAATACAATGAAATGATTTTTCTTGGACCTCCAATCGACCCCCTGGCACATATCGACACTTGCTTTTATCAAATAGACCTTTGGGGTCTGTATAGACCATTTTAACGACCTCTGACATAAGGTGTGGATATCCCTACACACAGTGCCGACAGAGCATTTGCTCGCCCCTCCCCAATTTTCCAGATCCAGAGGTTATAACTCGATAGTTAAAATTTAAGACGAAAATTTGATTAAAAAGCTTCTAATGATGCTCTTCTTCAGGAGGGAAACGAAGAAATGTTTGACTCAAATTTTTTTTTATATTAAAAATTTTAAAGATTGTTATGAAGATTTTTTGTCAAAGAGATCGCAAAAGAGATTTTAACACCTTCTAGAATCTTAAAAGTCTTTGAAGAAGTTTCTGGAGATGATAAGTAGATATCCTTGAAACGACCATAAAAGCCGTCATTATACAAAGAAATGTTATCAAAACGCTTCTGCTGATGCTATTCTTCAGGAGGGAAACGAAGAAATGTTTGACTGAAAAAAGTAGTTTATATTAAAAATCTTAAAGATTGTTATGAAGATTTTTTTGTCGAAGAGATCGCAAAAGAGATCTTAACACCTTCTACAATCTTAAAAAGTCTTTGAAGAAGTTGTAAGGGTCTTTCTAGAGATGGTAAGTAGATATCCTTGAAACGACCGTAAAAGCTGTCAATATCCTAAGAAATAATCTTAAAACGCTTCTGGTGATGGATGCTCTTCTTAAGGAGGAAAACGATTAAGATCAATTCTTCTTTTTAAAGCATTTAAATAAAAACATTTTTCAAAAAAGATTTTTGCTTTTATTTTTTTTCTAAATGTAACTGGAATTACGATTGACCAATCACCCTATATATCTGCTATAATTATTCTTGATAGTTACCGACTTCATAATATATTTATTAAGAAATCAATATGTAATACGAAAAATGAAATCCTTATGCGGTGACTCGTCCGTCCCTGTATATCAACCACTTTACTCTAGATAGATAGGTAAATTAGGAAACTTTCTCTCTAATCAGAACTAAAGTTACCATTTTATTTCATTTTTATTTAAAAAGCGAATGAAATTCACAGAGCGCAGTTTCCATGCAGTTTTCGCATCGTAGGTACTCGTAATGTGCAGTTTAGAACAACGACGTTGCAGTTATGCATTTGACCCAGTGCCAGTATAGCACAGTGTGAAAATGCGTTTTGTTCAGACAATTTTCAATTTTCGTGCTTGTGTAATTCGTATGATTTTAAATTATATAAATCATTATTAAAAACCATGAAGTTACATTATGCCAAAATTTCCCGGCAAGCTGTAAGTAAATTTTAACATTATGAATATGAATATTAATTTTTTATCAAATATCACCAATACACAAGTATATAGGTAATTACACACTTAGTAATTAATTAGGACGTTATTTATAATCCAGAGCTGTATAAATAATAAAAAGTCCAACTCGATAATCAGCATTTAACCTTCAAACTGCAATTAGCTTCGTATGCTATCAAAATTGCTAAGAGATTATTGGACTTGGACAGATTACTTTGTGTAGGTACGTTTAGAGTTTGTTAAAATAAAAACAAATAACAATTTCACAGAGCGAAGCAGATTTTTCTTTATCAAAATAGTGTAAAAGATTGCACCACAAGGCACAAACTTGTTTAACTAATAAGTGCCGCTACTCATCGTAATTCTATACAATTGAAACACAAGTCATATATGGCTCAAATAAAAGATATACAAGTCTGAATCAACAGTATTAACGATCCTATTTTGCCACTTTGTGTAGTTTTTTTTTTGTATAGACTCAAGAAAATTAAATCGCATACTTATTAAATTGTTAACGTCTCGTCACATGAATTTGTCAAGCACTTTTCCAGAAGTCAGAAAATATATAATATTTGTTTTTCTACGATTACTTTTGAAAATTGACTTTTCCACATTCAAATCCCTGATAGAAAGTTGGCCTTTGCCTTTATTTGTCACTTTAGAGCAGAAAATTTTTAAATTTCTGATTGCTAAATTTAATTTAACAAAAAAAAAAACGAGTGTGGCAGTCACCGGGACTGCCGGTAGAAGTTATACTTCTATGCATGCGCCCGGATTCAGAAATTTGTATGGGAATGATTTAGCAAAATCATTATATGATATTCATGTTCAGCGACCCCCAAAAACCTCCTAGTACCGAGTGCACACTCATTTTGTATCGCATTTGCATAAAGTTCCTGAAGACGAGGTCCGTCCTAAGGACCAGGTGCCTCGGAGAACATCGCCATGCTGATATTCGTATTCAGCGACCCAAAAAAACCCTGGGTACCAAGTGTGCATTGATTTTGTATATAATTTGCATAAAACCCCAGGAGATGATGTAAATACCATGCACCCTGGGCACCAAGTACCGCGGAGAGTTTCGGCATCATGATATTCGTGTTCAGCGACACCAAAAACCCTGAGTACAAAAATTGAACCCATTTCCCGCAAACTTACCGAGTTGTAAATTTTCTATCTATTGTCTGTTCCCATTTTTACATTATAAAAAATAACGACAAAACTTTCTGATGCTCTAACGAATCAAATGAAAAAAACCGTAATCCGATCTATCTTACTTTACAAATTTCGGAGATATTGCTGACTTTAGTGCTTTATTTTCTCTGTTAAAACTCTGTTTATGTAGCCAACAACCTCAAAAGCATAGTGCAGGATATACTGCAACCATGTGACGGTACTTTAGACTACAATACTCATTACTGAATATTATTATTAATATTATTAATATAAAATAGTAAACTTTATATCAATACTTACGTGACAGAATTATAAAATAATCTGTCAAACACAATACGCATTATGGTATATTAAAATGAAGCTGATACTACGGAATATTCTATTTGACTATCTAATATTTTAGGAAACTAAGATTTAATTTAAAAAATAAAAATATTGAATGTGTCTATAAACGTCACCTTAATTTGACTACCAGTATTGGCAACACAAAACACAGATGCTATAAAAAATTATTAAAAATCTATTTTTTGATAAATTAGGTACCACGCTCTGCTAACTCCTCATGTTGCAACTTTTTATCTCAAGTGGCAAAGTACTACTTTCTGCTCTTAATACACAAATAGCTATTGGGTATATTTACTATCAAGGTATGAACGTGTAATATTTAGATTGAATAAAAAGAAAACTTGAGATTAGAAATTATCTGTCCTCGCAATATCAAATGTTCTAAAAAAATACACTAGAAAATGATGTATAAATGACTAAATGTGTACCTACAATACTTTTATAATATAATGAAGGACATCTACAATGATTACAAAATATTTCTTAAGCACCAAATTATCATACACCAGTCCTCTATCTATCACTGATTGACTAAAGCTTTGTCGCCTACATAACAGAAGATATTTATTTCTTTCTCTCCCATCTTATATCCTTTTATTGGGCGCACTGTTCTTATTATCTTGTCCATAATGATGTTGAATAGAGCCGGGCTGAGTGAGTCTCTATGACGAATGCTATTTCCAGCTGGTATTGGATTGTTAAGTTCCCTGTTTATTTTAGCTCGGATTTGATTTTATTTAGATTTGTTTTCTATGGTCTTGATTAAGTTGTGTATCATATAACAGATGCAGGACATCTTTCAGGCGTACGCGATCGAATGCATTTGTCAGGTCAATAAAGCATATAATAGTGGGCTTATTATCACCTGACCTGAAACCTTATTGTTTGTCCTCTAGGGTGATAAGGTAAGTTATGATTTTTTGTTGTAGCTTTATCGTGGTACTACGCAGTTCAAGAGTAGCTTCTTATCACCCTTTTTGAGCATAATGATCGTGGTGCTGGTTCGCCATTCATTTGGAATTCTATGCTGATAGAGGATCTTCTGGATTAATTCTGTTAATTGTTGTACTAAGGCTTCTCCGCCGTATTTTAGAAGTTCACGTGGGATTCCGTCCTGACCGGGGCTTTTCCTGTTCTTTAGTTTATGGAGGGCCAATTGTACGTTAATATACTATTGTCCACGACTGTTGTTTCTCATTATAATTGCAAAATCCAAGAAAATTTGTAATCTGGATAAGATTGTCTGTTATAAAAAAACCTCATCTCGCTATTCCAATTTTTAAATAGGTGATAGTGTTTTGTTTTTTGAGAAAAATCGATGTGTTTCGTTTGTTTATAGAAATATTGGCAAAATTCAATAAGAATTGTAATCTGTATAAGATTATCTACTATATAAAAAATATTTTATTAATTATATTTGTGTATGTGAAGAGTGTTAGATAGTGATAATCAAAGTAGTGATATTTAATTGCTTTGTAAGATATGCCTTAATAACACAAAAAAGATTTGTTAATATTGATACAATCAGATTACCTTTCGATAAAAATTTATCAGTATATTTAAAAACTTTTATGTTTGTTTTAGGTTTCAACAAATCTACTTCATTTTCCTAGGAGGAAATATTTAGTTATATTTATAGCTGTGATATTATTAATTAATTGCATTCTTCAAATTCAAACGTCTTTTGACACAGGTAAATATTTGCAAAACAAAGGCAGACAAAAATATGTAGATACATGTAGGTACCTACTGTTGCAATAACAGGACATACCCTGTCGTTACTTTAATTTATATAAAAATTAATATCTAATCGCTTGTATTAAGTTCATAAAACTTTTCTTAGAGCGAAATGAATCACCAAAATTTAAATACAGGATGTTTCGCAATCGCAATGTCTTTAATTACCAAAACACTTCAAAAATATATTGGAATGCTAACAAAACCTTATTTCACAATTATACGAGGGTTGTCTTTTTAATATTGCATATAGCCGCTTAGAAGGCGTCAGCAATAGAACCTTTAGACACAAATCTAACCTCAATCTTTTGTTGACATAATCCAGAGTTTCATTGCCGTGTCGGTACTGTAAATTTTTGAAATTAGGAAGTCGGTCGAAAAATGGAAAATATTTCGAACTGTCCAACTTATCAATAAGGAGCCCTTCTAATGATATTTGTATTTAGGGTGATGTCTCATTATTTTTCTAGTCATTCTCAACAAGAGCTTTCATATGATACCCATATTGCAAAAGATTTCGAAAAACGTCACACACCTTATCGTGTATTGTCTTTCAAACTAAACGTGTATACAAAATCTCGGCTCAATCTGTTGAAGATATCTACTTCAAAATTGAGTTTAAAAATTGTCTTTTTAGTTTTGCAAATAGCCGTTTAGAAGGCGCCACCAATAGAACCTTAAGACACAAATCTAATCTCAATCTTTTGTTGACTTAAAGCCCGTGTTTTATTGCCATACAAGTCAAGTAGATACAGTGAATTTTTGAAATTAGCAAGTCGGTCGAAAATTTGATATTAGCCGAGAAGATTTTTGAGCAATAATTTGTTATAATTTTTGGAGAGGATTATCCCAACAGCAAAGTCTCGCTTAAATGGGTTCAGTGTTTGGGAATGAAGCACTAAACCAGTCAAATATTTCCCGCTAGTATTGCGAATTTCAACGTAATCACTTCAGTCTCAGCGACGAATCCAGGCTAGGTCCACCCAAAACAGTACAACAAAACATTGATGCGTCCGTCAGCTAATTAAGGATGACCGCTGTGTTATATACCGGGAGATAGAGGCATTTTTGGGCATTTTGAAGACCTCGATCCAAAAGATCCTATATAAAGAACTAGGTGTTACGAAGTTGGTTTCCCGTTGCATCCCTCATTTGCTTACACAAGAGCAGTTGGTGTCGAAAAACATTAGAACGGTTTAACAAAGGAAGCTCAAACAACGTTTAGTGGTGATGAATCTTGGATTTACTCCTACGTACCAGAAAATTGACGCCAATCCGTGGGGTGTTTCAGGATGGGAAAAACCAACATAAATCCGTTCTCTCACTGTGTTAAAGAAAATTGTGGCCACTTTTGTGTCAATAAGTGCTTTAGAAAATCAACGACTTCTTCACGTTCCCAAAGATCAAGAATTCAATGCGTGGGCAGTGATTCCAGTCGCCAGAAGAAGGCATCGATGCCATTAAAATAGCGACTTTGCAGGTGTCAACTGAACACTGGAATAACTGTTTTTGGTTTAAACGTAGGTATGCAAAAGTATATCGATCTTGGTGGGACATATTTTGAAAAGCAATTAAGTACGTTAAGTTTATATATTTTTTGTCTTTATGGCTTTATGCGAAACTAAAAAGACAACCCTCATATATAACAGGTTCTATTAACCTATAATATCATCCCACACAAAAGCAATGGAAAAGTACTTCCCGTCAAATTTTCTGAAATTTTCTAAATAGATATTTCTAAGTGAGTAGAACAAAACTCTCAATGGGCACCAAGCTAAAAAATGAACAATTTTTGAGATATAGAGCTTTGAAGTTGGTCCAAAATAGACAATTTTTCCATTGATTTTGTGCGGGGTCCTTTGGTAGGTCTTATTATTATTAATATGGCGCTACTTAGTTAAGCTTTTCTATGTTTAGTCCCGAAAATTTGGCGTTTTCCTCATTTTCTGGGTATTTGAATTATGGAACAGAATATAGTTGGATAAAATATATAGCGAACATAATAAAAATTACCTCTACAGCAGGTTTATTGATATCAGCAAGATTTTACGATGAAAAAATTAAATAAAGGTTTCATCTTAAGTGCCACTACCCAAAGTTGTACTTACTTTTTAAATTTTTTTGTAAGCTTCGGTATATCCCAAGTATTTGTTTTTTATATTGTGTACACAGCAATCAGTAATTAACAATATAATTAAAATAATAGATAATATTAAAAAATATAAAAATGTTTAGAATATAAATAATCCTACACTTCGCCAAAAAAGTATTGCATCACCTACAAAATTGTTCATATTTTTATATAAAAACTTAAAAAAAAAAATTAAACCGCCTTCAAAAAAATTGCTCTAAAAAGCCAGAAATAAAATTTTTATCTCTTAATAAAATTGGAACCAACTAGGCATCTGATTTCGATTTCCTTGAAGTCGGCTCCAATGGCAAATTACCCTCTATTTGAATCTTAGCAATTACATCTAGATTTCGAATGTTAGTTACTCAAACCTTTTACAAAGATATAAACCATTGGAGCCGACTTCAAGGAAATCGAAATCAGATGCCTAGTTGGTTCCAATTTTATTAAGAAATAAAAATTTTATTTCTGGTTTTTTAGAGCAATTTTTTTGAAGGCGGTTTAATTTTTTTAAAAAAGTTTTTATCATTTTTAGTTGCTACTTTATTCATGATGTAATATTTTTAAAGCCTTTCAATAACCGTGCAAGAGGTACTGAGTTTAATCCCCAACAATCCCGATATGTACCAATGTGACTTTTTGGAGACACAAGTAGGTAAATTGTCTAACACCTAGAAACAAGAAGCACGCACGGTAAAGGAAAACATCGTGATGAAACGTTGAATTAATTGTCTGAAATCACCAACTCGCAGTAAGCAACAGAATTGATTAAATGCTCATTTCTTCTCCTTGTGGGAAGAGGTCTTTGGCTTAAGAGTGGGACAGTAACGGGCTAATTATTATGTTTTTATGTTATACATCATTATTAACAAATTAACTGAACTGCAGAGCTTATTCTGTTGATTTTTGTGGTATTTTTTGGAAGATCTTCCACATTAATGACCAGGCCTTAATCAAATTTCTATGGGACCACACGGACACTCTACTCTTTTGAATGCAAAAAGATTTTTTCAAATCGGATTATAAATACCGGAGATATTCGGTAACATATATAAAAAAATATGGTCAAACTGATACTCTTCTCCTTATTTCCGGGAATATCTTTCACATTGATGACCAGACCTTAACCAAATTTCTACGGGACCAATGGGACACTCTACTCTTTTGAATGCAAAAAGAATTTTTTAAATCGTTTATAAATACCGGAGATATTCGGTAACATCTATAAAAAAAAAAATATGGTCGAATTGATAACCTTCTCCTTTTTTGAAGTCGATTAAAAATACAGTTTGTCTATACCGTTGCTTTTTTGCTTCTTAAACATTTTAAGTCTATAATAAATATTGAAGAGAAATTTGTAAAATTTACAAAAAGATAATTGATTTTTTTTGGCTGTTTTATTTTATTTTGCTGAAGAGTACCTACACAATTTGCGTTTAACTAAAAATTTGGTAAATAATATTAAGTTAAAAGTTCGTGCCAATATAAATTTAAACCTGGCGAGGGATCAAGTGGTTAGAATAATTTATTTTATATCAGTTGACAGTATCACGAGATACTATACTTTTATTTATGAAAGCCGAGAGCAACTACGCTTTCAGATAATCGATTTTTATCCCTTCCGGCTTTGCGTAGAAGACATGTTACTGCAAGTTAACTCCAACACGAATTTTCAGAGGTTTGAAATGTACGTGTGTCTTCAGAAACCTGGAATTAGGACCAGGATAGCTGCCACTGATCCAAGACTTACCAGGGAACAGCTTGTAGCAAGTTTAACATTTGCAAGAAACAGATAATTTCGAATACGGATGAATCAAGATTTTATTTACACAATTTAGATAAAAAAATAACAGTTTACAGGATGAAGAGCGTTGTTCTCGATACAACATAAGACCTTCCACAAATTTTCAAAGAATATCTATTATGATCTTTAAGGGGTCAAACTTAATTGGTACAGCTAGATGTAAGTTCCTTAACTGTTGACTTAACTTCGTTCTTAGGCATGACAATGCACGCTCACACATCAAAAAAATCGTTACGGAGTAACTTCAATAGTTAAATATCGCAGTTTTAGTTTGGTCAGGTTGCAGTAAGGACTTCAATCCAATAGAGCATTTTTGAGGCCACCTTTGCAGATGGCTAAGATCTAATAATGTGTCGCCTGTCAGCTAATCTTTAAGACCTGCAACCGCTGTTATCTGTACCTAGATTCAAAAAATATCTATCAAGTTTATTTGAATAGATTGGTTGGAAGTATGCCACAACGTTGTCGAGATGTTATAAGAGTTAGAGGAGGCAATACATCTAACTAAATCATTATTATTTTTGATTTATATTTTTTTCATTTAATGTTCTCAATGGGTAATGTGTATACTCCTAATTTATGAAATAAATTAAATCTAACCTATATTTTTTGTATATTCTTTATTTTTCTCTCAATATTTCTTGCAGCATTAAAACTCTTAAGGAACAAAAAAGCAGTAGTACAGATAAACCGTATTTTATAAATATTAGCAATTTTTTAGGTGACACGATACTTTTTTGGCGAAGTGTATAATAAAACGTGGATCTGCGTTGTGTGGTCCAATCGAATCCTCGTCTTTGTAGAGTTTGCGGGCAGAGTGTATGCGATTTCGCCAATAACCCTCATTATCGGATAATCCAACTATCAAAGCCGCAAACAAGTTCAAAACATGGACTAATCCTGTTTTTGTCAATGCATTTCTCAGAATATCTATCCAAAACCTTATTATCTGTTTACTATCAAGGTTGGTTAAAGAGATTCTTAATGTAAATTTAATGGTATTTTTAAGGGTTACTAACCAAATTATAAATGGGTTTCATATTCAAATCAGCACTTGTGTTATTCGAAAATGGATATAAAATTTATTAAAAGGATAAGCGGGAGAGATACGTTAGATAGGTATATTTTAAATAATTGCAAATTTAGTTTTCATGTGAAACTTAAACCGTGGTTGTAGAGTATATAAGAAAAAACATGTAGGTATCTTGCACGTCTAAAAAAGTACCTCCGATTCCAACTAATATTTAATACAAGTGAAATGGACATATATACAAACTCTCGTTAGCCGTTTTTGTTTATAAATAATGATCACGAAATTATCATTATTTTCTTCTGTGAAATCAATCTTTACTGTTAGTACTTTGACACATATTTATCTGTATGGGACTTTGGATTATTGTACTCAATACTTCTTCAGCACTTTACGATACATGGTTTTAAAAACGGTCATTACGTACCGTTGTTATTTTGTTTATTACCAAACAAACACCTACAAAAAGTTGTTTTCTTTAATACAGTATGGACCTGGACGTAAAGAAGTAGTTAATATTCAAGAAGTTGTTGCTGATTTTGAAAAAGGTCTCCAGAAGGCGGTACAAGAAACGTGGCCAAATATTAAGATTATTGGCTGTCGTTCTCACCTATTGGAATCATGGTATCCAAAAGTTCAAGCTTGTCGTTTGCTACAAGAATATAAAAAAAACCGTTGCGTTGTGTGGTTTTATGAAACCACGGTAAAAGACTGTAAAACTGAAACTTTTTTTCACACTATAGACATTTAACTAAAAATTTTTCGAATAATATTCCATTAAGGGTATAAAAATCGCTTTATCAATCTTAATTTTATACTTGGAAAATTGGAATGGACCGAATATAAATAAAAAAATAATTAATTTAATATTCATACAAAATAAGTTAAATAATAAATTCAAGTACTCAAAATTGAAAAAAATCCATTAACAACATGCACCAGCAAAAAGTTCTAACAATTAAACACTGACAAAAATTAAACACAAATAATATAGCGTGGAGAACTGGCACAAATGAGTAATACTATACACTACACGGTCAGCTGCTGCAAACTATAGGCGCCGCCTACTTTATACTTTATACCTACTCGCCCGGCGGTCGTCCGACATGCGACATGCGCTACACAGAGCAAAACGTTTGGGACGATGTAATAAAAGTTTCACTTAAAAAAAAAAACGTGTGCTTCTCAGGACGCGCGACAGAAGTGATAACTTCAACTAATCCAAGTTGAACTATTTAATATTGAAATTTTTTAACTTGAGAAAAATTTGCCTATTACTTAAATTTTATCTACATTAATATGATAATGTATAATATCTTATATAATGTGTATAAATTTGAAAATTTAATTATTTTGAAAATTTTGAAAATTCTGAAATTTTTTTTATCACTATAACTTTCACTAATTACGATAAAAAAAATTTTTACTATGACAGTTCGAAATTTCTTAATCAGTCGCTTAGTAATTCGCAATACAACCACCCTTTACGTGGAACGGCCTGATTGCTATTTAATACAGACTTAAAACTTAAATTATTATCCTTATTATCAATAATAACATTAATAACACACTTTATAATCAATTTTTATAAGATTTATCACAAATGAAACCACCAGAACACGTCTTTTTTATGCTAAAATTAGGCTAATCAGACTGTCATTTCTTCTTAGACAACCTGTTACGAAAATTCCCGAGGATGACCGAACATATTAAGAATGAATTTAAATTATAATTAAAAGACATTAAATCATAGATTAACCAATTATTTAAATAAATGAGTAAGTAAATAAATAAATAAATAAATAAATAAATAAATAAATAAATAAATAAATAAATAAATAAATAAATAAATAAATAAATAAATAAATAAATAAATAAATAAATAAATAAATAAATAAATAAATAAATAAATAAATAAATAAATAAAGATATTTGTATTAATATTAATATTTACCTATTTCTATTTGATTTAATTTCCATTTCTTCTCCTAGAACTGCCACGATAGATGCCGAGGATGACCGAACCGTTTAAATTATGAATTTAAATTATAATTAAAAGGGATTAAATTAGTTTTATATACGAAAATTTAGAAAATAACCTAATTTTTATGATATTAAATGGATATAAATATTTAATAATTAATAACAAGTTAAAATGGTGTCGTGGGATACCAGGTAGGAACTAAGTTCCTTTGGCTAATGTAGAATCGACCATGGTGTAAGTGTATATACTTACACCATGGAATCGACACATAACACTACTCGCTTGTGTATACGACTGTAACGCCTGCGCACGTCTCATATTCAACGGTCAATATATCAAAATAAGTGAAATCTTGGCGTTAAGAAAGAAGCTTCTTTAAAATTCAAGGTGAGCTTTAAAGAGTATCAACTATCAAGATTTTTAAAAATTACATCTCATATTACTTTAACAAAAAAAGGTAAAAGTTAAGAGATATACCTATACAAAAAAAAATTGCATCGGCCAGGAATCGAACCCGGCCGCCCGCGTGGCAGGCGAGCATTCTACCAATGAACCACCGAACCATCTACTTATAATAACTTCCAGAATGTATTTGATGCACGTCCCATTTAACGGGTTTTTCGTTACGGTTTTTACTATTACATTTTTTTCAGTTCAGTTCAGTTTAGTTCCAAAAAGTAATGAATTGTATTTAGTGACAGATTAATACCGTATAACACGGTAAATTCAAATATACTTAAAACTTACATTGGGAAAAGCATAGAGAGAGAAAGAGAGAGAAATGATATTATTATGTTTCACTGCGCCTGCATGTAACAACGATAAACAACGCGTTATGATTAACGCTTTTTTCAACGCGTTACGCTAAAATCAGTTTACCCTCCCTTAAGAAGTTATCACTTCAATAAATAAATAAATAAATAAATAAATAAATAAATAAATAAATAAATAAATAAATAAATAAATAAATAAATAAATAAATAAATAAATAAATAAATAAATAAATAAATAAATAAATAAATAAATAAATAAATAAATAAATAAATAAATAAATAAATAAATAAATAAATAAATAAATAAATAAATAAAGATATTTGTATTAATATTAATATTAATATTTACCTATTTCTATTATTATTATGTTTCACTGCGCCTGCGTGTAACAACGATAAACAACGCGTTATGATGAACGCTTTTTTCAACGCGTTACGCTAAAAATCAGTTACCCTCCCATAAGAAGTTATCACTTCAAAATCTCGAGTCCTATCAGGAAATCGAGATCAACAATATTTGCCTTAACATATTTGAAACCAGTAGAAATTAAAGAGTATTTTGCACGAGTTTTTGGAAACCATGATTCAGGATAAAAAAACTTTCAACATGTTCCGACTATTTGGTAGATAATTATATCTCAAAGAACTCTTTGTTCCACCAACCATTAAGTGATTTAATGCAGAAGGCGCCTACTTATTTATTTTCGTAGAAAAAATTAAACAGTTTCAAACTGATACCTACATAAAAATCAAAGTTTGCTTTTGGTTGCAATAATTCACACCAACAATATAAGAAAAGTCAATTATTTATTGATAGAATGATTAAACACTTTAACAATAATGAAATCGACAAACTGAATTTTTTAAAATGTTTTTTTTTCATTCTTGTAAATTTAATCAAGAAATTTATTTGTAATGGCTATTGACAAATATGTGTAACATTATAATTAGAAGAAAGCTCATAAGGGTCAAAATATGTATTAATTTTTTTATTGTAGCATAAATGTTTAAACAATTTACTCTTTTAATATAAAGATGAATGTTTGTATGAATAAAGTTTGAAAATTTCAAGCTTTACTAATCGTGATTAAATTCTTTTACCTGACCTTGCACGGCTGTAGCAAAAACTGCGTTGGTGCAATCAATTATAGAATCTTCAGTTATTAAATCGGTAGCAAAAACTGCGTTGGCGCAATCAATCATAGAATCTTCAGTTATTAAATCGTTATATTATAGACTGTTACTGGTATGAGCTCAAGTGCATAGTTCTGATGATGGTCAGGATTGATGATCTCAGAAGTCTTCGTAGGAGGTCTAGTGTTAGTGTAACACACGCTATACATTTAGCAGGCTTCCTGGCTGTCCGTGAATGTAGTGTCACGGGTCCTGGTGAAGAAGTCCTTCTGAAGAATTGTACTCTTTGACGTTTGTGTCATGGGAGCTTGTGATTCGAATCTTTCTTGTAATACCTACTTCCGTAGACTGATCTGTGAAGACTTTTATGCCTGGCGTGTGTTAACTACTGCTTCTTGATCTCGTACGGTACGCTGTTGATTTAGGCGAGTAAGCGATGGCTCTTGGCACTTAGTGTTGTCATAAACGTTTCGTTAACGTTACGGAGGAATTTTTGATGTGAAACATCTATAGCCGCACGTGAATCAGATTTCTCGCGTGGTGACGGTGACGTATGATTCGTATGACGTAAAAAACCTAACGCATCGATAATATATAATAAAGAGATGTACTGATACTTTATATGAAATTGGTCTCATGTTTTGAGCGACGCCGACGGTGGCGCGCCAACAATAGGGGGAAGAAGCTCATCGATTCAAAAATTTGGCGGGACAGGGTATGAATTGTATCATAAAAACCTAACTCGATTCCGCCTACTATCTATTCTATATATATAAAAATGTTTGTTTGTATAGGCAACATTATATACCGAATAAATACAAATTATTAGGTGAATGGTTATACAGGATAAGTTGTTTATAATATCGAGGTTTGAGGTATAAAATTCATGCAGGTTGAAATGACATTTATATTAAATTTTTCACAAAAAATAAAAAATATCCTTTATAAGTATTGTTATTAAAAGAATCGTTGACATTGACAGTTGATATTTGACAGCTGACAGATAATATTTTACATGTGACAGTAGAGATTTGACATTTCAAATTTGGCATTTGACAGTTGAAACTTGACAGTTGACATTTGATAGTTGCCATTTGACAGTTGACATTTGACATTTGACATTTGACATTTGACATTTGACATTTGACAGTTGACATTTGACATTTGACATTTGACAGTTGACATTTGACATTTGACATTTGACAGTTGACAGTTGACATTTGACAGTTGACATTTGACAGTTGGCATTTGACAGTTGATATTTGACATTTGACAGTAGACTTTTGTCAATTGACAGTTGCCATTTGACAGTTGACTTTTTTCAATTGACAGTGCAATTTTTTTTATAAATGATTATTAAATCGGTCGTGCATAAAAGTTTGTATGTATTTCGGGCGTAAACAGCGTTTATGGACCTTACGTGTTAATACACGTTGCGGTCCATAAACGCCTGTTTTACGCCCTTGATACATAAATAACTATTATTTTGTATCCAAATTTTGTATTTGCTATATATATATATATATATATATATATATATATATATATATATATATATAGAAAGTAGTCTTTGCTGACTAATTAAGAATTAAATCTAAATTGGATATTGGGTATGCAGCAAATAAATATGATAAGAGTACTCTTTTAAGATTCTTTATTCCAAGCTTTCGGCTAGTACTACAGCCATCATCAGGGAGCTACAATAATGTTATTTAATAGAGATATAATATAATATTACTGGTATTTTACTTACAACTTGTTGAGGTTATTAATTTAATGATGTTGTTGAATAAAAATTGTTAAATGAAAACATTAAATTCACAGTTTTAAATTAATATAAAATATTAAAATTAGCACATTATGAATATTATAAATTATGTTGAATAAAAATTATTTGATGTTAATATTGAAGACAAATTTGACATTATTTTTTGAATGTTATTTAGAAAAATTTTTGTTTTTTAAAATTGGAATCATAGCAACAGTTAATGAAGTAATGAAGTATCAACTAAGTTTTTGTTATCAAGTTGTAATAAATATGAAAACATTTCATTTAGATGACCTATATCTGATCTTCGGTTCATTGAAAAGGGGTGTTTATTGATGTAAACCATTTCTAAAAAAAGCCTTTTGGCTAATTTTGATTCATGACACAATACTTTAACATCATTATAATTAATTAAATGATCGTTATTAATAACATGTCCACCTAAAGCACATCTTTCAGGGTGAAGTCTGCAATCAGATTTATGAGATGTAAGTCGATCTTTTAAACGTCTGGAAGTTTGTCCAATATAGACTTTATTGCATACGGAACAAGGTATGCTATAGACAACGTCTGTTAATGATAACAAAGGTGTTTTATCTTTTAATTTAGTAAAGATTCCATTGACTGTGAGGGCAGTTCTAAAGGCAATTTTGATGTTAGGAATTGGTTTTAGGATACGAGCTAATTTAGGAGAAAGGTCTTTTATATATGGTAAAGATTTATAACAAATTGAGTTAAGATTATTGACGGGTACTTGTGGATTATTGACAACATTATTAATGTTGGGAAGTGGAATTGACATTGTATTAAATAGTAGTCTTTTTAATAGAACTTCAGGATAACTATTTTCAGTGAATAATTGGAAAAGAATTTTAAGATTTTTATTATGAAAGGATTTATCACTGATTTTAAGGACACGGTTCTTCATGGTTTTGACTAAGTTGATTTTCATGGAGAATTTATGGTATGAATTATAGTTTAGATATCTACCAGAGCTTAAAGGCTTTCTATACCAATCAACTAAAAGTTTGTTATTTTTACGTAAGATTCTTGTGTCCAAGAAAGGAACAGAACAATTAGAATCTTCTTTTTCAAGAGTAAATTGGATATAATCATTAAAGCCATTGAAGTAATACAAAATGTTATCAAGCTCATTACCAGGGAGGCAGATTAAAATGTCATCTACATATTTTTTAATGAAAAAAACTTGAAAAGGTAATGCTTGGATGACAAAATCTAAAATATAATCCATAACATAGTCAGCCAGAATAGGTGATATCATATTACCCATAGGGGTACCAAAAATTTGTTTATAGAACTTACTATCAAATACAAAGTAATTATTATTAAATACAAAAATGAGAAGATTAAAAAATGATTGTTTAGAAAACCCACAATTGTTAGATATAAGGTACCATTTCCTTTCTATAGCTTTAATAACTATATTTAAATAAACATTGCTAAATAATGAAACAACGTCAAGGCTGGCAATGACATAACCATTAGGAATTATAAGATTGTTAAAATTGGAGTTAATTTGGAAAGAATCAGTAATATGATAGTTATTATCAAATTCATATGATTTGGTTAAAATTTCAGTAAGGAATTTAGCATAATAGGTTCAGTAGGGGTGCTTAGTGATGCTAGAATTGGTCTAACGGTCAAAGGGTCTTTATGAATTTTAGGAAGTGTATAAAATTTTCCAGGTACACCATTATATTTGGATAACAATTTTCTTTGATTTTCAGTTATTTCATTACTGGTAAACAAGGTTCTAATAAGTTTGTTATAATTTTGTTCAATACTACTTGTAGGATCTTTATTTATGATGGTGTAAGAAGTATCATTGTCAATAATATTTTTACTAAGTTGGAAATAAGCTTGTTTTTCCATAATGACAGTAACACCACCTTAAAAAAATCTTAAAATTCTTTTCCAATTATTCACTGAAAATAGTTATCCTGAAGTTCTATTAAAAAGACTACTATTTAATACAATGTCAATTCCACTTCCCAACATTAATAATGTTGTCAATAATCCACAAGTACCCGTCAATAATCTTAACTCAATTTGTTATAAATCTTTACCATATATAAAAGACCTTTCTCCTAAATTAGCTCGTATCCTAAAACCAATTCCTAACATCAAAATTGCCTTTAGAACTGCCCTCACAGTCAATGGAATCTTTACTAAATTAAAAGATAAAACACCTTTGTTATCATTAACAGACGTTGTCTATAGCATACCTTATTCCGTATGCAATAAAGTCTATATTGGACAAACTTCCAGACGTTTAAAAGATCGACTTACATCTCATAAATCTGATTGCAGACTTCACCCTGAAAGATGTGCTTTAGGTGAACATGTTATTAATAACGATCATTTAATTAATTATAATGATGTTAAAGTATTGTGTCATGAATCAAACTTAGCCAAAAGGCTTTTTTTAGAAATGGTTTACATCAATAAACACCCCTTTTCAATGAACCGAAGATCAGATATAGGTCATCTAAATGAAATGTTTTCATATTTATTACAACTTGATAACAAAAACTTAGTTGATACTTCATTACTTGATTAACTGTTGCTATGATTCCAATTTTAAAAAACAAAAATTTTTCTAAATAACATTCAAAAAATAATGTCAAATTTGTCTTCAATATTAACATCAAATAATTTTTATTCAACATAATTTATAATATTCATAATGTGCTAATTTTAATATTTTATATTAATTTAAAACTGTGAATTTAATGTTTTCATTTAACAATTTTTATTCAACAACATCATTAAATTAATAACCTCAACAAGTTGTAAGTAAAATACCAGTAATATTATATTATATCTCTATTAAATAACATTATTGTAGCTCCCTGATGATGGCTGTAATACTAGCCGAAAGCTTGGAATAAAGAATCTTAAAAGAGTACTCTTATCATATTTATTTGCTGCATACCCAATGTATTTAGTTTGATATAAATAAAAATTATGGTGAAAATTACAAAAAAAAATCGTGAATTTAACTCTGATGACAAATTTATTGCAAATTTCCTACAAGAAATAGATATTTCATTATTTTTAGCTACATTTGTTTCAGTAAAAAAAATTAACGACAAAAAAGGGAAAAATGCCATGTTATTTAAATTGGAAATGTCTTATGATTTAGGCACGGGTTAATGTCGATGTTTCACATCTGCCAGGCGTCCCGTGACGGCTCACATTTTTTTTAAATTCGTATTTATATTATTTGTACAACACCAGGTCATAACTAATCAAAAATTTAATATCTTGTTTTTAGAAAAAATATTAGTGGATAAAAGTACTTTATACGACGAAGTAACTGACTTTTTGATAAATACTACAAATTGCCGTATACCAAACATAGATCCATTCAATGATGATATCATAGCATTTTTAAAGGATGAAGACCAAATTAGATGTTCAAAAAATGACATACTTTCTTACATCGAGAAGAGGGATGATTTTGTTACCTTACACATAAATAAAAGTGTATTGCATGAGTATAGTTTTTTAAGTGTCTGGTGCTGTTATTCAAATATTACAAGAGTTAATTTCGATATTAAAGTCGACAATCAAATATCGTAAGTACTTTTCTATGTTTTTATGACTATTATAAATTTAATATAATCACAAACCGGGTGTCACTTTTAGTCATCGAAATCACTACCCTTCCCACTTACTTTAACTACCTACTCCATAAAACTAACTCAGAACTTCAATAAAAAACTACACTTTTTCGGGTGCTGCTCTATAGGTTATTTCTAATGTTATAAGTTTTTTGTAAAATTATAGAAAAAATTTAGCAACAAGTGTCTGTAGCTAGTTTTTATATATCTAGGTCCCTCATTTCTTTTTATATATTCACTTTGGTCTAGTCCCATAAAAATTAACTTCAATCCACTTCTTGCAGTTTGTTGTTTGTTCATTCTCAATTATCTAACCAAAATGTTACCGAGATTTATTTTAGAATTTAAATTCAGACTACGAACTGACCATCCCAGAACAACTTCTGACTAATCATATGATTTAAGGTAAACGGTCGCCTACCGAATTAGTATCTCGGGTTGCATTTTTAAATGTTGCTGACTTCCATGAGTCGGCACTGAACAATTTCATCTACTAACCAATTATTAAAAAATGTTGTATTCCCCTACTATAATCTGTAGTTAATTTAGTAACTCGAGCGGCATTTTTTAATGTTAATTCATTTACATAAGCCGACGCTGAACAATTTCAATAATAACTTCTAGGTATATCACATACGTATCGAAATTAAATATTGTAGACTTCGACATGGTGCAAACCTATTCCGAATGGACGTATATATTCGATTTAGTCCTTCTCTTGGTCCCCTGTTTCTATAAAATCTTTATAATATACTCTTTTTAATCACCGATGGATTATTGATAGATCTTATCGAACAAGAACAATTCTAACCTTGTATCATAGAAGAAAGTACGAAACCAAAAGGAACCCATTTATAAATGGTATAATCAAGAAGTGACATAATTAATTATTTGGCACTGAAGTCATTGTGACGTAAATGCAAATGGAACCAATGTGAGGTTCGAATGAATGCAAGTTGCCATGTTTAACTTAGAAATACTTACTATCTTTGTCTTATTGACGCTCAGTAGAAAGAGATACTTTTAAGAAAAATGTCAAACGGTACTAACGCACTTAATATTCTTGTCAAGTGTTGATATTTTTTTAAAAGTATCTCTTTCTATTGCGCGTTAATAAGACAAAAATAGTAAGTCTTTCTAAGTTAAACATGGCAACTAGCATTCATTCGAACCTCGAATTGGTTCCACTTACATTTACGTCACAATGATGTCACTGCCAGACAATTGGGCCTCGAGGTATACTATGATATTAACTTATTATCTTTTTTAGTTTTACAAAATGTCAGCAATTTCAAGATTCAGTTAATATTACGTATCCGTATGTAAAAGTTAAATGTAAAAACGTTCTAAGAACTGTATACGAAAATGTACACGCCACAGTACTACCATTACCAAAGAGTACAGTATTAAGAAAAAAGCAACAATCACGAAAACCCCCCAAATATAGTGTATTGTTGTTGGGAATTGATAGTATGTCTAAGTTTAACTTTAAGAGAAACATGCCTGTTACTTACAAGTATGTTGAAAATAATATGTATAATTTTAAAGGTTACAATAAAGTAGGAGAAAATACATTTCCTAATTTAATGGCCATACTCACAGGGCATTCTCCGGAACAATTGCAGATCCTCTGTAATAAGACTGTTAAATTAAATACATGCAACTTCATATGGGATACGTTTAAAAATCATGGTTACACCACAGCATACGCAGAAGACGAGTTGGGTATAAGTACTTTCAATTATGACCGTCCAGGTTTTAAGGAGGAGCCTACAGATTATTATTACCATCCATACAAGATTGCAGCAGAAGAAATAGGAGTGATTACGCATCATCACATGAACTATTGTTCGGGACCAGAGAGAGCAGGACAAAGAATATTAAATGCTGCCAAAGACTTTGCAATAAGCCTTAAAGAAGTGCCTAGTTTCGGTTTATTTTGGTTGAATAGTTTCAGTCATGACGATATGAATATGCCTGAACTTATGGATGAAGCATTATTTACACTATTAAGTGATACTACATTTAATTCTGCATTAAACAATACATTTTTGATATTTTTCAGCGATCATGGTTACAGAATGGGAGGGTATAGATTAACTCAAAGTGGATGGTTGGATGAAAGACTGCCCTTTATATATATAAAAGTTCCTAATACATTTAAAACAAATTTTCCTGTTTATTTTAAAAATTTACTGATTAATTTGGATCGATTAACTGTTCCTTACGATTTTTTTAATACTCTTCAAAAAATCTTGCAAATAGGAAATAGTAGTTACAAGGCAACGACTAGTGCAGGTTGTCCAATATGTGGATCGTTTTTCTCTGAACAACCAGAGAATAGAACTTGTCAGGATGCTTCAGTACCTATCCATTATTGTACTTGCCAAGATCATAGTTATGTTAATTTAAATAACCCAGTTATTCGACTAGCATCAAATTTTATTATCAAAAAAGTTAATAGTATACTTAAACACGATCCTAATGGATATAAATGTTTTGAATATTTTTTTTCAAAAATTCACTCAGCCAGTTTGTTGGATACTAAAAGTAAAAGTAATCAACGAGAAAATTACTTAGTTATGGTCGAAACTGTACCAACAGCAATGTTTGAAGCTACAGTTGAAACATTTATGGAAAAAGGTGAACGTATATTTAATTTATTGGGAGATATTAGTCGCATCGACAGATATCATGAAGTAACTACATGTTTTCCTAAAAGCGAATATAAAAAATACTGTTATTGTAAAGGATTATTCGAACGTTTAATAAATATTTTTTAGAAAAAAAATTCCAATCTAGTTTGTAACCAAATACTCTTTGTACGAATCACTTTAATGCAAAAAGCATCATTTGTTTTACAAATACATAAAAATTGCGCAGATGAACTAGGTTGCGCAGATTGCGCCAAACAAAGCAGAAAACAAAGAACAAAAACAATTTATCAAACTACCCTTTGAAAGCAATCTTTTGAATTCTTTGTTTTTCGTATTCGAAATATATTAGTGTTTCTGGAAATTTAAAATTAAAACCAAAAAAGTTTGGTTTGTTAGACAATGAGATTATTCATCCTACTCGCGTATATTAATTAATTCTTTATAAACTCATATACCTAGCGCATTTTATATTGTAAGAAAACGAAATACCCACAAATATGAGTAAACCACCATTAGAATGTGACGATACCCAAATTAAGAAAAAGGGACAAAGGGTTCTAACATGACAGTACTTTAGGTATATTATCGTCATAAAACGTCTTGCTGGTAGTTTTAGATTTAGTTTTACGATCTTTACTTGTCTAACGTCTCTCTTGACCTAAACCCATTCATTTTATCTTTGAATTCAAAGCATTTTATAGAGTGAAATTAGGAAACAAATACATAATACAAGTAATGTTTTCGTTTTAACCCAGTTATATTAGGTAAAATAAGGGATCAACCTCGGAATGAAAGATAATAAGCTGAAAATTGGTAAAAACCTTTTTCTTGTCGTCCTAAATATTGTGTCAAAAGTCACAATTGCTATCGTGCCGGCGTCTTAAGATATTGAAGGTCAAAGGTCACAAAAAACGATTTTTCGCGAATATCTCGGTTCCTATTGCTTAAATGATATTTTCACCTATTATGAAAGTTGTAGAGTGCGCAGCGTAAAGTCATATAAGGGCTAATGTAAGGTCAAGCGTGAGTTACGGTTATCAGTGCGTTGTATAAAGTCAATTATTTACTAAAAAATTATAATTAATAAGCAATATTTCTGTACTTATAATTAATTATTTATATTTAATTATTCAACTATTATTATTAATTCTGGATTATATATTTTACTTATATTTTAAGTTAAATATCTATATATGTTTATATGTTTTTTTTAAAACATGCATAGTTGTTTCAAGGGGCTTTTTCCCATTTATTCTCACCTGGAAAGTTCTACCAGTGATAAAAGAATGAATAATTTTGATAAGCCAAGGTGGAGTTTCGAGTTTATCCAAATTGTTGGTCAATAAAATGTTTAATAATTTATTTTCGTTATTATTGTTTGTTGGGTTATCCCAAATTGTGTGTCTCGCATTAAAATCTCCCATTGTAATTGTTTTGTTAGTAATGTTTGTAATATTTAAAATGTCATATCCGTAAAAGTATCCCTAAAGTAAATCCCAAAGATTATCGAGTTATGAAGTCTTATTGTTATGTTTTCCAAGTCTGTAAATATGTCGTTTAGTTCAATAAATTTACTGTTACTAGAGCTTTGGAGAAAATTACCAATTTGGATGATCTGGTGGAAGTATTTCAACAAGAAAACTGCCCCGTATATATATTATTTGAAAATGGAGTGCGCATCTTGTTGGCATTCTATAATGCTCCAAAATCTAAAGACAACCTTGATCATTGCCGCTACACGCAATTCATCAAATTAACTAAACTAAATAAACCTGTACAATTATCAACACTTCCCCCAACAAATGTAGCAGCTCATCAACATATAAATCGTATCCACTACCAGACTCAAACGTGGCTAGGGAAGAACTTAGAACCTCAAGAATGGGGCTGGAAGCTTGAAAATGAAATCCTGGAGCCCATCAGAACGCTATACCTTCAGCACCAGCCGAACTACTAAACACAATTTTTTGCAATTGCAAAAATGGTTGTGGTTCCCGCTGTGGATGCAGAAAATCAGGGCTACTATGTTCTTTAGCTTGTGGCCAGTGCAATGGACAAGCTTGCCTCAACGCTCCACTATATCCAAATAATATCGATGAAGAAAGCACATATGATCCTGAAATTCTGGAAGGTTTGGAGTTGGATATGACCAATAATGAGGATGATGACAGTAAATTGAACATTTTTAAGCGACAACAAGAAGAAGACGACGAAGAAGAAGACTAGCTTTCATTCGCAATTTTATTCTATTCAAATATTATTTTAATATTTAAACTTACACTTTAATAAATGTATGACATGTCATATTTAATAAGAAATAAAGATATGTATAAAATATATCTCCTTACTGTCTTTTTATTTTAAAATATAATTAAAATAGATAATCCAGAATTAATAATACGCTATAGTTGAATAATTAAATATGAATAATTAATAATAAGTACAGAAATAATGGGTATTGCTTAATAATTATAATTTTTTAGTAAATAATTGACTTTATACAACGTACTGATCACCGTAACTCACGCTTGATCTTGCATTAGCCCATATATGACTGTACGCTGCGCACTCTTCGCGCTCAACATCAAAAACGGTTGATCGTATGAAAAAAAAGTTTAGACAAAAGTTGTATAGAATTTTATACTCTACAACTTTCATAATAGGTAAAAATATCATTTAAGCAATAGGAACCGAGATATTCGCAAAAAATCGTTTTTTGTGACCTTTGACCTTCAATATCTTAAGACGCCGGCACGATAGCAATTGTGACTTTTGACACAATATTTAGGACGACAAAACAAAGGTTTTTACCAATTTTCAGCTTATTATCTTTCATTCCGAGGTGAAACCCTTATATGACTGGGCTATTTCGTTATCTCAGTTTAAAAATTTTTTAGAACCAGTGAATTTATGTATTAATATAATAGTATCATTTCATTAAACAGAAACAGGCATCCTATAATGATTCAGAACTTATATGTTAAAGAATGAACTCACGATTAATGAATGAGAGTGCGGGACGAGGAGTAAGAACAAAGAGAGAAAATGAAACTACATACTTTCTCTATCGCATCTCTCCTTTGATTGGTTTAGGAAATAAAGGGTTACGAGAGCGTGTAGTTTCATTTCACTTTGTCTTAGTATATGCTCGAAGGTTCTACCCTAGTGCTATTTACTCTGAGGATGATGTATCAAATGGCATGTAGGAAATTGTCTTTTCCAATTGCTAACTTCAAATCGTTAAATACGTGTCCAAAATATACATAAAAACAAGTGAAACTGCACTTTTATACAGAGTTGTCTTCATATTAGTTACCCAAAATATTATTGTTTTCTTCCGCTCGTGAAAATTTGACTACTGACGAAAATCGATGTATGCTAGAATAAAACAAGTACGAAACACAATAAATGTGATATTTACTATATTTTTCGCACAAATTACTTGGAAAGAAAGCCAGTCATCCCCTCCTGCGACTGAATTGGCCTCCGAGGCGAAGCCAAGTGGCGTAATTTGTTCAACTGGATAAATGATCAAACTCCGCTCCTTGTAATGTAATATACTATTATTAGTATTTCACATTCGTAAATAAAAAACGTAATATAATCATATTAACAGTCAAAGGAAAATGTAGTTTGACTACCGTTATCAAGATAATCAGTCGAGGCTTCTCCTCTCATCGGTATACATATGAAATTACAGTACTTATTGGTTGATATATTTATTACGGTAAAATACCTTTTGTTGCCCGATAAATAATAAATACGATTATCATTTTTCATTTTTGTATTAAATAAATCGTTAAACTAATTCTTTAATCTCTATACATATATCTATCTATATATATATATATATATATATATATATATATATATATATATATATATATATATAGGGTAGTCTCAAATTCAAATCCAGAGGTTGTGTTTTCATCTTATTAAGAGTTGGTATCGAAAAATTGAAAGCTAAAAGTCAAATGCTGAAGATGGTTCATTTCTTAAGCTTTTTCGGTCTATTGTTTCTAGTATACCTATCAAGATGTAACTTAAAGATTTTACTGATGTTCTAATTTAAATTAGATCAAATAATCCTAAAATTATCAAATTTTATGACAGTTATTATACAAATTTGAAGCATTTTCTAATATATAGATACTTTGGGAATGCTTTAAGAAATTTGGGACCCAAACTATCTAATTATAAAGCGCTTCGCAGGTCTAAGATTTGAATTATCTTGAGCCAACTGACATTACCTACTAAATTCTTTAACCAATTCTGTAAGTATATTTAAATTTAAAAAAAATGGTAAATTTGTTTTATAGGGCATAAAGGTTGTTGATTAATGTCGATATAGTATTTTTAGAATAAACGCCAAACTTAAAAAGACTGAATATTTTATATTAGAAATAGATATTTTATTGTTACTTAAGAAATAGACATTTTATTGTTATATAAGAAATAGACATTTTATTGTTAATTTATATAAATAATATTTAACTTATCTAAAGAATTAAACAGCAAATCTTTATTGTTATAAAACCTATTATTGTTGCTAACATCGATAATAATATATACTATTAGAGCAAATGTTACCATATAGTTTATTTTGTAATCATATGAGTCTAAAAAATAATTTAAATTTTTAAAAAGTTATTTTGAGTACAAATTACCTAATATTGCATGGTTGGTCTAACAATTATCTTCAGATACCTACGGGTTAGGTTACCTAATAAATTCCCTCCATTCCAATCTTTTATGACAGGGAGAATCAAAAAGCTTTTAGATATGTATTTAGCTTTTCTCCAATTACTTTTTTCTCAAATATTACCTATAATGTATTCTTGCCATCTTAATTACTTAATTTCAATTTTATATTTTGATTCTCTCACAGTTTTCTTCTCTGTTAATCTTTCTATCAATACTTTTAAACTAACCAAATAATCTAGAGGGTACTTAGAGCTTACGAGTGCAGAGCAAACTTACTAATTCCTAATCTTTAAATAACAATATCCAATACTTTGTTCTTATATATTAGCATGTTAGAAAATCGAAAAATCCGACAGGAATTCTAGAAACGAATGTACAAAATGTTGCAAAAGGTCTAGGGAGAACCTCTATAGGTAAAGTTAGCACTACCACATGCGAAATAAAAGATGGCATTATGTGATTAATTTGTCGCTTTTTTGTCGTGATTTTGTCGTGCAAACAAAAAATTTGTCGCGAGATTTTTTAAAAAAAAATCAATCAATCAATTGATATCAAGTTAGCACTACCACCTCTTGAAAACGATCTTCCAATGATCGGACAAATGTCTTTTTTTGCCTTAAATCGATGATAGTGCTAACATAGCATCAAGTTAGCATTACCAACCATCTTCTGATACTCTGATAAAAATCTCGGCTAGCGCATAATTTGTCGCTTTTTGTCGTGATTTTGTGGTGCAAAAATAAAATTTGTCGCGAAATTTTTATGTTATTTCAATGATAGCGTCAACTTAATACCAAGTTAGCACTTCATCACCTTTTGAAAACGGTCTTTCAATGATCGGACGAGTTTCGCATCTAGTGCATAATTTGTCGCTTTTTTTTTCATGACAATGTCTTGCGAAAAATAGATGTTGTGGTATTGAAAAAAGTTAATATTAGTGCCAACTTTATATTAAATTAGTACAACCGCACATTAATAAATGTCTAGGCAACTTCAAGAAAACTATTCGTTTTAATTTAATAGAAGTCTAATTTAGCCGAAATGATTAAAAAAAAATTGTCTCTCAATACTCTTGCAAAGCCTAGGGAGAAGGAAAAAAAAATGTTTTTGAAGTATAAGTAAAGGTTGTATTTTTACACACACAATAGCAAAAACCAACATATAGTTAAGAATCATTACAATTGATACAAAAAGTTGATATGTAGAATCTAAATTGCACCGTACAGAACTACAGCCGGAGATATACTTTTGTTACTCTTTATTTCTTCCGACTTCTCCCTGAGGACAAATTTTATTTTTGCAAGACAAAATCACGACAAAAAAGCGACAAATTATGCACCAGATAAGACATTTGTCCAATCATTGAAAGATCGTTTTCAAGAGGTGGTAGTGCTAACTTGATATCAAGTTAGCACTACTAATGAAATTAAAAAAAAATTGCAACAATTATAATTTCGCACAACAAAACCACGATAAAAAAACGTTAAATTATGCACGAGAGGAGACATACGTCCAAATATTACAAGATGGGTGGAAGTGCAACTAGATATCAAGGTCGCACTACTATAAAGATGATACCATGTGAGCACTATAATCGATTTAAGGCAAAAAAATTTCGCGACAAATTTTATTTTTGCACGACAAAATTACGACAAAAAAGCGACAAATTATGCACTACATAAGACATTTGTCCGATCATTGGAAGATCGTTTTCAAGAGGTGGTAGTGCTAACTTGATATCAAGTTAGCACTACCATTGATTTTTTTTTAAATCTCGCGACAAATTTTTTGTTTGCACGAAAAAATCACGACAAAAAAGCGACAAATTAATCACATAATGCCATCTTTTATTTCGCATGTGGTAGTGCTAACTTTATAGAGGTCTAGGGAGATGCTATTCTTTTCATACATAGGAGAATATATTGAAATATTTTTTGCCTATTACACAAGCAATCAAAATTTAAAGTAAAAGTGTTATATTAATTAAATATCCTTTTCTTAATTTATTGCAATGAACTTTAAATCACTCTATACCTCTAGAAAAATTCTTTACCTTATTTTTATAACAAGACTTCTACAACTTTGTTTAGAGCTTTTTTAGTTGAGATGAGATAAAGCAGTCGGGCGAGACCAAATGGGATTTTTTTCTCCAAGGCCTAAAAAAATTGTGCTCATAAATCTTCTGCAAAAGATTTTGCTCCAAGTTTCTGGGAGTAATCACTCTAAGATAAAAAATATAAAGACAAGATCCGAACAAAAGTTCTAGACACAAATCGCATTTTACCAAGCAAACCATTCGAACCACAAATCACGAATTGTTTGATTGGTAATATACGATTTGGGTCCAGAGTTCCAAAGTGATTATTTCATGACAATCCCAAAAACCTGGAGCAAAATCTTTTACAGAAGATTTTTAAAAACATTTTTTTAGACCTTGGATTATCAAACAATTTCACTTCTACCGATTGCTGCTTTGGTCTGGATCATTCTATACTTGATTTGCTGAATTTTTTGATCTATTATCATTTGCTATCATTTCTTTAGAATCATTTGTGATATTTCAATAACTACAGATAAACTTTTTTATCAATTATTCCTTTTAAGCCTTTTACATTCCTAGATGCTGTTGAACCTTTTACATTAGTGACTGAAGTGTCTTAAGCCAAGAAATATTCGATATAAAAAGCACAAAATAATATATTTCTGATTTTGACAAATAACGTGGATATTTAGCAATGAGTAGGATTACTTAAAGAAAGGTAATTATTGTCTAAAGTTTAAAGAAATGTCTATTAAAACAGTTTACTTGATGTAGATAAACTGAAAAATTATATATATTTGTAGTAACCTAAATAGCATAGTTATTCTATTTTGCTGTTTTGTGATAATATGTTGCCTTATATTTAAATGCATTGTACCTACTGAATTAAAATTGTTGAATATTAAAAATAAATTATAATTACTTAACACAATTGTATAATTATTTTTCTACGTCTTATATCGTACCAAGAAAAGTTGCATTATACACATATGAGAATAAATAAAATGCTCTTTTTATGGAATTTTTGACAAAATTTCGACCGTTTATTCGGTCTTGATAAAGAAGAATAATAATATGTCAGCAAATGTGAGCATTCAGAATATCGAATTAGGATGATTCCCGGTACAGCGATTGTTTCTCATCCAATGATTTATTCTTATTCTTGCAAATCAAAAATCTACCGTGAAGTCAACGCTTTTGGAATCTTGAAGAAAAAATTGACGCGTTCAAATAACATATTTTAGAGGTACCTACCTCAATCGGAGCAAAAAAAGTGCTTCGAAAATTGATTCAATATTAATAAGTATTTGCTCTTTATGGTGAATATTGTGAAAATCAAGCCTTTTTTGATTATAAATAGTTATTTTGAGTTGTCAAAACCCTTAGTCAAGACATTTTTCTTAAGGAACCATTTCAATACCCTACACAAGGGTCATATAAAGTAGTTTATGCCAAAAAACTCCGGAATTAATATAAGAAAGAAAGTAAAAACTAATCTCAGGACCCATGGAAGATGGGGTGTGCTCTAGATTTACAATGCCCATTTGTCACCCACCTTGTAATTATCCTACTACCTGATTAGAATCCCTAACACTCTGCTGAGAAAATTTACATTAACCAGGTGGAAGATTAGATAAACAATAGGAAAGGAACAACAAGTATATCAACAAAAAACGAACAATAAAAAATATGAATAATATACCATCACAAACTATATCGAATGGTGGCATGTTACACCTACACACGAAAAGATGTCAATTAGGACAACTAAAGCAGAGTTTTACTGGAAACATTTTTATAGATAGGTTTGAAAAATAAAATGTGTAGTGTGTTATATTACAAAAACCCTTTTATCTAGGGATTCATCGATTTTATGATGGAAAGGTTTTTAAATAAATAATCAAAGTATCAAAATCAATATTTTCAATGAGTTTTGCTAATTTAAAATCAATTAATAATCAAAAAAGTTATTCTAAAAATAAGAGCAAAATAGTTGTTTTTAAATAATATTAATAACTTTTTTATTATTTGCTAAAATTTATTCAAATGTAAGTAAACTTCAGGGTCGTAAGTATAGTACAACAATTTTATGCAAAACATGGACCAGATCGGTAAAATAGTTTTTGCACAATTATTATTTTTGCAATAACACCTTTTTTAATAATTGATTTGAAATTGGCAAATCCCATTTCGAGTACATATTAAAAACAAACTCTATTGACTCTTAAGAGAAGAGCTTTTAATTAAGAGCAAAATAATGATTTTTACGCTTTAATTGTTAATATAAGAACCAGAGCCAATATGTCTGTTTAGAAACACCCCAAGGGATGACTCTCACGAATATAGTTGTACCACTTCAGCGATGTCCTATTGTAGTTCATTTTATTTTCTAAATCTAAGCTTGCCTAAGATCCAAAGTATTGACTTCGACCTAAATAAATATACTACAGGATACTATCCTTTGAGGTACTATCTCTGTAAAATTGGTACGTGGACAGTGG